>JAYRCH010000325.1:0-600000 GCA_037179445.1 Phengaris alcon alcon
ACATAAATAAATAAATAAGTCATGGCACAGTCAATAAATAAATTACAGGCCCGTTTATCGGAAAAAAGGCAAAAATAATATTACACAATGAACACCGTATTCTCTTTGTGTTTGGTCTACATTACCCAGCTCTTCGAAGTTAATTTGTAATGGCAGCTTTAAAGGCATCGACGTTTTAGCTAGTACTTCCCAGTTGCAACGCAGTTTAGTTTTGTTAAAACACCCACTGATAGGATTTGATAGATGGACCTAAAACAATGTGTTGCATAGCTAATATCATTCAACTTGGCTGAGTATACAATAACCTAGGCATGAACATGTCAGGACATGTATAAGAAGGGTACTTCAAAATTATAAAGATTGTGTAGAGAAGTAGTTAAAATTTTAGCCGAATATAAAAGGAGAATTATTTAGAAAATAAGATTTATTTCATACTTTTTTGCGTATTTTTACTTTGGCAGTCGGTTTAATTTTTTGTTTAAAAATAATAATTTTTCCCTGTTTAGTCATATTTGTTATATTATTATTAATAAAATATTTTAAGAACGTTTTAAATGAGCAATTGAATGTATAATTGGGAATTTTCCTACATGTAATAATTAAGTTTTTTTTAATAAATTAAGTAATAATTAGGTATTACAACTTGATAAAAGTAAAAAGAATTAGGATTTTATGTGTAGTTTTGTAATTATATGCATTTCGAAGTCACAAAAAGGTAGAAATATTTTTTTAAACATTATTTTATAAAACCTACATAATTAGTTTACTTACATTAAATACAAAAAGATTTACTATATTATGTATCAACATAAAATATATTGTGCTGAAGAAATTGCTTAATTTTATTAATTTTTAATTGAATCAGTTACTTATATTCTTAAACATACAGCCTTTAAAAAAGAAGTGATAACTTGACCAGTATTCACTCCCTAGGTCCTTTGGGATGAGGACAATGTAAGACATTGCATTACATCCGATACTGCATTAAGGTATGTTAGTAATATAATAATTGATTCTTTGATTAAGGACCTATTTCAGAATTTATTGATAAGTATAAGATTAATTGAGCTTATTCGCATATTTCGTCTCTGTCGCTCGATATAAAGTAACTTACGAATAAGCTATCCGAGACGTATTAGAAGATTGTGAAACAGGCCCTAAAGGTAGTTAGTATAATATTAGTATTGTAAAATCAACGAATTTTACCTCATTAGATAGTAATACTTCTCCAGGCAAATGTAACCAATCCGAGGGACCTATATTTGTTACCTGTAGGATGAAAATGTTATTTAATTGATAACTTGTTATTAAAATCTGATTAAAATTAATTAACAATATTTAATAATTAAAAATAACTAACACGATTTTTAAGAAAACATTATCAAACATTTTTGCAACTCGTTAAATGCTATTTTAAGCAATGTTTATGTATTTTTTATTGAGAATGTATTAAAAAATATTATTATTTTTGCATACAGTTATAAGTAACTACTTACGTAAGTTAGAATGCAAATAACATTTTACATACTTATTCATTATTTTCAATTTAAATTATTACTGCCTGAAATTACTGGTGTAAGAAGTTGTGTGAATAAAATGTGCTGAATATTTATATATATTAAATAGTATGGTGTTTATATTCTAATTTATGGCATAATATTTATATTGACGACTTCTGTGGCTCAGTAGTTAGCGCATTGGCGCTCAAGCCAGAGGTCGCGGATTCGAATCCCGCCAGGGAACAAAAATGTTTTCTGTGTTTCTGGGTCATAGATGTGTATTAAATATGTGTATAATATAATAGAAATCTTAAGTATAATTAGTAATAAGTATAGTACAAAAAGTATTAAATATATTTCCGTTGTCTGGTACCCGTAACAAGAGTTCTTCGGATACTTACCATGGGACTTCGGATACTGAAGTGGTGTGAAGCGTCCATAGATATTATATTATTATTATATTATTTGCTAGGTATATTCATATTTTTTTGTGTATTTATATTATACTACTTTATGTATAATATGTTTTAGCTACATTTTATTATTTTATTTAGAGCTTCATTATTGGCTCTAGTTAAATTCATCTCTTTAACTTTATAATTTTTACTACTCTATTAGCTTAGAGCATTTATCCAACAATGTTGGATAAATGGGTATCCAGCAATGTTTTTTGGTTTTGGTTTTGGCAAAAGGTTTGATGCTCTAAGGCACCTACACAATTTTGCTTTTGTAACGCCTAAAGGTTGACTGGTAGAGAATGCCACATGGCATTAAGTCCACCTATGTACCTGTTTTTGTGCATTAAGTATAAATAAATAAATATTAAATAAAATATATGACGACCAAATAAATGTCTGCTTTATTTCATTGACAAATTACATTTTCCCTCGGAGGTCCCAAAAGTAATATTACTCACGAATTACCTCGAAATAATGAAGAAATGTTAAATTTTCGCCTCCTTTAAGTCTGTCCCTGTTTATTGTGACAGTCGCATTCGGTAGAGCTTTTCTGAAAAATCCAAAAATTAATCTGTAGACTTAATGATTATTCTTAAGGCTTCATGTTTTCTATCATAAGAACAATATTTGAGGTGCGATGTTTTGTATAGTTAGTTGTCGATCATCATAAAAGAGATTGTGTTGTTGATAACGTAACAAATGTCGTTTGCAAATGTCCTTTCTATCCTGTCTGTATGTTCACAGCTCAATTTTAACTATTTTTAAAAATATTTATAAATATAATACCTGTATCAAACTTACCCACTGATTAAAAAGTTAGATTTTGGCGTAATTAGGATAGAGATATTTGCTTTATGTTTTTCATCACCATTGAAAAATGGCTCGTCCAATATTGCTTCAATGAGTACCTATTGCATAAATAATGTCAAGTAAACTCATTAGCAATTTACATTAGAGGTAATTTGAAACTGTTCGTAAGTTCGTCATTACGAACTTAATTAATTGGACTAGTTCGCTTGCGTCATGTCCTTCATTTATTCATTCAGTTTCAAAATATATCTTTAGCTCACGTAATCCATCGCACGCATCTCGCGGTTGTAAGTACTGACTAGTAGTAGTGAACGATATATTACTTACAGCGAATTACTATAAGTTAGAAAAACTTTTGAACATTATTTTTACAGATAAAAAGTTCACAAGTTGTGTAAAAGTGATATAGCAATTTTGAACCTTGTACGTTGACGTTAATATAATTAACGACGCGGAAATAAAAGTTTTGCAGCAATTAACATATCACAGCTTAATATATTATTTTTCGAAATACGAATGACAAATAATGTAATGATATTCTGAGAATTTAATAAACTAATAATAGGTCTTTACCTATGAAATTGCCGTTCTGCAGTACTTGCCATTTCAAATCAAAATAATTTTTGTTTGGCTAAGAATTCTAATTTCAAATTAATTTTATTTTAAAAACATGGAATTCTTTTTCTAAAAGTAGTTATTTGTTTATTGATTAGTGTTACATTTTCATCGCATTTCAATCTTTTTCGTCATCATGGATACGTTAAAAATTCGAGTAATTATGGAATATGAGTAGGGTACTCATATTCCATAATTACTCGAATTTTGGCAGCGTGGCAGCAACGCGGCACAAGCGGCACGCAACATCAACGACGTTTACGGAGCTAACACTACAAACCAACGCACCACCTGTTATTGGTTTGCTCGTTTCCGTTCTGGAAATTACGACCTGAAAAATGAACCTCGCGGTCGTCCGAAGACTTTGGTCGACAATGACGAATTAAAGGCGATTGTGGAAGCTGAAGATCAACACAATACACAATCTACGGCTGAATTAGCAGCAGCTTTCGACGTTAGCGTCAAAACAATATTGATCCATTTGTGTCAAATTGGCATGGTAAAAAAGCTTGACAAATAGGTGCCCCACGAACTCAATGAGTGCCTTGCACTGTTCAACAGACACAAAAATGAAGGAATTTTGAACCGCATTGTTACCTGCGATGAAAAATGGATTCTGTTTGATAAACGCAAGCGCTCAGCAAGTTGATTGGATCCTGGTTCAGCACCTAAACAATGCCCTAAACGAAAACTTACCCTTAGAAAAGTGATGGTCACTGTTTGGTGGTCTAGCGCCAGTTTGATTCATCACAGCTTCTTACCAAACGGGGTGAGCATTACTGCAGATGTGTACTGTGAAGAACTGAACACAATGATGGAGAAGCTGGCACATCTCCAACCAGCATTGGTCAATCGCTTGTCTCCGCTGCTCCTGCACGACTACCCGCGACCTCATACTGCACAGCAGACGGTCTCCAAGTTGCAAGAACTGGGGTTGGAAGCTCTCCGTCATCCGCCCTACTCACCAGACCTTGCGCCTACAGACTACTTTTCCAGAATTTGGATAACTTCTTGGCGGGACTAAAAATCAATACCCGAGAGGCAGTACAAAATGCCTTTGAAGAATTTGTTGCCTCCCGTCCAGCTGATTTCTTTAAGAAGGGCATCAATAAACTGCCACTGCGTTGGCAAAGATGCATTGATTGCATGGGTGATTACTTCGATTAATACAATTAAAAAATACATGAAAAAAATTCGTTTAAATTTTTTCATACAAAACGGCAATTTCATAGGTAAAAACCTAATATTATGACTTGCGCCACTGGAAAGTGTCTACTGGTTTGTCTGTATCATGTATGTTATATGTTGGCTAGTGAACTAATATTGAATGACTAAGATAAAAGAGTTATAAACTTCACCATGATCAAAAGATATAATACATATCTTTTCACTTCATTGACGCATTTCCCGTACCTCTAGTAGGTACGTCTTTTAGATTTTATTACTCCATTAACCATTTGTTAAAAACAATGCAATATTGTTCTCTCGTTTTTTTAATTTGGTCGTGGAAATTTGACGTAATCATATTTTATTGTTTCATTCAAGGTTATTAGTATATAGAAGCCTAGTGACGCAGGGACACAGGAAACTAATTAAATATACGGTATTTATTAAGTTCTCGTTTTAGATTTCGAAAGCAATGAAAAAGCAATTATAATAATATTGTCAATTTTGCTGGTGTTAATAGTCAATAATTAAATAAAATTGTTAATATTGCTGACGGATTAGCTATTATAACTATTTTGAAATATACCTCTTCCGTCTCCTGTGTGTACTCTAATTCAATTTCCCACTCGACGGTAATATTTTTGTACAGCGGTGCAGGTAACGTGCACGTTAAATTTTTTTCCGGACCGTTTCCCTCTAACGAACAGTCGGTCGGCTCCCGTTTGATAGATGCAGGCAGTTTTATTTGCACTTTAGCCCCGAATGCCGGCTCCTCTGCGTTGATTACTGCAACCCTAGCACCGAGCCTTTGATTTGTACCAGGGATGTACGGCCTGAAAATACCGAGTGATTTAGATTTCAAAAGAAAAACCTTAGAAGTTTCTACATAAAATTATGAACTAGCTGTCCCGACACACGTTTATCTGTCTTAACTATGAACTGGAATAAATAAATAACTACACCAACAACCTACACCTATACCTACATCTACACCTACTCCTACAACCTACACCTTTAACTTTTTCAACCTTTCCTGAACTTCCACGATTATTTTTAGACCAAAATTAGCCAAATCGATCCAGCCGTTCTCGAGTTTTTAATGGGAACAATGCGTAGCGAATTTTAGTTCAAAGACTCAAGCTTAAAGTACCTAATGACAATTCTATATTTTGTTGTTGTATTTTAACGCTTTCCCGTCCCGTTGCCAGACTGTTAAGTATAAATTGACGTAGTCTACAGAAATTATAGTTAACAATCACATAATTTATACAAATAGATAAATAAATGTCAGATCACGTAGGTTCGCAAAGGCTAATTTGATGTATGGTAATTCAAGTTCAAAGAAATAGATCCTTACGTGTCCAAAGGGCTGAGGGTCATTTGTAAAAGTGGCCTACATATTAAGTCCTCGCCGCATCCCCTCATCAGCTGAATATCAAACGACGAATGTAGAATTGATTCGTCCGAAAGCCTCGCTATGTGATGCGGGAACCTCGTAGAATTCGCTAGAATATTATTTCGTAGGACGAAACCGTTATTTATTTATTTTTCCCCTCGGAATAAAACGTTTGAATATGGAGTACTGTTTGTTTCAAATTCAAACGTTCCAGTTGGAAGGTCACGAGTGAATTTTATCAAACCTTTGCAACCATAGAGCCGGTTAGTTCACAGCTTGTTAACAATCAATGCGCTGGTCACAGCCCAGGCGTTTATTATTCACCGACGGCAAAGACAAATGTTATATATATTTTACAATTTTAAAATACAATTTTTCTAACAAAAATAACATGGTAATTTTGACAAACGGCTCGCCGCAGGTCGAAAATCGACCTATGTTAATTCCATGTAAACCCTTCTATAACTTATTAATAAACATAATATAGTTATTCGACTTAACTTATACAAACCTACCATACGTCTTGGTGAATTCCACATTGAATTTCATTGTAATTGGCCTTGATAAATCAGCAGTGGGCTGTAAATGTTTCTTAAATTAATTTATGAACTTATTATGAATCTTATGTAGAACATTTTCTAGAAGGAGTTAAAATATAGATATCCCAGAGGATATTATCGGAAGTTATCGAACTTTTATACTAGTTCATTTATTTTCTCTACACTAGGGTAACGCCTCCGCGGTCCAGTGGTTTAGAGCATGGCTTTTGACTCTCGTGGGTTCGATCTCCGCTTAGGAAATACAAAAAATTTTGTTTTCAAGTCTAGTTAGGACAATGCAGTCTGATCACCTGATTGTCTGACAAGAAAGGTGATCTATGCTTCGGATGGGCAGAAAGTCGGTCCTGCGCCTGATCTCTCACCAGTCGTGTCGGTCATCCGTCTCAGAGAGACGAGAGAGTTACGAGAGTATAGGAAGAGAGATTACTCTTATGTACTGTGCACATACTTGGGCACTATAAATGAACGTCACCGAAATCGGTGTAGGGAGCTATTATTATTATGTATGACTAGGGTAAAAAGATAGTCATTTCGATTGGTTGAATAACGAGGTGTCAATAAAGCTAAAGTAAACGGACCATAAAGTAAAATTTAATGTTTATAAGATAGAGAATAGATTGAAATAAGATTATCTTGCTGACATCTTCCAGATAAACCAAACGTAGTGGGATATGCCTTACCATCAGTTCCACCACTCGTTCTTCACATTTTTCTGTGCCTGGATGTATAGTCACATTATATTCCGAGTCTTCCATTACATTAGCTCTATTACCTTCTGGATCAATCAGTATTGTTGCTTGTAGCTCTAGAATTATCAGCAATTTGTTAATAGGTAAGTTCACTGTGTACTTATTTCTTAAGAAATACCTAACATCTAATTAGTGGCAGTCATGAAAACATTCAAGTAATATATTTTGATTACGGTGTAGAGTTCGTAACGTAAACTTGTAAAGTAAGGGCGTGTAAAATAATAAGCCTGGATTTACGTGACATATTATCATAACTTTTTCATAGTGCAAGCAATATGTATGGTATTATTTGCTCCTAGTAGGTATTACATTAAATTTTTTGGTGGAATTTTTATTCGGATCGGAGAAATTATGGCTGTTAATAAGCTAGACCACTGATTGTTTTACTGCATAAATGTATAGTACTCATAAATATGACTAACTTCTCGGAAGAAACAGTATACTAAAACAATATTTTTATTTTATAACTTTTTATAACTGTGACGTCACGGTAAAAGTGCATAAAATATAATGTCGCAGGAACATATTAATTTGTAAATATCCCCATTTGCGCGCTTAAGGTCAAAATGAATGTTTTTATACATGATGTAAGAAACTAATGATGGTTGTTTTATTAATTAAACAAAAAAAATTCGTGTGGTGTCGTGGGACACCGGATAGGAACGAAGTTCCTTATTATAAAAATATTAATTTTAAGTTCTATTCGAGGTTTAAATAAAACAATATAGACTATATATAAAAATCTTACGTTACGGACGTATTTTCCTGGCTAGGGTACCCCTCCGCATCGCCCCATTTAAAGGAACTTTGTTCCAAAAGAAACTTTCTTGTATTTTTTTAGAAGTATCTAATTACTAAACTATACATAAAATGTTATTTTTTCCGCTTATGAAGTAGAATACCTCAATATTTCTGAGTACATAAATTATACTAAATATTTGCATGTAGGTAGTCGTCTTCCTAATTATTTAACTTAATGTGAAGGAGCCATAATACTCTGGACCGCCAGTACCTGCTGCATTACTTATTCTTCTGCTCTTCTCTGCCTTTACGCAGAAATATGCTGTAAAATTAGATACATTTTCCTCTAGATTCATAGCGTCTGGCACTTTAATGGAGACCTCTACATGGATGGTTGGTATGCATCGAAATACGTAAGCAGTTCGTGAGTTGTGTGCGCCTACAGCTAAATCTGAAAATATTATTTTACATAAAAACTAAGTTATAAATTTGTGGCGGACCAATTAGAGACACAATCCTGAATCGCGCTATTAAAGTTTTCACAGTTCGGCGCTATATATACAACATCTGAAATGCATACAAGGGGCTTCAACCTGACCGAGCATACCATCTCGCTCGGTCGGAGATCTCCCTTTGGGAGTTCTCCGACTCTTCCCACATAATTAAGTAGTAATGAATAAGTAATAGACATATTTCCAGTAAATAATTACTAACGTTATCTAATAAAAATGTACTAATGACTACCTACTTTACAGACTTAATGAAAAATATTTACCACTGCAGTTGTTACTATCAATATCGTATGCTTTAGAGATTGATATTCCAAAGCCAAGCCCGTCAGCCACTGTGATTCTTTGTATGAACTGGGCCTTCAGACCAGTAGGGCTACCTTTATAAATGTAGACTGCGCCTTGTCCAGAATTTTCCCAAGGTGACCCTATTGCAATATCTGAAACAATAATTTAATATGTTTTTTTCACACATTGTACTGGCGGTTTCCGGCGAATTGTAAGGTGTTAAATATATGAGATACTAGCTTTTGTCCGCTGCTCTGTCCGCATAAATAAATTATTCTACGGGAACACTACTATTTCGGGATAAAAAGTAGCCTTTGTTTTAATCCAGAGCCTAAACTACTACCATACCAAATGTCATCAAAATCCGTTCAGTAGTTTTTGCGTGAAAGAGTAACAAACATCCATCCATCCATCCTCACAAACTTTCACATTTATAATATTAGTAAGATGTTAGTTATACTTATTTACTGTATTATATATTTATATATACTAAGAGCTTGTAAATATTACTATGGTAACAAAAACCGTTGGTTTAATGCTGTAAATAAGCCAAACCCAGAAGGGACTAAACCACAGAGTAGAAAAAATATTTACTCACAATCAGATAAACAGCTTTCAGAGGCTGGGACTATAATAATATGGTCCGGAATCCGGCGGGCCCGGGAAAATTGAGAGCATTGAAAATAGAAATCTGCACTAATACAATAGAACTGACAATAGAACACACAAGTGTCGAGCCAAATGTTGACAAAGATGACAGATTGACATTCGACACTTCGATTTTCTACTCCCAGAGTTCTATTTCAGTGCTCTAAATTTTCCTGGGCCCGCCGGATTCCGGATCATATTCTAGTCCCAAGGATCCATTTTGCTCCAAATTTGAAAATTTTGACGTCCCCTTCAACATCTCACAATTTTTTCACACAATGTGCTTGTAGTAGTGCGAAAGTAGTCTATGTAGCTCTCTGTTTATTTGTTCGTCTTTCTTTAAGCTGTGACTAAACCACATAAACTGTCTTACCATTATACCCATCGTTGTCAATGTCACCAAGATCAGCTATGGCACTGCCGAACCGAGCGCCGCTCTCGCCGGACCCGTACACGTAGCCAGAAAACTTTAGAGTGAAGTTTGATCCCTACGACAGAGGGATATTAGTTAATGGATGGACCGACACAAAGTAATAACAATGGGAATTTTTTATGGAACCCGTCCCCACCATTGTAAAATAACCTTTAACCCTCATTAACCTCTTTTCTCATATGGTTTAGAGAATTTTCGATATACAATAAAATGACACATTTTTTAACTCTTTCATTTGATATGTTATGTCTTGTAGTGCTACAAGGGTGGGGAAGTTTTGTCCCTTCTTCTTTGTTTTGGACAATTATAACCATACGCAAATGGAACATTTTGCCTCTTATAGATCTCCAAAGACCAGATAAGGGCGTCAAAAAATATTTGTAATAACTGTTTTTGACGGGCTGTCGGAACTGGACGGGCCTTGGTTCAAAGAAAATTGTTATGCAACAGTCGTTTAAGGGCTAATTACGGAACCCTCAAGTATGGAAGCAGCTGACTCCAAGGGCGTCGCCAGCCGATGGCGCAGGGGGGGGCAAGTTGACTTGACCTACTACAATTCATACTTTTCTCATTCTCTATGAATGAGAAAAGTAGGTATGAATTGTAGGTAAAGTCGACAGCACATGAAGCTTTTCACTTGTACTACGAGCCTTACATCTACAGCGATTGTAGTACTATATACATATACTATATTCTGTGACAGTACAGAGTCCAATGTGTAAAGCTACACGAGCACGAGCTCTTGACTATGCAATAAAAAACTTGTAAATAAGTTATAATAACATTTATTAGAAAAATAGAATAAAAAGGAGTTTGAATTTGAATAAGTGTACAGCGTACAGTGTATTTTTTTTTTAATTACCAGATTTTAATATTATAGTGGTCGTTGTTTGTTTATATTAGGTTAATTAAAACATAATTTTCGGGGATTCATTGTAAACTTCTCGACCACTTTATTATTAAAATCTTGTAAGTTTCCATGTATAAGTTTTCGGTGCACACTCATCATGGCCAAACCATTGAGGCGATTTTCACTCATAGTGCTTCTTAGCCAGGTTTTTAGTCTCCTGAGGCTGCTAAACGATCTCTCTACCGTACACGTCGTGCATGGAAGAGCGATCAAAATTTTCAACGCTTTTTCCGTGTCGGGAAAGAAGGTTTTAGCTTCTTTTAGGATATCAACAACGGTTTGATCTGTTGAGTTTGGTTTATTATGCCAGAATTGCTGCCAAAGCTCGACTTCAATTTTTATGTTTGGTAAATTATAAAACTGAGCGATAGTTTCACAAGTTTCTGTGAGATTTTCGACTGACATCGTTTGAATTTGTGCGGGGTGTAATTTAGATAAAGCAAATGATGGAGTATTTTCTTCAGCAAAGCGTGTTTCAAGCGATGTAATAACGGAGTCCAAGTATGGTATTATTAATGATCTTTTCCAGAATTCTGAAGGGCTTTCTGCTGGGTGATTGCTTCGATGACGTTGTTTCCCAACAATGCGCGGCATTGAAGTGATATCCTCCTCCAGGCCGACTTTCTCCGTAACAACAGTAGCATCCTTTATAATTTCATCTGTGACTCTTTCGGGATTATCACGGTGGCTCTTAAGCAATTGCAAAATGCGTTTGACGTGTTGCGAGGCCTTAACCACATCCAAAGCTATGGATTGGAGTGCGTTGACAACAGGTTCCAACAAAGCAGAGTATTTAGCTATCAAAGTAATACAAAGTATAAACGAAATTTTGAAAGCAGCCGCATGGAGTTGAAAGGCGTTTTTTCGAGTCGCACTATTTCCTTCACGCGATAAGTTTTCTAAGGCTTCCAATATAACAGGAAAATTCTCCTTAAATACTCTGATAGTTTTATGTTTCTTACTCCATCTTGTTTCGCAGAGCCTGGCAATATTAGGTACCATTTTTCTTCTCAAAACAGATTCCCGAAAAAAATTAATAATATCTTTAGTGGTTCCCATGGTGTTTCGAATTTCAGGAAGAATATTGAGATATTTATTACCAGATTTAGTTTATGGGACGAGCAATGAAAGAACAATGCTTTGGTATATTTTTTGCGCAGGATCGCTTGTACTCCACCATCTTTTCCGGACATCGTCGAACAACCGTCAAATCCAAAACCAACGCATTTATCAGCAGGATTAAGGTCTTCTTTTGTCAGAAACTCATCGATGCAATATGCAATAGATTTCGCATCCAGACCTTTCAGCTCAACAAATCCGACGAACATTTCTTGGACCTCATTGGCTTCCTCGTCAAAATATCGCAGCCCAATCGATAATTGTTCAGTACCGGAAATATCAGCTGTTTCGTCTGCTAACACACTATAAGCTTCTGCTTCTTTTACTTTTTTCACAATGTCTGCCTTAATAACATCTCCACAAATTGTGATAATTTCATTTTGAATATCAATCGATCGATGCATTCTTTTTCCCATGCTCAATGTGTTTCTTCAAAACTAAATCTCCCGCGTCAATTCGTAGCTTGTATAAGTCCTCGAGAATACCTTCGCCATAATGTTTTCCTCTCAGAGCTAAGTCGTGCGACCCGCAAAACGTAATGCAGGAAATAATAGATGTTATAATTTTTCGGTTTTCTTCAATAATGCCCTCGGAGTATTTGTTGAGTTGTAAATCTACAGGCACACTTCCAAGAAATGATTTAGCGGCTTCCAGTGCCATCTTATGGAAGTGGGTTTCCATGTGCTTTTTGCAATGCTCGTGAATATCTTTGAACTTACAAAACGGCCTTATGATAAATGACCCTAAAAGAATTTGGATTTGGCGGGAACAACGTACAATATTTACAAAAGGCTCCTTTTTGGTGCCTGGAATAGGCCAACCATGGAGAGTACGTTTCCAACCATGAATAATTGAATTTCCTCTTTAAATGTTTAGCGTCTTCCGCAAAGTCATAAGTCGCAGACGGAGACCAAGTGTTTTCAAGCAATTCTTTCTTCATTTCAGTCGATAACATTGATGCTTGTCCAATAAATTTACCGATGTCATTTTCGTTGCAGTCATTTATCGAAGAGTCGGGAAATAAGTCCGGTTCTTTGGATGTGCTAGGTCTCGTCAGGTCACCCACGGAATCATCGCTGTCACTGCTTGCTCCTTCAGGTTTCTTTCTTTTTAAAACTGCAAAACAAAATATTTGAAATAGCTACAACTTCTTCTGGTCCGCAATTCACATTGAAAGCATAAATGCGCTTCAAGACGGCGGCAGGCTCGAGCCCGCGCAAGGACGAGCGTCAACGATATTTTTTATATCAACAGTCTACGTCTAGTTTTATATCAACAGCTATTTCGGGCGGTTTAACCGCCGCGGCTATGCTCGCGCGGTCTCGGGCATCCTCGCTCGAGCACTCTAGAGCGGGCGCGACGACACGTACGCGCCGGAGTCTCAAGCATACGCGAGCCGACTGTGCCGAATCGGCACTGCCGATATTAATTCATACAATTTTCTACTTTAAGCTATGGTAATACGGTCCTATTTTCCATTGAGCCATTAAATTGAGCAATTTTCCTTTTGGTTTAAACTGACGACCCTTAAGAATCGGATATCGTGCCTAGAAACGGATTTTTTGCGATTTTAAAAACCGATGCAAAATCAGCATTTATAATCAAATCAATTGACGTTATTTTACGGACGGAAAATACGAAAGCTAAACGCAAGTGATACTCACCAAAAAACTTTCTGATGTCCATATTGATTATGTACATGATCACAGCGACTATTTAGCTGTGATAATAGCGCACAAAACAAACGTAAAAGCGGGCAGTGGCAACGCTAACGCACGAATAAATGACAGACAGACGCTAAAACAAAGGCGGCTGTGCGGGGGGCGCGGGCGCCGCGCGGTTACATGTTGCTTCCCCACTCCCCCTCTCCCGCTTCAACGATAGAGTAGAGCAGAGCGTAGTTGAGCGTACGGAATATTAGGAGTGGAATTGGTGAATTCATTCGAGTTTCGACGTACGAGAATGATTGTTCAAGGCTTGAACTTTAAGAAAATCAACTCAAAGACTTAGGACTTTGGTTGCATTATATTTGGCAACTTTTTTGAATCTCTAGGGGGGGGCAGCTGCCCCTCCCTGCCCCCCCTTGGCGACGCCCTTGGCTGACTCCGCAACTCTCTAAGTTTCCCATCGACGGTGACCAGCGAGTTCCCCGAATCCCTTACAATAGGCTATTCTTTTAGGTCCCTATCGTTTTATTCCCAGTTATTAATTTAACATATTATTGTAACACTTCTTAATCCCACTTCGATTAGGACAGTCACCTTTAGGATAATTAAATTGTAATTAAAATAAGTTTAAATTTAATAAATTATTAAATATTTTTTGTTTTTTTTAGTCCTCCGACTGTCGCAAACGTTTTTACGGCGGTTTTTTATTTGACGGCGAAAATACTATAATAATTTATGTTATGATAAAATATCGCTTCCTATACACTTTGTATGAACTATCACAGACAGCTAAGATACTATATAATATTAGGTAATTACATATGAAATTGGCGTTTTTGGAGGAACATAAAGTCGATTTTCTTAAAACATGATATATTTATTTAATTAAAGTATATACCATTGATATCTATGCACTTTTGCTATCTCATAGAGAGTTCATTGATTCCTTTACTAAAAAAACCATTTGGACAGGAATCAATAAAATCTTTGAAGGGACTTTGGACTGCCCCATCAGAGTTGAATTTTTTCCCTTGCAAGAAGTTATCCAAATTTCGAAAAAAATGGTAATCTGTTGGAGCAAGGTCCGGGGAGTACGGTGGATGTCTTAGACATTCCAATTGAAGCTCCTCTAATTTGGTAGCCGCCGTTGTGCAGTGTGTGGTCTAGCGTTGTCCTGAAGCAGTAGTAGCCTAGAGCGAATGACCAACCTTGGTTGTTTAGTAGCTAGCTTTTCCATCATGATTTGCAGTTGCTGGCAATATACATCTGCCGTAATCGTCTGGCCAGATTTAAGAAAGCTGTAGTGAACGACACCGGCACTAGTCCACCAAACGCTCACAAGAAATTTTTTTTGAGTCAATTTTCGCTTGGGGCTTTGGCTGGTTCACCAGGGTTCAGCCATTGCCATGAGCGCTTCCGATTATCGTACAGGATCCACTTTTCATCACAGGTAATGATTCGATTTAAAATCTCTTCATTATTGTGCCGGTTAAGTAATGTAACGCAGCAGTCGACGCGCGTTTGTCGGTTTGCTGCACTCAATTCATGAGGTACCGACCTTTCAAGCTTTTTCACCTTCCCAATTTGCTTCAAGTGAATTAAAACAGTTTTATCACTATCACCGCAGCCTGCAGATCTAACTCGGACGTGGTTTGCGATGGATCCGCTTCCATAATAGCCTTCAATTCTTCTTTATCAACTTCGGCCGTCCACAGGGCTTGTTCTGCTGGTCGAAATTTCCAGAAAAAAACGTTGGAACCGAAAACGCATTGTGTTTTCTTTTGCGAGACACCGCCGCCATATAGATCATTAATCCTTCGAGGCATTTCTGCAGCACTGGTGCCACGGTGGAACTCCTACTCGAAAATAATAGGAAATTTCAAGTTTTTCATTTTGTAATCAGAGTGACGTAAAGAAAAAACTAAAAGAGGAAAAAAGAAACGAATTAAGGTTTTCAAAACACAAATGCATGAGTAAATAGTGGTATAAATTTGAAATTGGAATTCCTGACCAAAGAAAATATATTTGAGATCAAAGTGGCCAGTACGACAAAACGCCAATTTCATATGTACTTTTATATTAAATATATCCAGGCATCTTAAGATAAAACTCTATAGTATTTTCCGTGTGTGACGCCCTTTATGTTCAAGGATGATGTCAATGTCATAATATATGACATTGACATTTGACTCGACACCTGTGTGTTCGATTTCCAACTCTTTTGTATTAACGCAGAGTTCTATTTTTAGCGTTCTGAATTTTCTCCGGCCTTCTGGATTCCGGATCATATAGTCCCAGCCTTATCTCTGGCATACGTATGGCACACGTATTTTTCATTTGACGAAAGCATCCACTAAGGAAGGATTTTTCAAAATTCAACGCACCAATGTGGGGAAATAGGGGATGAAACTTTGTATGAACTTTTTTATTTCTTGGACATATTCGCATGAAATTTCGTATGAATTGATTAAGGAAAAATAATGAGCTACGTATTTTAGCGTTTTTCAATATTCAACCCCTAAGAAAGTAAAATAGGGGATAAAAAATTGAAATTATTATAAAGATATCGTTTAAAACCCAATTCCACGCGTGAGAAGCATATTTTATATTTTTTGCAGGCACTATCAAACTCTAAAAACTTTACTCTAGAACTCTATTGAGTTCATCTCTCATATCTCATCGTTTTTTAAAAAACGATTTCGTTCTCTCGTTGTTTTTGGATTTATTTTGCAAATCCGACTACAACGGAAAAGATTTATCATTTTTCGGGTTAATATAATATAGCCTATGACGCTCACAAATAATGTGGTTTTCTATTGGTAAAAGAATTTAAAAAATAGGTTGAAGTAGATCCAGAGATTACCCCTTACAATTTCGGTAAGTCACAAACTCACAAAGAAATAAACTTTACTTTTTTATAATATTAGATTTACATCTTTATAATATTAGTATAGTTAAAATGTTCTTTTTACTTCGTACGCGTTTCGTTCGTTACTTTGTACGCGAAAAAGAAATCCCGGAGAACCGTACTTATTCCTGCGGTAAAAAATAGCCTGTGTGTTATTACTAACTAAACTACTACCATATCGAATTTCATTTATACCGTTCAGCTGTTAGGTATTACGTGAAACAGTAACGAACATTCATACATCCACACATGAAACTTTCGCGTTTATAATAATTAAGGATATGTTCGTCGTCGTGTTCTAATGATTTCAAAAATCTCTTGAATAGGAAAACGTTAGTAGGTATTAGGCGTATATAATTTGATCATAAAAATATTTGAGATTTTGGTCACCCATCCTACTTGTATCCATAACTGTCGTTGCTTAACATGAGTAGCGCTACGACCATAATAGAACTTCTCACTTATTACTCGGTATTAATATACATCAATGATTATGTAATGCCTACGTAAAGTTTCAGCCAGTTCAACTAATCAGTTATTCTATAGCATTTTATATTATGTTATAGTTTTGACACTGACATAACTTTAATATTTATGAACCGATTGAAATGAAATAAACACTACATTTTTAGTAGATCAAATCAAAACGCATTAGTGAAAACCGTATTTAAATCGGCGAAGCCGTTGACTTTGTACGCGCAAAAACAAATATCGCGGGAGCCGTACATTTTTTCGCAATAAAAAGTCGCCTATGTGTTAATCCAGAGTCTAAACTACTACCATACCAAATTTAATCAAGATCCGTTCTGTAGATTTTGAGATTAGCGCGTACAAACGTACAGATAAACAGACAAAAATTCTAAAAATCAATGTTTTGGGTTCTATACCGTTCATAAAGCCTTTATAAAATTATGTAATAGTTTTTAATATTTATCTTCTACGTACAAACAGCGACCATGTACAAATTTAATATATGTAGGTATAGATTTCGTTTGTTGTATGTATATATCCATGTAGGTTCAGTTTGGTTTGCGTACCTACGTATGATTTTTGCATTGTTTGGAAATTCAGAATGTGGTGAGTTCGAATCCCGGTAAGATAAATATTTCTGTGATTCTTATTATTTCTTTTTCTTTTATATTTTTTATTTATTACTTTATCGTTATACTAAAACACCGAGCAAAGCTCGGTCTCCCAGGTACTCACCATTTAAGCAAGCAAAAGTAAAGTTAACCAAGATACTTGAAAATGAACTGTTGCAAGAAAAGCGAACATTTAGTATTTTTTTCTTAGAACTACTTAGAAGAATATCTTTAAAATTTTATTGTAGGTATTGTATTAAATTAAGTAATAAATTGTGTAATGTCGTATTGTGTATTTGGACATTTTTCACAATATAAAAATAAAAACATAAAAATAATAAAATCTTGATATAAATAATGTCCCTAGTCATATAAATAAATAATTAATTGGATAAGTAATAATTTTTTTGTATAAAATTCATAACAGTAATATTTGAGTATGTATTAATTAAATAAAATTATTTTAAATGACACTACAAAAATATTTTCTGTGAAGAAAATTCTTTTAATTTGTTAAAGGAGTGTAATAAAAATACCTGATTTTCCGTTAGATAAACAAATACAGCCCCTTGATCGTAGGGTAGTCCGCCATTTTTGGTGACGAAGTTAGGTGCACCCACCAGCAAGTCGGAGACACCGTCACCGTTTACGTCGATGCAGAGCAAAGTTGCACCAAAATATGCACCCAACTGTATGCCTCGTATCCTCGCCTTAATATGTAAATTTGTATCCGTCGTTCTGGATGATGTTTTGAAAATCAAAACCTAAAAGTATATTATAGCTTACTAAATAATAAGGTGGCTAAAAATATATTCATGTAACGACTAGGTGTTGCCCGCAACTTCGTGAGCGCAAATAGAAATCCTGTGGAACCGTACATTTTGTCAAGATAAAAAGAAGCCTATGTCCTTCCCCGTGGTTAATTAAATAATTGTGCTAACAATCAGTCCAGTAGTTTCGGCCCTTTTCGATGCAAACAAACCAACAACAAGAAACAAGCACATTGTGCATTGTTTTCCTCATTTGTAACTTACTAATCCGTATCCGGACTTGGATCTTGGCGCCCCAGCAACATATAAGGTAGATCCATCGCCTCCGAATACACCCGACTCTACACTATAACCTAAAATCAAATACAATTGTAATAGATTTACACAATTAACAATTAAAAAGTGAGTATACGGCGACGTGTAATTATGTAGATATTTAAATACGGGATATAATTAATCTTGCGAATAGAAAATAAGTTTGCGACTGCACATGAGCATACTGTATTACTGAATTTGGCAGCGTACCAACGTACAGATAATTGGTACCAACGTACCAATTAGTATGTTGGCGACTAAATTACTAAACTGGCGAAAGCACTCAGGTGACAAAAAATACAAAAATCGGCAGATAAAAAGTGGCAAAATTTAATCCAAATTGGCACCGAACTTTATAAGTTGGGGACTTAATTTCCGAGTTAGTGGCCATTATACGATGTAAGCAGCTATAAACCAGATTGCGTTGATAAATTAATGGCTGCTAAAAATTCAATTTGCAGGCTACGGAAAATCGCATTTTTGGATACTGTTAGAGTTTGTTTTCCTTTGATATGGGTGTTGTTTTCAAGGTTTTTGAGGGTGCAGAATAATATGAAAATAAAATCCATTTTTAATTCGTAAAGGGCATACCTTTTTTTAATTAAAACTTTTCCAGGTGTTTGGTGGCGCTGATTACAAAATTTTAATTTCCAAAATCGAAATTGGAAGATTAAAAAAAAAAAAAATCCAAAGAATTTTCATTCTTCGTACAAATGACATGAGTTAAACTTAACTTAAAAGTTATTGGGGATGCTGATTAAGATTAATGATTATTATCACAGTATGTAATGTAGTTAGTAGCAGCTATGTAAGCTAAAAAAATTTTTGGAAATAAGTACAGGATTTTCAAAAAAAATCTCTTATCATAGAGAGAAATTTTTCATTATTTTTAGTAGGATTACCTGCTTCCGAGATAGAAGCGATTATAGAAAAAAAATTATGGCAATGCTCTACTTTGAGTTACGAGCGATGTATAAAGCTATAGAAACGTTGGAAAAGTCAGTATTTTCAAATCTCTTTTTTCTCCTATCATGAAGAAAACATGTGGTTCCGGAGTTACTAAGGGGGAGAAAATTTGAAAAATGAAAAAACACCGTTTTAAATAACATCCGCCTTTTTTAAATTTCAATTTTTTTTTGTAGTTAACATCCCCTTAAACTTAGAAAAGGACACCTAGATTCTTTTTATTAAAACTTAATATCTGCTATGTTTGAAATTCAAAATGAAAAATTATCATTTTTGAATTCAGCACCCCTAAAAACCTCGAAGACGACATGCATATAAATTTTACAGAAAAATAAATATTTGCCATTTTGAAATTTCAAATTGTGTATTATTTTCGTATTAAATTTAATGTTACGAAAAATAAATATCCGTCATTTTTAAATTTCAAAATGAATCTACACAATATCTACACCCCCCTGAAAACGAGGAAAATTAAAAATGGGAATTTTGTACGCTCCTTTACATTTTTTTTATGTGCGCTCGTTTTGCTGCTCATTATGTTTTTTGAATTACCTACATCAGGGAAAATATATGTGCCTATTCTTGAATTAAATCTGTACTCTGAAATTGTCGCCAAGATGGTTATTTGTTCGCTAAAATAATGTCTGTCTGCCAGTTTGGAATATTCAATGAAGAAAACTGGTATTATTTAGTCGCTAGATTTGGATTTTTTATTCCTTACATTCTTTCGCCAACTTAGTAATGTAGTATTCAATATTTGGTTTTATCACACCCAAAATTTGATTGTTTTGTCGCAAGTTTAAATACATGCCTTTAAATACTAACCTAAATCTCGGTTACTAACTCTCATATTGTCAGAACATGTCTGAGGAGGGTTCCGTAACTATCAACGTGCAACAGACAGTCAGATAGATAGGTAGATGAACGGACAGAGTGAAACTATAAGGGTTCCTTGTAGTACTACAGAACCCTAAAACAGAAATCAAGTCAAATGATGACAACATACGACGCATCAACTTATCGGAGGTACGACTACATACAGAATTCTTAATGTCGTCGCTTCCAGATATCATCTCGTACTCCATAGAAAACGATGATTACCGAGTGATATTAAGACAGTAGTTTCACTGTACGTTAATTGTCTTAAGCCATCAATCCTCGAGATTTTGTAAAATTAAAGATTTTTCTTATTAATTACACATTACACACATAATCAATTACACACTAAACTTAAAACAAAATTAAGTTACAAACCAAAATAGTCATCTGGGCCCAAATCAGCAACATAATAGGGGTTCACTATCGGTTTTTGGTCGAACAATGAATTGCCTGGGTAGTATTTATATTCGATAACACCTCCTGAAATATTTACAATTATAAACTAACATTATAGATACCTACATACATGAATTTTTTATTAACGAATACAATCAATCTTTTAATCCTTGTTCTGTAGTAGTTAAATATTATTTAATACATTCCATTACCTAAATACATTTTGTCAATTGCATATTTACAAGCTGTTGCCCGCGGCTCCGTCCGCGTAAACAGTATCCCAAAGAAACACTGTACTTTCGGGAAAAAAAGTAGCATATATTTTAATCCAGATCCTAAACTGCTACCATACCAAATTTCATCGAAACTTACTAATGTGAATTAAAGACATTACTTGCTAAGCGCACTTATTTAAAAGGTCGCATTACAAAATTACAAAAACTACATCGATTTGATTTCTAAAAGGGAAGATCTATCTACTGTTCAACTAACGGAAGTGTCAATCAAATTAGAAAAGTTTCGTTTATTAACAGTTCAATATGAACAATTGCAAGATTCAATTGATCTATTAAATTCAGATTGTGCTATATGTATGGCAATGGCACAAACTATTATAACTAAGTTTAGTAACAACAAAGATGAACATAACAACTCTTCCTTATCTCAGTGTCATCGCGATCATTTTGAAGCTGAATTTAAATTGCCTCAATTACAAATTAATAAATTTGATGGTGTATATTTTAGATGGTTAGAGTTTTGTGACACTTTCTTGTCTGTTATACATAATAACTATCGCTGATGCGATATGCGATGCTGAGCCTATTCACAAATTTCATTATTTAATATCATATTAAGTAGGTGATGCTGCACGAATTATATCCAATTTGGAGGTTTCCGAGGCTAACTATAAAGATGCGTGGCGCTTACTTTGTGAGAGGTACGACAATAAACGACAGCTTTTAAATCACCATTTAAATGCGCTTTTCAAAATTGAATCGTTGAGTCGCGAATCCGAACGATCTTTACGTTTTCTTGTGGACCATGTTACTAAAAACTTGCGTGCGTTATCTAGTCTAGGGCAATCTACACAGCATTGGGACATTCTAATAATTCACATAGTTTCTCCAAAACTAGATACATGCACTTTAATTAAATGGGAAGAAATGCGTAACTCTTTGGATGAGGTACCTACGTTAGAACAATTTAATAAATTTTTAACGGATCGAGCTGACATACTTGAAACGTTAAATGGTAACAAATTAGATAAGATGAGAGGATTAAGTGGCTCCTCGCGGCCCTCAGGCTCTAATGTTAACGCTGAAAGAGTTCATACAAAATCATTTTCATTCTTACAAGGTAAAAATAACAGCAACAACTTTAAATCTTGTATTATTTGTAAGAATCAGCATAAAATATATGAGTGCGAAATATTTAAGGCAAAGAGCTACGACAAAAAAATTTGTGACGTTCGGAAATTTAAATTATGCATGAATTGTTTAAGGGAAGGTCATCAGCCTTACAACTGCAAACTAGGTCCATGTCGTGTGTGCAAAAGAAAACACGATACTTTGCTTCATCAAACGAAAGCAACAGATGGTAACTTTTGTTCTGGAAATTCTAGTGATACAATTGTAAACTTTTCTATACAACCAACAAATCAAGTTTTGCTTTCTACTGCTATAATTGAAGTACGAAATCCTAAAACTAATAAATCCATTAAAGTGCGTGCATTACTTGATTACTTGATTGCGGAAGTCAATAGTCCTTTATAACTAAAAGGCTAAAAGATTGCTTGAATTTAGAATCATGTTCTACAAATAAAATTAGTGTTATAGGTATTGGCAACAATTTGTCTAATTATATTACAGAAAGTTGCATTGCTCAACTCAATTCCATACACGAAAATTACAATATAACGTTAGCTTGTTTTGTTCTCAAAGAGTTAACAGGATCAATTCCTACTACTGCTATCAACTTACATAATTTCAAATTTCCAAACAATGTAATACTTGCCGATCCAAATTTTAATATTCCATCGTCCATCGATATGATTATAGGTGCAGACTTATTTTGGGATGTTATCGGTAATAAAGAACAATCTTTAAATTCAGGACATAACATTAAACTGAGAAGCTCTAAATTTGGTTGGTTGATCACAGGTTCTATTTCAACAACTTTATCTAATACTAAGAAAATTCAATGTCATAATTCAGTTCTAACTAAGAATTTATATGCGGAAAATGTAAATGATTTATTACAAAGGTTTTGGGCTATTGAAGAAGTTCCAAATAAATCTACGCTCACTAAAGTCGAAAGGGCTTGTGAGCAATATTTTATAAAAAATACCATTCGCTTACCTAGTGGAAGATTTTCAGTTCAACTTCCTCTGATTGATACTCCTGATTATTTAGGTAATTCTCACAATATGGCACTACATAGATTTTTAAATTTGGAGAAACGCTTTAGGAAGTATCCGAAATTGAAAACCCAATATTCTAACTTTATCAATGAATACTTGAAACTTGGGCATTTAGAAGAATTGTCTAATGCAAAATCTCTGAGACAATCTCATTTTCTTTGTCATCATGCAGTATTGAAAGAGAACAGTGAATCTACTAAAATTAGGGTGGTATTTTATGGTTCCGCGCCAACTACTTCGGGGTTTTCACTAAACGATATCCAAATGGTTGGAACAAATATTCAAGATTCTTTATTTGCTATTCTCATTAGGGCGCGACAATATTAGTTTCTACTCACAGCTGATATAGAGAAAATGTATCGCCAAATTAACTTGCATCATGAACATCAAAATTTGCAGTTAATTTTATGGAGGGAAAACGAAACAGATAGAATCAAAACCCTACGCCTTAAAACTATTACGTACGGTCCTGCAAGTTCAAGTTTTTTGAGTACACGTTATCTCTGGCAATTAGGACACGAATGTACTGATAAATCCATTGGTAAAATTATTAAACAAGACTTCTATGTCGACGATGTTATAACAGGCGCAGATAGCGAAAATGAACTTAAATATATTCAAACTGCTGTATCAGGCACTTCAAAGAAGGCGTGTTTTAATCTTCGCAAATACAAATCTAATTGCAAATCAATTCTAAGCTCAGATATAGTTAACTCAACTGGTGAGTTTAGTATTAGTTCATCAATCAGTGCTTTAGGTATCAATTGGAACCCTGACGATGATAATATACGGATTTCCTTCGAAGTTCCACCGAAGGAACAATTTGTTACTAAGCGGCTAATTTTATCATTTACTTTTAAAATATTCGACCCCTTGGGCTTGATAAGTCCATGTGTGGTATTAGCAAAAGTTATATTACAATCTCTGTGGCAATGGGGGCTAGATTGGGATGAACCAGTCCCCAAAGACATACAAAGGTCTTGGAATGAATTGAGCAATAACTTACCACATCTTTTAAATGTGAACGTAGCGCGAAGAGTTCTGTGTGAAAATTACAATTATGTTGAGTTACATTCATTTAGTGACGCTTCTTTGCGGGCCTTTGGAGCTTGTATTTATCTAAGATCTATGAATAATAAAGATATCATTAATGTGCAATTATTATGTTCTAAGTCGAAAATTTCTCCTATTAAGCCTACTACTATACCCCGTTTAGAACTATGCGCAGCACTTCTAGCAGCTAAGTTATCGAAGGCAGTAGTAATGTCGCTTAGATATACAGTCGCACGCCAGGTACATTGGTGCGATTCTACTGTTGTCCTTGGATGGCTTCGTGCTGAATGCCATAAATTAAAAACGTTCGTAGCAAATAGGGTTATAGAGATATCTCAACTTACCAATGTCGAATCATGGCATTATATTATTAATTTAATGAATCCAGCGGATCTTGTTTCTAGGGGTGTCACAACAAAATACATAATCTCAAAGAAAATGTAGTGGAATGGTCCTGAATTTTTATCTAAGCCAGAATCAGGGTGGTGTATTCCTTCCCCAGATATCTCAAATGAGTTTATCTTACCTGAGATTAAATTAAGCTCTACAGCAGGCGTGCTAGATGAAACTAAAGAAGTAAGCGTAATTGAGTTTGAAAAATATTCTAAATTTACAAAGGTTCATAAAGTGTTAGGTTATGTTAAGCGTTTTATTTTTAATCTAAGAAACAGAACAACTACACGTGAAGGAGTTTTAAGCTTGGATGAGCTAAACGATGCTTTCTATAGTCTATGTATGATTTCTCAAATTGAATCTTTCCCCAAAGAATATAAGTTATTAGAAAACAGTAAATCTCTAAGTAACAAGTCGAGCATTTTGTCTTTGACACCTTTTTTCGATGATAATTTAAAACTAATAAGAGTTGGCGGTAGATTAAATAATTCGGATTACTATTTAAATAAAAGACGTCCTATTATTCTTCATTCAAATCATCTGACTAAGCTAATTTTCGAACGAGATCACATTCGTTACATGCACGCCGGGCCACAATTATTATTATCGTTAATTCGTGAATCTATTTGGCCAATAAATGGTCGGCGTCTTGCGCGAAACACGGTGCATAGATGCATAATATGCAGGCGTCATCAAGGAAAGGCTTTAAATCCTTTAATGGGCAATCTACCCGTACAAAGAGTTATGCCAGATTTTCCTTTTAAAACTGTGGGCGTTGATTTTGCGGGTCCATTCTATATATTGAATAAGAGGGGTCGTGGGGCGAGAACAATCAAGGCGTATGTATGTCTATTCATATGTTTTCGTTTTAAATGTTTGCATTTAGAGGCTGTCAGTGACCTTTCCAAAGATGGTTTTTTACAGGCGCTTCGGAGATTTATTTCTAGGCGTGGAAAACCTTCAGAAATATTTTGTGATAACGGCAAGAATTTTGTCGCGGCAGCCAAAGAGATAGGCAACTTTATAAAGGCAAACAAACAAGCTATATTGGATTTTGAAACTGAAGATAATATTAAATTTATTTTTTCCCCCGCGCACGCTCCTCATTTTGGTGGCCTCTGGGAGGCCAGTGTCAAATCAGCCAAATTTCATATACGCCGTGTTATGGGTAATACCCATCTCACGTTTGAAGAGTTAGATACACTATTTGCAAAAGTCGAGGCCATATTAAATAGTAGACCTTTATGTCCCTTATCGTCCAATCCCAATGATTACCGTTCCTTAACCCCAGGGCACTTCTTGATAGGTCGGTCTATGCTGTCCTTACATTCACCGTCACTTTACGAGGCCAATACAAATAATCTACAACGACATGCAAGGCTAGAACAAATCCGATAACACTTTTGGCAATGCTGGCAAAAGGAGTATGTCTCGGAGCTACAACAGCGATACAAATGGAAAACAAATTCATCAAAATTACAAGCAGGAGATCTAGTTCTTTTAATAGAAAACAATTTACCGCCATTATTCTGGAAACTTGCAAGAGTGTCACGCCTATTTCCCGGATCCGATGCCATAGCACGAGTTGCCGAGGTGCGAACTTCTACGGGCACCAGCTACCGAAGACCGTTGGCCAAGCTTTGCCCTATTCTTACCGGGGACGAGCTATGAAGTTGAAAGCGATGCTTTCCACGGAGGGGAGGATGTTCGAGCGCCTACAATTTCTACATAGCAACGGGGGATAAAATATACGGCCACCCACAAATTTATATTTCAAGTACCCTACGCATTGGTCATTTTTATGTATTTGCTTAGTCATTTCACTTTTTTCTTGTCTCTCTTTGTTCTTACAAGCAAGTTGCAATAAATTTACGTTTTTCAAGTCAATCTTTAATTTTGACCAACCTACTATACAAAACAGATACTTTTACTGAAGAAATATTATTAAACATAATTGTAGTCATAAATATTTCTCAATAGATCAGACTATGTTTTGAATAGCGATGTGTGTATGAAATTTATAAAAGCTCAGCCCAGAGATATAGAAAAAATTATAGAGAATTTAAGTTGTGATAAGTACATAAAATAAGAATAAAAGAAATAAAGTCATATAAACCTAAGATTAGCCCTATTATAGCGTTATTTATTAATTTGTGTGTAGAAAAGGGGTTGTACTCAGAAAAGCTTAAAACTGCTTTGACAAGACCTATTTTCAAACATGGATCTTATTGTGATTACTCAAATTATAGCCCATACCCATACTATCTGTCATCAGCAAAATAGTTGAAAAATGTTAGTGGGACAGATTAGCACTTTTTAGAGAAACATAAAATATTAACAGACATCCAACATGGTTTCCGTAAGGGGCGAAGCACGGCGACAGTCCTAGGGCAGTTCACTGATGATGTCAACGAGGAACTGGACCAGAGGAAGCAGGTGGTGGTGGTGTACATTGACTTCAAAAAAGCATTTGACTCTTTGGAACACCACCAGCTGCTTCAAGCGATAGAAGAATGTGGGATATCCGGAACACTGAATAAGTGGTTCCGTGCCTATCTCACAAAAAGAATACTCCGCACCGCCGTCGATGGCGTCACTGGTAAGCCCACTGATATCAGCTGTGGCGTGTCGACCGGCTTCGTGTTCAGTCCAGTGAACTAATGATGAATAATGATATAATATGATGTATGTTAGGTATATAAAATTAAAATTTCTTGTCTACGTAAAGCAGCGAAGAATATTATAACTATATACCTACTTACTCCCTAACTAGTAAAAATATTTACACAATGGATAAGCTATAAAATGTTTTGTCCTTGTCTGATACGTTGAAAAAGTAGCTTGACAGACAAGGACAAAATATTGTATAGTTTATCCATTGTGAAAATATTTTTATTACTAAGGGGGTATTTTATAGTTATAATAGAAGAATATTATGCTGCTTTACGTATACAAGAAATTTAATATTAGTTTTATATAAGTACCCAACATACATATAATATTTTTATTAGTATGGGGATTAATATCTAGTATGTTATTGCATACAATACCTAAAATAAGGGTTAGGTATAAAATTGAGAAAGTCTAGTTGTGGTGACGCGGAGTTCTGAAGTTTTTAATTTTTATACTTACACCAAAAAAAATTTAAATACTTAGTTTTTCGGGTAGGTGTAAATAAAGTTAATACATGTCTCTACATTTCTCTTAATTAAATTAATTAGTTCTAATAAATTATTTGCATAAGTTATTATTAATTCTAGTACAATACATACGGTTTTTTGGAGGTTTTATGTTGGTAGAACTTTATGTGACAATCTAACCATATAACTAATACACCACATGTCAGCTGATTATCAACTTAAATATTTACACTATTTACAAGTTCAAGCACACATGATAAAATGTCACAACTAGACAACATCCAAAAGGCACAGCAAAGCTTAGAGGAATGTGTAATGAAGAAGATGGAGGAGTTTCAGGCACAGTTGCAATGTGGAGCCGCTAACGACACAGTAGCTAAAGTTTCTGAGGAGTTCCGCACATTTCGTGAGCTCACTTTTTCCATGCTCAACTTGCTCCGAAAACAAATAGCAGAGTGTTCCAGGACTGTGGATATCATGGAAACCAGATCTCCTGACAGATCTCAAACCTGAGAGAAAGACATAACAGCAAATACCATCAAGGCATGTCATCGACTGGGTAGCCTTTTGACTCCCAACCGTCAACACAAAAGCCGGCCTATACTGGTTAAGTTTTCCTCTGCTGATATCAAAAGCGATGTCTTTAGAGCTAAAACTAAGCTGAAGGGTACACTTTATTCTGTTAGAGTTTTTAACAAGACAGACAGTGTAAGGCGAGGATGCACTTTGGTCTGAGGGCGTGTTGGACTCAGAATGGTACTGTTGTCGTTAAGAGTTCCGATAGTAAACGCCACAAAGTGACGACTTTAGAAGAGCTCCAGCCCCTTTTGATAAAGTACCAAAAGGCAACATCATCGGTAACTTCCTCTAATGACGACTAATGTTATTTTGTTAAAATTTAATACTGAGTTTAGTACTTCGTATATTATGTTTTGGTTTGTGGTGCTTTTCTATTCGCTATCTTCTTTTTTCTACTTTGTTATTGAATATTCAGATTTCCGATTGTTATAGGGTATACTCTAAATTGTTTATATCTAAAAAATATAATTCTTTAATGCAACCCGGTTTTTGCAAACTCACGTCACTTTGACATTATGTCATCTGTCACTATTATTTGTTTTGACTTCTGACATTTGTCTTCAAGGTTGAGTGCAGAAACGTAATGAACTTTTTAAATACATAATGATAGTGTAATAAATTAATTTAGAATGAGTATCTCATGGCACCAGTGTATTAAGCTTAGTATTGAGTATACAAGTACATACATAGCATAGTAAATTTATCATTTTAAAATTGTGCAAAGCGTGTCTTTGACTTATATTTGTTTATTTTTCTTATAAATGTGTAAAATAATTTATTCTGTATTGTTTTTAAAGTCAGCTGGCGGGTGGTGCAGAGATTACTACCACCAAATAGTTTTTTTTTCTCGAAACGGCATACTAAATATCATATTAATATTAATTTTATTTATTTTGGCAAATATTAGGTATATATAATTATATATTATTATAATGTCTATTTCTGATAGTGATTAATTTTACTCAACTAATAATACTTCTATCAATTCGGCTGCTGACGATAGTTTTGGTTCTATTAATGATAGCATTCTGGGAGAACTCTTGCGTAAAAATTTTACTTCACTGAACAGCCAACTACTAAATGTGTGTCATATAAATGCACAAAGTGTGCCTAGTCACTTCAACGACATCTTAGACACTTTTTCGGGAATCAATGTTCACGCACTCCTAATTTCAGAGAACTGGTTAAAACGTAACATTCTTTCTACAGCTTACAGTCTGCCCGGCTTTATTTTAATACGAAATGATCGTATTGACAGACGTGGTGGCGGTGTAGCTATTTACATACGGAGTGACATGTCCTTTAATATAATTGCTCGTTCACCTCCACAATATTCTGCTGCCGCTGAATTTCTTTTTCTTGAGGTCTGCATTGGGGGGACGAAATTAGTTCTTGGTGTAGTTTATTGTCCTCCTTCCATTGATTATTTTAGTTAAATTGAATCAGTGTTGGAGTCTTTGGGAGCTGAATATAGATACCATTACATAATGGGTGACTTTAATACAAATCTTTTAGACATCTCTTCCTCTCGCTCGTACAAACTACTTCACATTTTAGAATCAACCAGTCTGCATCATTTGCCTCTTCAAGCCATACACCATAATTTAAATGGTGAGGATACTTGGTTAGATTTAATATTAACATCTGATCCCTTATTAGTCCACTCCCACGGTCAATATCCTACCCCCGGCTTCTCGTTTCATGAGATCATGAAACTTTTCCTGAGGTACGTCATAAAACCTCCTAAAATAAAACCTAAAATATTGTTTAACCGTAGTTTTTCACGCATGGATACTAAACGCTAAATACTAAAAAAAAGGACGCTGTAGAGAGCCCAAAACCGGGTGCTGCGCTACATCGTGGGCGCCCCCTGGTACGTACGCAACTCCACCATAGAGAGGGATCTTAGGATGGAGAGTGTGGAGGCCTTTGTGGCCCGAATCGCCACAAACATGTTCGCGCGAGCGGATGCCTCGCGCCTAGTCGAGCTGACCGACCTGGCGCCGTGGCAAGCCCGCCCGCCCGACCGCTACATCCTGCCGAGGGACGCTGTCCCCCCGGCAGATGCATCGGAGCCCCGCCACCCCCGAAGAGGAGGAGCCCAGGCGCAATGATGCGCCCCCTACCCTCGAAGAGGAGGAGTCTAGGCGCAACGCGCGCCCGACTTCCGCCCTCGATGAGGAGGAGTCCTGGCGCATTGACGTGCGCCACACCGAGGCGCATGTTTCAGCGCTCTGCCACCGCGGGATTGCAGTCCCTCCCTCCTTCCCTGCACCGGTAGAAAACCAAAATCTACCGGTGCAACTTTCTAAAAATCGTCTGGGGCCTGTCAGCGTGGCAGCCCTCTTGCCACCCCGTCGCCTCCTTGACGCACCTTCCCCCCCGACCCAAAAAGTCGGGGCCCGGAAGTTTTTCTTTCTACTTCCCCCCTTTCCCCAGGTCGTTCGCGTCCGCGGTCCGGTAAACGCGGCGCGTGACGGAGTGGACCCACACACGTTTCCCGGCCTCCGGGTCGGGACCCCCACGCGCCGCTTGGAGCCGACCGCCGGTCTTGGTTGGGCCTGGATTGGCATATCATCATTCCCTTGACTTCGTGTTGCCCCCCCCCCACGGGTTTCCCCCGCGTTCTGCCTCGGGGGGTCTTCCCAAAAAAATTGACTCTTTGCGCCCAGTACTCGTACTGGGCGCGTCATCCCAATTAGAGGGGCTATGCCCCTGATGTTGGTTTCCGCCGTAAGGCCCTTTTCAGGGGCCCGGCGTCGAGCGAGAAGAGTCTCCTTCTCTATGGATACTAAACAGCTTATGGTGGACGCTGCGGAAATTAATTGGGATCCACTTTCAGCAGCTCCCACCGTTGATGATAAAGTTCAGTTTTAATAATTCAATTCTTGCTCTTTATGATGTCCATGCGTCGATCAAAAGAATTAAAATAAAGCAACTTCCAGCATCATGGATGTCGGCTGAGATAAGAGAGGCGATGAGACTCAGGGACCGTGCTTTTCGCAAACACAGGGCTAATCGATGCGATACTAATTGGGACAATTTTAAGAAACCAAAAAATCGGTGCAATCAGATGATACGTAATGCTAAAAAAAAAAAAGCTTCATCTGCTACCTTATGGAAATTCCTTAAAACCATTGGTATTTGTAAATCGCGTCATGTGGAGTTGCCGTGTACGATTAGTTTGGATGACATTAATATCCATTTCTCTACTTCCATTACCATAGACATCCATACTAAATCTCAAACAATTAGCTATTTAAACGGATTACCACAAGAGATTATAGAATATTTTCAGTTTACACCAGTTACTGCAGGCGAGATCAATACAATCATTAGCTCTCTTAGTTCGAAAGCCGTGGGCTGTGATGAAATCAGCCGCCAAATGATCATTCCCATCCTTGAACATATCTTGCCAGCCATTACCTACATTATAAATTTCTCCTTTGAGTCCTCTACTTTTCCCGATTTATGGCGTAAGGCCTACATCCGTCCTTTACCAAAGGTACAAATTCCTGTGCAACCCTTACACTTTCGACCGATTTCCACTCTCCCGTTCCTCTCCAAAGTGATCGAGGCGTGTGTTCACAGGCAGTTGTCTCGGTTTGTGTTCAAACACAACATTCTCTCTCCACTACAATCTGGATTCAGACCTGGACACAGTACCACTTCGGCTCTATTAAAAATTACTAGCGATATAAGGGCAGGCATGGAGGATTCGAAAGCCACTAATTTAGTGCTGATTGACTTTTCAAACGCCTTTAACAATGTTAACCACGATATTCTCCTGGACATTTTCTTTTATCTTATGATCTCGACTGAAGCGTTAAACTGGTTCTCTTCTTATCTTCGGGGCCGTCAGCAGCGTGTACGCGTTGACGAGTATTTTTCTGATTGGCGGGTTCTCGAAGCTGGGGTTCCTCAAGGCGACTTACTCTCTCCTCTTATTTTCCATATTTATAAATTTAATATCCTATGTTCTTCGTACTTCGTATCATCTATATGCTGATGACTTGCGAGTGTACTGTCAAGAAAGGGTTGAACATCTGTCCACTGCCATCGATGATATAAACCGAGATCTAAACGCTATTCACACCTGGTCCACTGAGTTCGGACTGTCAGTGAATGCTACTAAGTGTCAGGCGATTTTATTAGGAAGTCCAAGACTATTGAGTAGAGTTGACACAGGAAGTCTCCCGCCTATTATCTATAACGGCAACATTATTCCTCTCAGCTCGTGTGTTAAAGATCTCGGTTTATATATTGATGCTATTCTTGTCTGGCGTACCCAAATCGCTAATGTTGGTAATAGTGTTACCAGTTACTTGCATCTCTCTACCGTCTGAAAAATTTCTTGCCTTCCAATATAAAAACTATGCTAGTTCAAGCCCTTATATTCCCAATACTGGATTATTGTCATATTTGCTACTTCGACCTTAATGCAGACCTACTCAACAAACTCGACCGGCTTCTTAATAATTGTATAAGATTTGTTTTTGGCCTCCGTAAGTACGACCACATCTCCTCCATCCGCTCTAAGCTTCATTGGCTGCCAATACAACAACGTCGTTCTCTACGGGCTCTGTGTACACTCTATTCCCTCCTTCACTCCCCCTCTGCTCCTCACTACCTAACTCCTCATTTTAAATATCTGTGCAGTAGCCATGATAGAAATCTCCGTTCTACAAATAATTTGCTCCTTCTTTGTCCTTCTCATAGCTCCTCCCTTGTCCATTCATCCTTCCGTATTCAGTCCATCCTCCTTTGGAATTCACTACCCCAAGATGTTAGGATGTCTGAGACAAAAAATGTATTCAAACGCAGAGTTCGTGAACTGTACTTAAAATCATTGGCAGACTAGAAATAGACTAAAATAAATAAGTAAATTATTTAGATATCTTATTATTTTATATATTATTATGTTTACATATTTAAAATATTAAGTAGGTTAATTTTAAATAAAGAGTTATATTAGTATTTATATGGTAGTATTTATTATTATTATATATTTTACATATACTCAAAATGTCTAAATCTATGTTTCCTTTTAATACTATGCATCTACCTCACACTGTCTCTGCGTCACCCATAGGTTGGCTGGTAGAAAATGCCACAAGGCATTAAGCCCGCCTCTGTACCATATTGTGTGCATAAAGTATAATAAATAAATAAAAAAAATATACTAAGAAACGTATTAAAATATACAATATGATCACCTAATCAGGCGCGAATACGATTTCTGAAAATTTCTAGAGAATCGAGTATTAGGGAATGATTTGCTCTACATACCTGTCCATTGAAGAAGACCTGGCGCGCCAATCAAAATGGTTGTATTAGTGACTTTCAAAGAAAAACCGGCTTGGCCGTAGGCGTAATAGTTTATATTGTGGTTCTTATATTCGCTATATTCTTTTCTGGAGCCGTCACACACATACGCTTGATAGTCTGGAAATAAGAAAAAAAAACCTATGTGAGTGTCAGCACCGACGCACGACTTGTGTTAACTTTTTACGAACGATTATGAAATACTTAGATTAGTAGATAATTGAGGCAGTGGGTGAAGAACTATTATCCTGGACCCTACCATTTCATATATGTAGACTAGTGTTGCCAAAAATCAGTCTTGGTCTTGCAGTCTTGGTCTTGTTCTTGCATTATGCAAGACCAAGACTAAGACCGCCTAATTTTAGCAAGACCAATTAAATACTGACCGTGCAAGATTTGAGCAAGAACAAGACTAAGCCTGCGAGACTCTTGCGTCTTGTAGTTAGGACTGAGTGTCGTTTCGGGGAGTATAGGAGTTCGGGGTATACTTAGGGACTCTATAGTCTAAGACACAAAAAATTTTTTTTGAACATTGGACTTATGAGCATTACGAACAATACCACAAACATACATAGCGAATGAAAATATCCACGAAAAGAAAACAGAGTGCATCCCTAGTTTTGAGCATCAACTTTGATAGTGCGCGGCACCTTGTTGTTAAATGTAAACGTTATTTAATTACTAAACAGACTGAGCTATGTGGGACACGGTAGATAGCTCAGTAATTGGTTAGAGCATCGACATGATTGCTTAGGTCGTGGGTTCAAACCCCACCCGGTGTCAGTTGATTTTTCGAATTTCTCTTTAAATTTTTAGATATTTATTAATTTGTTTGGTCTTTACTATGTCTATGTTAATTCAAGCTCAAAATGTACCTACTCTGTTACGTTGTTATAATAAATATATAAAGTAACGTTTAATAAATAGCAATAGGCTAATAGGTAATTGCAAGACTTGCGAGATTCTTGCTGCAAGACCAAGACCAAGACCAGATGTTTCGGCGCAAGATCAAGACCAAGACCAAGTCTCGGTCTTATTCTTACATTTGGGCAACACTAATATAAACTTTTCAAACTTTACACTTTTTACCAAAAAACTGAAAATCTTCTTCTCTTCAATATAAAAATGGATTGCAATTTCAATGTCTCGCTAAAACTCGAGAGCGGACCGATTTGGCTAATTTTGGCCATGAAATAATTGCGGGGATAATACATAAACGACGATTGATTTTTCCAATACTAACTGTTCACTATGCTCAATTTGTCACTTGACTATCAAATAAGACGTAAGGTGGGTGGACCAGGGAAGGCCACGCTCCTTTGAAGGCCAACTTTTAAAAAGTCGTAGTTATTGACACGTAAGGACATATTCCATCTATTACATACTAAGATCCATGAAACCCAAGGCTACAGACGCGGCGGCGAGTCGCTTGCGCCCCTATTTTGGCAGTGCGATCCCACGTTTCGTAGACTTCTGTTTTCGATGTTACAATTGTTATTCGCACGCACAGTAAAACGTTAGTTTTTAGTTAAATAACCTATTATTTTCTCATAATTTTTTTACTTTTAATTGTCATATAAGGATGGTTTTATGGTACTAAAGAAAATATAATATTTTCTCCTCGATTTAAGTTAAAATAAGTGTTCGTAGGAAAGCCGGTAGTTCCTTATAAAGCCAATCAAAAATTTGACGGCTGGCCTTGCTATGGTACATAGGACTTACAAGGAACATCTATAAATCATGAACAAGTAAACACTTAGTCTTTAGTTAATACGTATCGTTAAATTATAAAAATGTTTTTTTTTATTAATAATTCTATGTTTTATAATATTTAGGGTAGGTTAGGGATAGCTTAGGAACATTTTCGCCTTACAAAGAACGGACCCCTCAGTATGGCCATTTTAGGAAAAAAAAGTTTTTGTTTTCATTATAAAACGCATTAGTACGTTATTTTATATCAAAATAATACTCATTATTACTACTTTTAAATAATTTCCATTCATATATTCTTAGTTATACGATGTTGTTGAAGTAATATTCGTTGAGTTTTTTATACATGATAAAAATATATTAAGCGTTTAATGTTTTACATAAATATTAAACAAAAAATGATGCAGTCTTATTAAAAGTGTATATATTAATTGTTACAGATTTAAGATTTTTAAGCTGAATGACTGATCTGTAATAGTGGCCTTGTTTGGAGCCCTGTTCCTCGCGAAGCCATTTGGAAGACCTTAATAAAACTTAAGTTTAATAAATAATGTATAATGCTTGGTTAAAAAAAAAATGATACACAATGAAACAAAGTATTACTTTAAAAAAAAATTCTTTCATTTATCTAGTAAATAAACGAATAAAAAGCGTTTACTCTTCCATGGTCTACCTAGGACCATGGTAGGCCACTTTAACGAGTAAACTTATTTGTAGGTGCGTTCAGATTACCTGTTTGGTTATTTATTTATTGCAGTTCGTAGTTACATGTGTTGGGATTTGGGACATCTAGTACTTATAAATATATTATATATTTACTTTATATATTTTTTATTCAACCATTACTGAAGGATTTCCTGAAGGAAAAATATTCAAAAAGTATTACACTTACTCATCTCTTTTAATGGTATAAGAGTTGTGACCCGAGTCCTCGACTGTACGTAGCAAGCCCCATTTACGAGTAAATGTGAGTCATGGAATGGGTTAGTCCATCGAGGTCCGCATACCTTTAAAATAAAACAGATTTTTATTCAAACTAGAGGTCACCTTTGGTCGAAATTCGGAAATAATAATTTATATCGTTTATAGAAAAAAAAACGTCACGGATCAACGTCAAACGTCAACGTGTAACAAAATTGTACTTATCAAACGCATGGTAGTGTATGTTGTTGTTATTTTTATTAATTTTATATTAATATTAGCTTTCTGCATATCATACTCCTCCGTTCGCAGAATTTTCATACAACTGTTCTGAAAGATTTTGCTTCACGTATTAATCTAAATGTACTTATTGTATAACAGCAATTCATATTAAATGCTGTTACATGGCTGTAACACTGTAAGTACATAATATTATGTACATATCATGCGGAGTCGCTTACCTGGTGTCATATGATTTGTGATGTTGACATCAAATTGACACCATAAATATAAGCATTCTCTGGTGGCGTCACCATGATGTGTTGGATTAAGTGCGGGTACTAGTTTTACAGTATATAAATATTTTATATTTTATATTTTAGCCTATATAGCAAACAAAGTGCACTTTTTGCTCACACTTACTGATGCATGACCAACACAACTGGTGAAAACATAGGTACTGGTAACATTATTATACGAGGGCCACAATAAGGTAAATTGCTGTTGGTTATCACAATAAATTTTACGTTTAACATTATATGTTCATAGTAATCATGACATATTTATAATTTATATTATTTATAGTAATCATGACTTATTAGCGTTAAATCTGTAATTCAAAAATCGCTTTACACGTCTGAGTGAAGCATCTGAAACTAATTAGATATTGAGCGAGCATTTCCGTAGGCCGTAGCTTACCGTGGCTTGGAACTCAAACTCACAACTAAGTACATAACAATATTATAGCCTAGGTAGAGCTACTACTATTATAGCCAACAAACCGACAAAGAGCATTCTTAAATTATAGAAGCGCTTACCAATAATTTATTTTGCGGAACTACCGCAATAGTACTTCCAAGCCACATGTCATCTTTAAGGAAATCTGATTTTTGAAAGGCGAAATCTCGTTCTGAAATTGTTCAAAATATGAGTAGTTAAGCTTAAAATTGGATCATCTATATTCTGTTTTTCCACGTACCGGCCCAGCAACGCCACGGCTGCCACGGCGATGACTCCCACCTGACATATGTCACATAAGTGAAAAAAACAGCCATACCTACTATATGTATACTACTTTATAGAATACTAGCTGACCCGTGCCCACTTCGTTGGGCGACAAAATAAAAATGTTACTCCTTATAACATCAGCTATCTGCCACTGTAAGTCCCGTGAAAATCAGTCCAGCCGTTTCAGAGATTAGCCGAAACAAACAGATAGACAGACAGACAGATAGTCAGACAGACAGACGGACAGACCAACATTTTAAAAATAGATTTTTATTGTAGGCATACTTTCATATGCATTAAGTGAAAAAGCTGTAAATTTAAAATTACAAACAGACACTTAAATTTTATTTATCTGTATAGATAGATCACCCTGGTAATAAAAATATTTACAGAACCAATCAATGAGTAACCAATCAATGTTGCTGTCTTTGTCTGATAAGTTGCTCAAGTCACTTGACAGACGAAGACACCAACATCGAATATCTGTAATAACTTAAATATTTGCTTGTGTAAATATTTAAGTAATTAGCTGGTATTATGTTTAAATTACAAAAAAAATTAATACTTAATGTTTACCTGTTTCTCCCTTACCCAAAGGTGAACAAGCAAGCTTTTTTGTCACCAAGTTATTTAGACTGCAAATGAAGACTTGGCCTGGTGACACAGTTTTCAAGTTATCCAGTCTTCTCCTCGCCTTCGGAGCTCCAATAATAAGACTAGAAAAACACATATACCTACCATAGCATCTCACTTACTTATACCTCACTATTTGTAGTCATTTTATTGTTAGTATTTAATCAAATTTATTCTTATTATATGAAATAGAAAAACTTGTTTTTCTGAAGCTTGAAGTAAGTGTGAGACAAGTACTTTAAAAAATAATTTACAGCTGGCAATTAGGTACTCTACGTATTAGTACGTTCCTACTTCTATGTTTATATCAATAACAAAATAAAACTGTCGTAAGATTTATAGGCGCTTGAACCAATTCTAAAGGGAAAGACAATAAAGTCGTATTTTATATGGATTTAGTTCAGCCGAGATATAATTTCTGGATAAACATTTCGGCGTCCATAGCTAGAAGATAATTTACCAAGTGATCGAGTCTGATTGCCTCCGGTTCTTTCAATACAGCGATAGAGCGGTATCGTTTCACGAAAATTATTTTCTGTTTCTCTGTTATTTCAAAGAAATGCGTTCAACAATTTAGTAAAACAAAATAAAACTTTTTGCATGTCTTTTGAATATAGTTATAGTGTTTTGTTTATAACGTTTGACGGACAGTACTCTCTCACAGATTGTGGGTGCTGGGGCAGTACGATAGAATTTCTGTAAATGCCTACAGTTATTAAGTTAATGCATATACCTATAGCAAATAAATTTAAGAGTTAATTGGTAGAAGAGTTTACTTATATATTAAAAATAAAATCTAAAGAATAATCTCTAATTATCAATATGAATGACAGTGGCGTGTACAGGATTATGACACTGGGTATGCGGCGAAGTACTCGATCACAAAAACTTTTTCGTTTATAGATTTTTAGCATAGCTACAGCCAAGCGACGGATCTCTAAGTCGAAACCATGCCAACAGAGCAAGTCTTAGATGTACTACTATTCATGTACATCTTCTACGGCAACGCAGACAAAACAGCGAACGATCGTCGCGGCGGAAGAAATTCTAATAAGTAAAATACTAAGCATATTTTAAAATATTATAACTACTCACCAGTCAGTCAGCTTCAATTTTCACATATTCAAGGTTCCGGTTACTTGAGATTACTATATCCCGATGTAAATTACTAAATAATATGCAAGGAAAACAATATAATTTAATCGTGTGTATACAACCATACAGCCAGTTATACGTTTCATAACTTTTAACATGAAATTTTCGAGTTACATTATTTTTTTACTGGTTTAATTGTTGTAACTCGGGTATACGCCTACCTTTAGACAGAATTTAAATCTTTTCACTGAATGACAATTGTGAGAACTTGTTATTTTTAATTTTTAATAAACACACATTTTCAACACAAACCTCACAATCAAATAACATTAAAAAAAAATCAACAAACACTAGTAAAAGCAAATCACTACAATTATTATAGAAACTCAGTAATAAACTGTTAAATGTACACACTTTCAAATATTAAAATGAAAAATCTTTTAAGAAAACTATAAATAAACTGGAGCGATTAAATTGTAAACAATGCTTATCACATGAAATATGCAATATGGCCCCCGCGAAACACAAAATGTTTCTTCTATTTAAACAAATAAAAGCTTACTAAACAAAAATGCATAATGTGCATACGTGATTTATTAGATTTCCGTCTATTATTTTTACTCGGATTATACTTTATAGCCAACGAATAATTTCCGACAAGCCAGTTCGGCGGTTTTCGGAAGCGATCGGATAGCCGAGAGCCATCGCCTGCCGCTGGAGTTTACCGCTATATAATCATGTCGATATTCATGGGTGTGTGCGTTTGCGAAGTATGAAAATTACACATACATGCGATGTAATGTCCGGCAGGACGCAACGGCCATGAGATCAGAGATGAGTTGCTATTTATAAAATATTAGGCGTTTTTAAGTTATTATATTTTTTAAATTAATTTATTTACTATTAATTTAAGTCATCTAAAACGTACGAACGTTTTATTAAAATATCTGTGAATGACAAGTAAAGCACTGCATTTCTGCCTATAAGGAGCGCACGCCCCTGATGAATGAATATATTATAAAAAGAACATTTATTAAAGAACATGACCAAATGAGGTCCGCGCGCACTCGACACGCATTCGGCATGTTTGGAGTCCTCACACAACATTATTACTATTGCTATTAAGTTATTTAACTACTTGAGAATGTTGACCAAAAATATCATCAATATTGAAGAACGTCGGAAAATTGATTTTTGTCTAGCTAGATCGGCACTTTTGACGTGTGTGCGGCGCACCACTACTTACGTCGTTGTGTTTCAATACAACCTGTGCAGTGTGCATGTATTAAAATACGTCGTCTAAGGATGTAGCATGCATGGAAGAAAAGCTATGATAATGTGAATGTGTGTGGAGATGCCTTTTTGAACGAAATTTCAAACATTGTGTAGTAACAATAGAAAGTCTAAACTAAATCTTTCGGTGACTGTACAACACACTCTTCCATATTATTGCATAGAAAATGGTGCGTCTTGTGGCGTACTGATTGTATGTGGATACAATCAGTATTTGGACGTCAATGGGCGGTACTGTCACAGAGTAAAATTATATAGTTACGTACAGAGAAACAGCTTTCATAGAACGATCCAAATTTTGTCAGGGTTGTCACAGAAGATAGTAACTTAAACTAAATTTAGCGGTAGTATACGGTGATTGAGAAAGTCTAATTGGGACACACCACAACCCGGAATCGAACCTGCACGATCACGAATCCTGAGTCATATTCGTTCTTTCATTTCATTATTTTATTCACTAGGTCATGGACGTTCTTATAATAAAGCAAGGCATCTCCTAGAAAATGAAATATGACCTTACCTAACATTAAACATAGGATAGGTAAAATAAGATATATTTTGAATTATTCTATTATTTTTCATACACACAGTGTTTAGTATTAGATTCGAATAAATACCTCCAGATAACAGTAATGCGTATATTATCTTCAAATATCAAAAAATGTATTATGGTGTTTAATTGTTCATGCCGAATATGCGAATAATTTTCATTTAATAGTCCTGATCGTCTTTTCTTAGCGTTCTAGAACGTTCTGTCAATCGAGTAGGCCACGACAGCATAGGTGTGAAAAAGATGGCAATATTTTTGGGGAAGAGAGAGCGAGACAGATGAAGTGTATGAACATGGAGCAACCACAACAACAACAACAAGCGTTGGAACAACTGCCTAAAATGAAATTCTGTTTTACTCGGTGAAAAGTGGACACAACTTCGGGTAGGATCTCGTGATGATGCCATTAGTTGTTTTAATTCTTATGACACGACTTTTCTCTCATATGTATGTAGAATACGGCTAAGAGACTACCTCAGAGGCGGATGGTTGTCTTCTGACTTCTTTAATAATAACGAGCGTGTCAGGTTCCAACGTTCCCTTGTTCTCTTGCCACTTTGTCCGCTTTTGCATTTCACATATATATTGCATAGATCACCATTTTCAGAACATTTGTCGCATCTGTTCTATGCGTTTGTAGAGAATTAAGTTTGTCGATTTAGCTTCAGTTAAATCTTCGGCGATGGGTGCGACGAGTGGTCGGTCGATGAACAAATGTGCAGGCATCAGGTGGAGAAGATCTTCGGGGTCAGAGGACATAGGAGAGATCGATCTTGAGTTAAGGACCGCTTCGATTTCTGCTAATAAAGTTGAAAATTCCTCGTACGTGACCCCTGTTTCCCACAAACCCCCAAAGTGAGGAGAATAAGGCGGAATTAACTTAAATGAAATGTTTTCTGAAGTCGTATAATCTAATATATACTTACTTACTTTGATTTGAAATTAAACAATTTGTAAATTCTTTAAGTGCACGTACAAAATTTTTCCCACTATCAGAGAATATCTGAGCAGGTTTACCTCGTCTAGATATAAATGTCCTGACCACTGCTTTGTCCGTGTTCCTCCAATTTTCTCGTATATGTCGATTTTCATATTTTCCGAATATCCGGCACGAAGGACCAAATTTTGTTAAGTATAAAGTAATTATTGGATTCGAATAAATACCCCCTGATAACAGTAATGCGTATATGAACTTCGAATTATTTACAATATAAAAAACATTTTCATTTGATCGTCTTGATCGTCTTTTCTTAGCGTTCTAGAACGCTATGTCAATCGAGTAGGCTATGAATGTCATAGGTGTAAAAAAGATGGCATTATTTTTGGAGAAGAGAGAGCGAGACAGGTGAAGTGTATGAGCAAACAGTACAATACTTTATATGTATTAAATATTATTAATATTATTTGTATTAAATATTTTTATATTATAAAGCTTAAACATTAATAATAATATTTATAATTTTAAAATTTGTTATTTGTCGTCAAACCAAGACGTGTGTCAACAACACATCACAAGTCTTACACCCGGTTTCTGAAAGGCTAATCAAATAGTCGATGAACTAACACGTTGTTGAGTTAACAGGCCTGTTAAATCAATTTCCGTTTCTGAAATGCTGATTAGTGAAAAATTTACTAAATATTGATCATCTTGACATGACACATTTACGCCTTATGTAGCTTTCCAGAAACCGAAAACAGCGTTTGACATGTGGTTTGACCATGGGTTTGACATTAGTTTTGTTAACTAACACGTTGATCAAATCAAATGACTGATCAAGCTTTTTGCAACTCAATTTACACCTGACAAGAGAATTGACCGTTGATTAGTTAGTAAATTTTGGCGTTGATTAACCTTTCAGAAACCGGGGGTTAATCTCACATGACATAAAAACTTAAACACGAAATTTGAAAATTTAGACGTCCCTTCGACGGCATACAATCTTAACAGGATTTTTCCACTATTGCCGTGTACACGATAGGAGAATTGTGGACACACCGTATGCTTGTAGTAGTGCAGTCAAATCGAAAGTTTACTATGTAGCTGTTTGTCTGGTCCCCTTTCTTTAATCTGTGGTAGGTATTGCCATATTACTTTTGACTATCTTGACAGCTACATACATTTCACATCCGTAAATCGTTACATAATACGTAATACCTACAGGTATTGTCCGTCAAGGTGTTAATCATAACTTGGTTTAGGTATTTCACGTTTTGGTAAGAGACCTAATGATTGGAGGAGGTTGAAAGTACTAACCTGGGGTTAATATTTAAGAAGATAGATCCGTTGAGCTTTTAAAAATTCAACGTAGCCGGAATAAAACGTCAACATAAATATTACTTACGCGTTCGGCCGCAGCACCACGGTGTATCCAAAATACTCGGATAAATCGTCGGGGTAAAATGTTATTCTAGAGCTCTCGTGGTACACATCTAAGCATTGAACAGGCACATAACTTAAAGTTGCAAACAAAATAATTAGCCACATTTTCATGAAGAAATGTATAAAGTCCTCACAAAAACATTGAGTTTGATACATCATTAACGCTACTGTATGCGTCTGATAGCTATAACATATCTGTGAGGATGCTGGATGCAGATAGCGAAATTAGCAAACATAAAAATAATTTACCCTCATTGTGGGAGAATTTGCTTGTTTGTTTTGAACAGAATATTTATTTGTGCATACAAATAAATATTCTGTGTGTTAAATACAACATTCCTGTTTATTGTAAAGACTTTTGCATTGACGTAAGATAGCTTTATTAATAATAACATCACTAAGAAAAACTTCGATGCAAGGTATTTTAATGAAATGTGAAGCACTTCAAAGCTCCAAGAAAAATAAGTGTACTCAAAAAACTTAAACTTACCAATTATGCATTAATATTATGTTAAAATTTACCTATTATTGCCACTGTCTTTTTAAGATAAGCATAATATAAAATGCATTAAATATTGGTACAAGTAATTTTTGTGACGTGCAACATTATTGTTATCTTACAGTCTTCTCACTGCACGGCAGGAGAGGGACACTTGATACTTATGGGAGACTGGGTACACTCAATTAATAGAGCCTGTATGGACAATACCTACTTTTACAGTAGCTATTTACCGAAGTACACGGATAGCATAGACGTATAACGCCCAAAATTAATAATCAATCTTAATTTCATTTCAGCTATCTGAGATAAATATTTCAATACAGTTCAATGATCTTAGGATGATCTACACGTCAATTTCCGCCTTTTTTTGTTTGAGAATCTAAGATTGAATTCAATCTATGATTTTAGATACGTTATTAATTTCGGGCACTAATGAAGACCAGCAAATTTTTCCAAATGAATAGAATTGTCAATTTGTCATACATGGCACTTTTTTAATGTTTTTTTTCAATCAACTTTTATTTTGTAACTTTTTATTCTGATTTCATAGTTAGTTAGAAACTATATTATTAAGGTATATTAGGTAAGTATGAACATAAAACAAATCCTTACCTACTGACGCGTATTACGTTTCTATTAAATAAAAGGCTGATCTTAATCGACTTTTATGTTTCATTTGTTCATAGCATAAAACTGCTACCCGTGTGTATGTGTTCCCGACACATGGTATATTTATTCGGGGAGACTTGATCCCACCTGGGTCAAGTGCCCCTTAAAATGTTTTTAATTATTGATCAATTATTCCATAGTCCTGGTATGAAAACAAGGGAAGGAGGTACACAAGAAATATTACCAAACCATAAAAAAGGAGGTGAAAAATGTTATGGTGAAATTAATGCGAAAACACCCCAAGCGTATACAATAATAGTAATTTAAGCTTTAAGTGATCTAATAAGCAATTAATGAAAGTTAAGTCAAAGTTTAAAAAAAAAACAACATAATTCGGGGAATTAAGTGTCCCTAGTCTCCCTACCTAATGTATCCATTAAATAATATGTTGGCAAACCAATTAATAAATTAAGACTTTTTTATTTTTCTTAACAAAGTTGTCGGCTTTTAATACGGCCTATAAAATTTGTCACATGGGCCTTATTAACCCTCCTTTTTTTAAACAATATTAAGTGACTGTTTTACTGTTCATTTTATGCCTTTAGTCATGTTAAAAATGTAATTACAACAATTTTTTTATTGGTTTATTGTTTTTACGGACTATTTATAACTAGAATGCCCGTCAATCGATCACTGTAGTCTGAAGACGACCTGGTGGCGGCAGTCCAATTATGTACCCCTCGCTCAAGTTAAAAGAACAGCATTTGAGCAGCTCATGCCTACACAAGCTAAAAATACTGAAAAGACATTAATGACCTTTCTTCTAGCGGTTCTTCTGGCGGTTGGAAGAAAGATCATTAATTATAGAGAAACTCCAAGAAGTTGATAAAAAAAAATAGAATAAAGACTTTAAAATAAAAAAAGACCAGAGATAAACAATACAGATAATAGAGTTGGTACTCACAGATGTAAGCAGGACCAACAGGCTGCTAAAAGGAAGTGTTCTAAATGCAGCAAGTGGTACCATGGGGAGTGCGTTGGTTTGTCAGAGAAGGACGTCATAATTATGAATGTTCAGATCGTTTCTTATCAAAAAGAAAAAAAATTAAGTCTTTGCTGTGATTATTGTATTATTATCATTTGTAGATCTTAATTACCTAATAAAATAAGTTTATTTTGTTTAATTTTGTAGTTTAAAGTCTTCGGCCTTATTATACATACATACATAGTTTAATAAGGCCCAAAAACAGTGTTTTTAAAAATGTTTTATTTTGACTATGTTTATGGCAGAAATTACAGTTTTTTATTTATAATTGTTAGTATTTTAATTAACATTAAAATTTGTTAATTCGTGTAAATAGTTTTTGATTTATTTAAATTCCCGCTTGGATGGGCCTTATTGGCCGCACCTAATAAAATGTTGATATATCTGTAATCAGCGATAATTATTTCAATGTGTGCTCAAAATGTAAATATTATGAGTAGACGTCATTCGACTGGGAACACGTCTAACTTATTAATATAATATTGGGAATAAAAAGATAGCTTAGGTATTAGTACTTTGGGTATTTGCTATAAACTATCCAAATTCCCATTGTGACCATCACAGAAGGCATATACAGATTTTTCTTTAAATTATAAAATTACCTATCTATACTAAATAAAAATAAAAGCAGTAAAGCTACAGGCAATATATATGAATATTTTAAATTGTTAGTGTGAATGAATAAAAATGAAAATAAAGTAATATTTGCCTTTATAAAAATTGAAAGATCTTATTCAGTTACTTATGTAAATCTTTGTACCTAATTTAACTTCTTGATAATATTGTCTCAAATAAATGGGCTGCTTGTGTATAATTTTCTCGTAGGTATTAGTTAGGTTATCAAGCAAACGTTTCGCATCATGCAATGACCATTTAGTGTATATTAGACAGTCAGTCGTGAGTCGTGAGTCGTGAGTCGTCGTGACTCATGTGATATTATTTACTAATAAGTGATGGTGTAGGCCTATAGCATATATATAGTGCAAATGTCTAAATTGAATAATGACTCTTGAGCCTTGTTCACACACCAATTATTAAAGTGAGCCATTCTGATATTTGCACTAATGACTCACTGCAAACTTAACGCGAACAGACTATAGTGTATTGAAGTAAAAGTATTGGCAGTCCTATTCCTAGTCCTAGTCCTATTGATGTGTAACATCTTTCCTCTCCATTTCTTGCAATTTGTGGGAGTGATTTCATGAAATGGGACGGAAGTGTTTAACAGTGTGGGAATATAGTGGCAAGCCCCAAAGGGAGATCTCCGACCGAGCGAGGTGCTATGCTTGGTCAGGCCGAAGCCCACTTGTATGAGTTTCAGATGTCGTATATATAGTGCCGATCTTAGAAAACTTCGATAGCGCGATTCAGTATTGTGGCGCTAATTGGTCCGCCACATCACTCCCCCCCGAAGATCTGAGGTCGAATCTTGAGTCGTCTTGCTTGAGTCGCCAGTGCCAGAGAGTCCCAGTGAGTCGGAACTGTGCTGCTGCTGCACGGGCTCCAGTGAGTAGGAGTGCTGCCGTGCGGGCCGATGCTACGTGCTGACCAGGAGAGATGTGCTCTGCTTGCTGACCGGTCGTTGTAGTGAATGTGCCCGTTGAAGCCGATGAGGGTTTGACCAGGCCGCGGTGCGTTGAGGCTGGTGGTCGAGGTACCCGATGAGGCTGAAGCTGGCTGGCGTGGTCCGGAGGGGTGGGGAATGATGATGATGATGTCCAGAAGGAGGCGTGTTCTGTCAAGGGTCACCAATGTGGGAATATAGTGGCAAGCCCCAAAGGGAGATCTCCGACCGAGCGAGGTGCTATGCTCGGTCAGGCCGAAGCCCACTTGTATGAGTTTCAGATGTCGTATATATAGTGCCGATCTTAGAAAACTTCGATAGCGCGATTCAGTATTGTGGCGCTAATTGGTACGCCACAACAGGATAGTTGGCCGTCAGATTTGAATAAAATATTTCAGTATTAATATTTTTTTAAATTTGACTTTGATTTCTGTTACTGAATAGTGGAAAAGCTTTCGTAATTCTTTATTACATTAGAAAATCTTACTTTTGTTGTGATTTTTTGAAATATTTTCATAAAATGTTACAAATCATGTGACTACTTTAAGGCTCGCTCGTTTTTTATTATAATTAACACATCCTATACATCCTATAGCCGCCGACTGCTCACGACTGCTATCTGTGCGTAATATCCGGGAGTTCGTCACCATTGATAACTCGCGGTGTAAGACGAAATTACAAATTTAAACTTTTAAATCATCTACATTTTTAGTGGCATATGCTCGAGTCACAAAAAGTAAAAAACACTACGGTGTCCCTATAATTTTTGGGGACTTCTCTCAATTACTTATGGATCCCTTCAACAGGTATAACATTTGGTGACATTTCGAAAAATAAGAGGCAACCATAAGTCCATCTATTTTAGGTAGGTTATCCGATTGCCCTTTTTAAATGCGTCATCCATTGTACTGTACATAAATTACAATATATGCACTAATATAACACTACTAATATACACTAAATAAACTTAATATTACTTACAATTGTAATGTACGGAGAGTACGGACGAAACAATATAAAACACCGCAATAATAGCGCAAGCAAGATACCTAGTAAGTAATAAGTTCGGCAGGCGCGGATAGCCAGCGAGCGGCGCGTTGTGTCGTGCCGTCATACTCTCCACGCGCGCCTTCTACGGGCCGCTAAATTTACGAGAATTTTAAATGTCTTTAAATTCATCAATATTTGGTAATATTCAATGAAACAATAACTATTGTATTTGTATAGATACAAGCTCTACTGGGACAATAGTTTTAAGCGATTTTGTATACCTATTAACATTATTCCTATCTACTACCTACACATAATATCTATTTTTAAAAATTTTATCTATCTCACCCTCCGTCTCTGTTTGTTCCGGCTAATCTCTGACACAGCAGGATCTATTTTGACCGGGCTTTCACTAGCAGCTAGCTGATGTTATAAAGAGTTAATAAAGACGACGACCTCCGACAAGACTGGATCGTCCTGTCTCCTACTGCGTCTCACTCTACGTTCGTGCCGACTCCGCCCACTAGAGCAGTGCCAAGTGATTCCTGATAGCGATCGTCAATTCACACCTTATTCATTAGAATAAGTTGAGGATTTGCGCCTTGCTGGGGAGTTGCCCTGCTCCTGGCCTCCCGTTGAGTCTCGGCTCAACGTTGGGTCACGAGGAGACAGCCCCCCTAAGTGTGTGTGCCGTTATCATGTGCGTACACTTAGTTTTCCGTCCTTCCACGTTATTGTGAGTACTCTTTGTTTTTGTTATACGTACACTTGTTGCTGTGCAGTGTTTGACTGTTTGTGACTCGTGTGTTTTATGTTGTGTTCCATCCGTGTTGAACATGACGGACTATGACCCGTGGCTACCACGCTGCGACCACCTGGACTATTCCCGTGCGGACTCCGAGTCGTCGTACAGCCCAGCCTCATCGAGGTCCAGCTCATGTTCGACCCAGGACCGCAAGCACCACTGCTCGCTCGCCGAACCTAGCTTTCGGGGACAGGACACCGCCCGCACCGGGTCGCCTTCGGCATTCTCGCGGGGGTGTACTGGTGTATCCCTCCGCCCCTATGCCCTCCGATGACGGCCCGCGGTGAGTCTGGGCCCCCGCTCCGCACAGCCGAACAGGGTTCGGCTAAACCCATGCGCGCACCGCGCCGTACTGCGCAGGCGAGCGATCCCCGCCAGCCTGCCGCACACGCTGGACTTCACAACGTCTACCAAGCGGACAAACCCCGCACCACCGCGGGCTTAGCCCGCCCCTCGCCGGCTCCTCAGCCGCCACACCATCGCGCCGCGCTGGCTTCTCAGCCGCGCGGTCCACACCAGCCCACCGCGAGCGCCCCGCGCTCGCCTGATGCTTCGCCGGCCCCACAGCCGTGCGACAACCGCCGTGCCGCACCCAATGCACAAGAACCCGCCCAAGACCGCTTACCGCGCGCCTACCTTCCCGCCACCACTCATCAACCTACTTGCACCACGGCCGGCCAGGTACACCGACCGCCAGCTATCCTACGCCGAGGTGAGTCCCACCAGCCCACAGGTAGACATCTACCGACCCCTCTCTCAGGCGTCGTTGACAATTAAAACGCCGCCACCCCCTACTACGTCTCGCTACCCGCCTCTGGTCGCCGAGAAAATCGTTGACTGAGTGCGCCACTTTCGTCGTCTCCGCGACATCCTGGGGCACGCACCAAACGCCAAACAAAACGGTCCTGGTATTCGCTTTATGCGCCAAAGCGAACACGAATACAGGACCGTTAAGAGATACCTAACAGACCTGGAGAAGCACGGTCACGCCTCCTGGTTCTCCTACTCGCTGCTGCAAGACAGGGAAATCAAGGTAGGAATTAGGGGCCTACCTTCCTCCATAGACAACGAAGACATCAGGGCCGGACTCGCCGAACTAGGATTCGTGGCGGAATACGTTTCCCTGGTTCAGGCGAGGTCTGATCTCGGCGGCTGTATATTCTTCGCCCTTATCGCTAGGGCCCCAGACGTCGTACTCGGCATATACAAGATCAGTGAACTTTTAAATATGCCGGGAATCAGCATCGAAGCCTGGCGGAGCCGCAGCGGCCCGGCCCAATGCCACCGATGCCACCAATTTCGGCACTCGAGCCACAACTGCCACCAGAAGGTGGCCTGCGTCCGGTGTGCCGAGGAACACTCCGTGCGGAACTGCCCCCGCCCCCCCTGCAAACAGCTAGCAATGCCCAATCTTCCGTAGGGCCGCACGGAAATTGCGAGCAGACAATGCCCACTCTTCCCCCCCCCTCCGTAATTGCTGACTCGCTTCGCCCGAGCAAGAGGCCACTCCTCCTCCGCCGACTTCTACATCATTGATGGCGGAGGCAAACGACCATACTCCCAGGTATGTCACTACCTCGGCTTCCGACTCCCCCGCGCAGCCTCCCAGGGGGAAAAAGAAGCCGAGAACCAGGAGGAAAGGTGCCGCATCCCCTGTGGCCACCCCCTGTGCTGCCGCCTCTATTACAGCCAGCACCCAACTGGAGCTGGAGCCACCTACGCTCGCTCCACCGCAGCCGGACCTCACGCGGGCCACTCGGCGCCCACAGAGCCCCCCGCGCTCCCCGCGCACACTTAGTGATACCTCCGCGGCCACCACAGCCGTTGAAATAGTTACCGCCTCGGAGCCCGTAAATCACGCGGCTGCCCCGCACTCACAGTAGTAGTTAGGGATTCGCTGGTTCTGCCTCATCGCCTCAGCCTCAATGTGGGTGGCTGGGAAAAAATGGGTATTTCAATGACCATTCGCTAAAAAAAAAGGTTTTGGGGGTCGCTGAATCGATCCATGTGGTGCGTTTCTTTGTATCTCTTGCGGTTTCAAAGTTACGTTTTGCATTTATCCCTCATTATCTACTATCTCCAGACTCTATTGTTCGCAATATCATGCTCGCCTTGGCGTCCTATTGTTCCTAATGAGGGTCCCCGAATCACTATCTGCTTATCACTTACGTCACCTCACTTTCTCGCGATATGAGTAAAACAAAACAATTTTTCATTACATTTCTTATATTTCATTCATTTATATATGTATTGAACATACTGTATATTATTATATCATTACATAAAGTGTTGCTACCAAATAACTTTTGATACTCTAATAGACTTTTCCCATTGAACGTATAATACAAATACATTAAACTATACTCTCCACAAACTGATGTGAAATCATTTTGTAAATCTACACGTGTTAAAACCCCATCTCTTGCAGTTTCGTCCCATAAAAGCCTTGTGATATCGCAAAGGACCACGTCCGAAAGAGTCAAAGTTTTGTCCGAAGCCATTTTCATTGATGTGTATGGCTATACAGTGGGATCCAGGCTTACTATCAGGGTCTAAGTTGCTAAAAATGTATGTAGGGGTTTGAACATATATAGATAGACGATTCACGCGTATACATTATCTTCTAAACCTTCACAAATTCTTCTCAAATAATTACGGATCTCTATTGTGTTCATACTGTATTATCACAGAACCGATTCATCCATCCAACGGTCTATGGATCTTGTATTTATGTCACATATCCGTATTATGTATGGTTTATGTATTTACTAAGAGATATATTACATATGAAAATAATGAATAAATAAATAAAAGAAACATAAATTTGGTACAATAATTTTATTTCATAATACACACACACACACACACACACACACACACACACACACTAATAGGTACACACACGTTACACATTATAACTTAAATAGATCATACATGTGACTTTTCTTAGCTACTTAAGTCTACAGTTACATTACGGTTTTTATCTATTTCTATAACATTATAAAACTCTGCATATACAATACAGTTAATCGTTTGAGAGAGACTAGAATCAAATCGAACCTCTAACCTCACACTACCATGTCTTATCAGATTCCAATGACTGTTCGTGTTTGATGATAAATCAGGGGTTACATCAAATGCTAATAGACAATACCCATTTGCATATTTTTCTCTTGATATCCCTTTTCCTTTATTAAGGAAATATATAACAGTGCCGGAAAATATGATAGGCTGAATAACGTATGATAGGCTGAATTGAACATATTACCATTGAAGGATGGTTGTAGGGTTTTTGAAGGCACTTGTTGTCCATCAATGTATAAACAAAATGAATTCATACCATAATTTTCAAAATTGAAAGGATTCTTACTAATGCTACCATTAAATGCTGCGTTATTTACAAATCCTATGATACATCTTTTGGGTACTTGCCCCAGGAATATATTATCAAGCGTTTTTTTTCTCATCAGTGGAATGTTGTTATATCACAAACCATTATTCACAATCATTGAGTCATACTTAACGTCCATTTAGTGATTAAGCATACAATAGATACACTTTCACATTCTTTACTAATTATTCCTGTAAGTCGTCGCCAGAACAGGATAACTTAATGGTTGGGGCATTAGATAAGATTGCTAAACCGCATTCCTAACCACTCAAATTTTTACTATATAAGCCCTCTGTTTTCTCATTGTGGATATCATTACTGTGCGAGTAAGTGAGTGGGTGAAATCAGTCTAGTGATTAGTGTAGTTAAGCTCTTGTGCAACTTCTGAGTACATCCCAATGGAGGTAAGTTATTATTTTTTTATTTTTTTGTCTGATTTAATTTTGTGTTCACAATATTTTAACTGATAGTTTCTATGGACTGTTATAATAGCTTTCCATTGTTGCAGAATTCATTCAATTTAATTGACCACGAAGAAAATACTTTTAAGCATTATTATTACCCACAATCCCCGACTGATGTGGAAAGTAATGATTGTGTACCTAACGAAAAACATACCACTAAAAGGAAATGAGGTGAAAGTATTGATAAATTTTTTGACACTGCACCAAAAATTGCAAAAGAAACAACCCTCAAATGTTTCAAGACCCGATGAGGATGGTGGAATGTGTTACATATCTACTAATGTGGATGATGGAAAGACAGCAACCCATTTAATAAAAATCGAGATTATGATCTCAAAAAATTTGAAAAGATTCCTCAATCGGAACATTGGAAACATGGTTACTCTAGGACAAAGTACTATGAAAACGAAAATAATAATATCTATAAATTAACAAAAGAGTCAATTTATAAAATAACTAAGGAAATTGCAGGAAAAACTACTTGTAGGAAATATCAATATAATAATAAATAATGAATTATTATAAAAATTAGATATATCTTAATTTTAAGTTAATTTGATAACTTATTACATTTGATTTATTACAGTCCATTTTATTATAATAAACCATGAATCATAATTTAGATTTGATTTAGTCAAATCTATCACTTGAATTTCGAATTCATACAGCAAACATTATGGAGAACTCCAACGAAATATGTGTCAGCGCTTTCTTCAACGATAACATGGATGTGGAGCTGGGCAACTTGTGTGAAGAAGTCGAAAAATGTGAACTATTTGATCCGATCTACGACGAGGAGCTCATCAGTATTTGTGCTGCGGTTGAAAAATCAATCAAGTAAGTTTACTGAAATAAATATGTCTATTTTTATCATAGTATATGTTAATTATAGGTGATTTTATACTTTTATTTTTGTCTCACTGACAATTGAAAAAACAATATGGAAGAACTTTAAAGCGAGTTAACAAAGCAAAAGGTGAACTTAATGTGATTTTTGTTTCACAGTTAATCAAAACAACAAACTGGAGGAGCTCTAAAGCGAGTTAACAAGGACAAAGACCAACCTGTAAAGAGGAAAAAATACACAGATTCTAATGCATCTACTTCGAGAACTGTGAAGGTAGATCAAGTAACAGAAGACAATGATGGTGACCAGATTTATTGCAGTACATGTCAAGTTCCCATGAAAAAGCGGTATTTCTCTAATTATTTAAAAAGTAATAGGCGTAAGAATAACCATTTGAAATTACATAGTGCTTTTAAAAAACGTGTCAGTTGTCGAATCAGCTTTCGGACAGAGAATAATTAGTTATAAAATTAATGGTACAAATTGTGATGGAGTATTTCAAACCCCGGAATTATTTTTGAATTCGATCAAAAATTATATTTTATTTTTGATTGAAAATTCTATAAAACAACATCATGTTTTTAAAGTAAATTTTGTTTTGCAGGCTGACTTTGTTCAACAGACGAAACAAATTTTTAATTCTTTTGATTTTCAAACTTGCAATTTCATAATAAATAGATCAGACGATTTGAACATTTTCTTTTTATTGCTTTGTGACACATTAACAAACAAAATTAGTGCTTTCGAAAAAAAAGATAGTGGTTGGAGTCTTAAGAATAGTAAATGTTTAGATATGAACATTAATAAATTTAACCCCCTATTTGGCACTTCATATAGCGATTTACCGCAAGACATAAGAGCAAAAAAAGCTATAATTAATGTGAAAAATGCAGATAATTTATGTTTTAAATTACTTTCTGCCTTGTATCCGATTTACAAAAGTTCCGATCGTGTTAGTTCTTACAGTTAACATTCAAACAAACTAAAATTTGATAATCTAACTTTCCCCATGAAGTTAAGGGATATACCAAAAGTAGAAAAATTAAACAACATAAGTATAAATATGTTTGGGTTGGAATATAACACAAATAAAAAGTTGCATGATAGGTCCATTGTCCATGACAAAATGCCATAAACCTATTCATGTAAATTTATTATTGATCTCAAACGGAACAAATAATCATTATTGTTATATTAAAAACATGTCGCGACTAGTAAGTAAACAACTTTCAAATCAAGAAAGATCTGTTCATATTTGTGATAAATGTTTGTTGCACTTTTCAACAAAAGAAAGATTATCTAACCACCAAGAACATGATTATTCACATATAAACACGGAATTACCAACGGGGGATACAACATCAAGAAATTGTTTAGGACAGTTAGTACCAAACAATGAACTTCAGTTTGATAAGTTTGTTAAAAAATTAAAAGTACCGTTTGTGGTTTATGCTGATTTTGAAGCATTTTTAAATCCCATCCATACTTGTTCAAATAATCCATATAAATCTTATACAAATAATACTCATAAACATGATGTGTACAGTTTCGGTTACTACGTAAAATGTTCTTATGATGACAGATTGTCCAAATATGTTACTTATAGTGGACCTGACTGTGCTGAACAATTTATGAAATGTTTATATGAAGATATAAAAACAATTTGTAAAAAAAATTGCTTTCAAAGATCCCCTTTGCCTCTTTCACTTGAAGATAAAAATAAATTAAATGCTAAAACTGGTCATATATGTGAAAATTACTTAAATGGTGAATGCAGCCATGATTTAGATTGGCATACTGGCAGGTTCAGAGGTGTTGCTCATGAAAATTGTATGAAAAAATTTCGTACACCACGTCACATACCAATATTTTTACATAATCTTAGTCATTATGATGCACATTTCATTGTCCACGCATTAAATTTTATTGACGGGGTCATTGAAATTATTCCACAGAATAAGGAGAGATACATTTCGTTTTCAAAAAATATATCTCTAAATAATCAACAAATTAGACTACGTTTTGTGGACTCGTTAAAATTTTGACTATGTAGTCTTGATCAATTAGCAAAAAATTTACATGATGATCAATTTAATACGTTAAAAAGAAACTTTCCCTGTGATCAAGATTTTAAACGACTTAGGCGGAAGGGTATTTATCCATATGAGTATATGACATCCTACGATAGCTTAAAGTTGACATCAGTCCCTAGTAAAGATCAATTTTATAGTTCATTAACCGATTCAAATGTTTCGACTGAAGATTACACCTACGCCGAAGATGTTTGGTGCCATTTTAAATGTTACAATATGTCGGATTACTCGTATCTGTATTTAAAAACAGATGTTTTACTATTAACCGATATATTTGAAAACTTTAGAAATCTGTGTATTAAAACATATGATTTAGATCCAGCACATTACTATACAGCCCCCGGTTTAAGTTGGGATGCCATGTTGAAATATAATAAAATCGAATTGGAATTACTGACGGACATTGAAATGATCGCATTTATCAGAACAGGTGTAAGAGGAGGTATATCTCAATGTAGTAACCGCTATGCGAAGGCAAATAACAGATTCATGGAAGAACATAACAAAAATTTACCTGAGTCCTATTTAACATACTTTGATGCGAATAATCTTTATGGTTGGGCCATGTCGCAGTATCTTCCTGTAGGAAATTTTAAATGGGTAGATCCGAAAACTAACTTTGATGTACCAGATAATAGCGAATTCGGTTTTATTTTTGAAGTAGATTTAGAATATCCAGATGAACTGCATGATTCACATTCAGACTTTCCGTTATGTCTTGAAAATATATGTGTAGGTAATACTAAAGATATTAAATTGGTTACAAATCTTAATAATAAAACTAAATACAAAATTCATTTCAGGAATCTTAAACAATGCATAAAAATGGGGTTGAAATCAAATTTCAACCCCATGTTGGGAGCTGTCTAAACTTTAATATTCTATGAACATTATTCATAGAATATTAAAGTTTAGACAGCTACCATGGTTGCAAAAGTATATAGATTTAAATACCAAATTAAGAATAAAACTTATGAATAATTCGGTATTTGGCAAAACAATGGAAAATATTGAAAAAAGAATTAATGTTAAATTATTAACACATTGGGATAATCATGGTAAAGTTCTAGGTGCACAAGATTTAATAGCAAAACCAGAATTTCATAGATTATAGATTTTTTCAGAAAATTTAGTGGCTGTCCAGTTACGTTAAACCAAAATATTCCACAACAAACCAATTTTTTTAGGATTTTGTATTTTAGATATTTCAACTTTAATGTATGATTTCCACTACAATTATATGATAAATAAATTTAAAAATAATATTAAATTGTTATATACAGATACTGATAGCTTAATATTTCAAATATACACATTTCTATGATGATATTAAACAGGATCTTCCAAAATATTTTGATACATCTGATTATCCTTCTGATAATACGTATGGTTATTCTCAAATAAATAAGAAAAAATTAGGTTTTTTCAAAGCTGAAAACAACGGAAAAATAATGTAAGAATTTGTAGGGTTGAGATCAAAAATGTATGCGTTTGATGTAGACAATCGTTTAACTGCCAAGGCAAAAGGAGTCAATAAATGTGTCACAAAAACAATGAATTTAGAAAATTATAAATCGTGTTTGTTTGATAAAAATATTCAATTATGCTCAGTATTAAGATTCAAATCAATCAAACATAGAATTTTCACTCAAAAAATAAATAAAACATGTTTATCATACACTGATACTAAAATATTTATTTTGTCTAATGATTTTTTTTTTCCTTTTGTAAACTAGTTTGTAATACTTTGTTTCGAGTAGCTATACTTTTATGTATAATATTGTGCTGAATGTTTAATTTTTAATGTTTCATTGCACTATAACATTGTAAAATATAATATAAAAGGTATGTACATAATCAAGATTTTCTTAAAAACATTAAGTTTTAAATATGTTATTTATAAGAGATTTCGAACAAAATTTTATTATATATTTCAAATTTATTAAAACTTGTTTCATTAATTTCAAAAACCTTTTCGAATATACACGTGAAGATGTTTCATTTTATTCATCCTTTTACTGTCATAGTTGCTGGTCCAAGTGGTTGTGGGAAATCCGTTTTTGTAACAAACTTTATAAAACACATAAAATCAATTTGTAGTGTAAACTTTGCACAAATAACATGGTGTTTTGATGAAATGCAGCCATTATATAATTTGTAAAATGTGAATTATTATCAAGGTATACCAGATCTTAGTATGTTTGATGGAAAGGAACCACAACTCCTTATACTTGATGATTTAATGCGAGAGTCTGATGGATGTGTTGTTGATATATTCACCAAAGGAAGTCACCACAGAAACTCTTGTGTGTGTTATATTTCTCAAAATTTATTTCATCAAGGTAAAAGACAAAGAGATATAACATTGAATACGGGTTATATAATCTATTTTAAAAATCCTCGGGATAAAACACATACGGTATTTAGCCCGACAAGTATCTCCTGAAAATCCAAAATTCATTGAAGATGCTTACAGAGATGCAACAAATGAAATCCATGGATATCTAATGGTGGATTTAAAACAAGAAACCAGTGACATGTGTCGATTGAAAACTAAAATATTTCCTCTAGGTGGTCATTGCATTGTTTATATACCAACTAAAGAATATAAATATGCTAGGAATAAACAAATTCCAATCATTTATAAATAATGCATCAAAGCTTAAAGACGCACAAGGATTTCCTACGTGCACTACATACATTAAAACCAAAATATATTAAAGCTCTTTTGAAATCTTGTGATGACGAAGAAATAAATTGCATTTGTGAGTGTATTCATAAAGTTCTACAAGGTAAAGTACCACTAAAAGAAAAGAAGATAAAAGAAATTAAACAAGTATATCGAAAATTAGTACGAAAAGGGAAAAGTAAAATATTAAGAAAAAAAATATAATTCAAAAAGAGGGTGCATTTTTACCCATAATTCTTGGTTCTATTTTGAGTGGGTTGATAAATTACCTTGTTTAAGATGGAAAATGCTAAAAAAATGTTATTAATTGAACCAAGTCTTATTGAAAAGTTAAAACAACCTAGTAGTGTGGAAAATCCCTTATCTCGGCTAGATACTGAAATGCAAAACATTTTGAAAAGTAACGTAGAAGATCGTAAAAAATGCATTTCATGCTTACAAATGTTGCAGAGATATTTGCATTTTACAGAAGAAGAACGTCAACTATATGAATTACCTATACATTCTAATATTCAGAGTGAACCTAGAACCATTAATAAAAATCATGATACGAGCCGTAAAGAATCAGTTACTCCTTGGGTGTCAACTGAAGACGTAAGTGAACAGGATATAACTGTTAATAATAATCATATATACACATCAATGCAAATATTAAGTTTAATACCCAAATCACATTCAAGAAAGTATGAGTTATTATTAAACTTAATTTCTATGAGTCAAAATAAAATTAATTGGAACGATTCCGGTACAGTAACTATAGATAATAAACAAATTCCTGGGAGTTATATTATTGACATGATAAACGATTCTCTAAGACCTTTAAAAAGAAGTGATCCTATAGGATGGGAAACATTTACTAAGGCACTAAAAGAAATTAAAATACCTCTTACTAACATTGGAAACCCAAAAAGAAGTGAATACATAAATAACCTTCATATAAAATATATCGGAGAGTGTGCATCAACTGAAGCAGTGTTTCCAACAACAACTGGTTAGAAAAGTTAGAAAAAAGTTATACTGGGAAAAATGGACCCCTTATTAGAAATGCATAACATTTATTATGACCCATCACACCCTGCTGGTTATAGTCCCATCACACCCTGTTGGTTATAGTGGCATTGTTAAGCTTGCAAATGCAGTGAAGGGTAAAATTAAAAAAAAAAATATCGAAAGAAGTGGTTACAGTCAAAAGAAACATATTCATTACATAGACCAGTTCAAAGAAGGTTTTCTAGAAACAAGTATATTTTATAAATCTTCAATGAGTTGTGGCAGGTAGATTTAAGTGATATGAGAACTTATTCTAAATATAACGATGGTTTTAATTACATATTGTGTGTTATTGATGTTTTTTCTAAATATGCATATGTAAGACCCATGAAACATAAAATCTCTGAAACCACTAAACTATGTTTTGAAAGTGTATATTTTAATGAAGCTAAAGTTACCCCAACACATATACAATCTGACAAAGGGACTGAGTTCATTTCGAAAGATGTGCAACGGTTTTTCAAAAGTAAAAATATTAACTATTATACAACGAATAACCCTGATATTAAAGCAAGTATTGTTGAAAGGTTTCAGAGAACACTTAAAATGAAAATGTGGCGTTATTTTACTCATAACAATTGCTACAGATATATAGATATTTTACAAGACTTGATTTACTCTTATAACCATAGTAAACACTCAAGTATCAAGATGGCTCCATGTGATGTGAATTTCAACAATATTATGACTGTTTGGAATAACCTATATGGTAGTGTTATAGTCATATCATCATCAAATTGTCAAACACCTAAATTTGTGGGTGGGCAACAAGAACATGAAAATGTTATTTACATTGCAAAATACATATATAGTAATGCCGAACGAAGAGAAACCTTCTTTGGTTTATTATAAAACACATATACCAGCAATAATCTATGATGACAATCAAATCTTAACAGCACTGAATAGTATTAGAGAAAAAATAAAGTTTTGTTATGATGAAATATCAAAGTTCGTAACGGTTACAGTGTTGGACAAAGCACTTGTATCAGTGAGATTATCAACCAGGTTATGTCTTCAACTGGGCTTCGAACCAAATCGAAATTTAGTGGAAAAGGGTATTGGTAAATGTCCTGCAAACTTACACATGGGGTTACCATCTCAGTTATTTGTTTATTGTGATATTGTTAATCCACAGATAGTTGGTGATATTATGACATCATTATTAAGAATTATTCCACTTGATCCGTCTAAATACATTTATGGTGCTAGTAAAATGCACACATTCTCACCGCCTCACTACTTACCTGTACTGCGCAGGGAGTTTGATACTATCGAGATAGATATAAGATCAAGCACCGGACAAAAAATACCATTCCAGTTTGGTACCGTGTGCATTAAACTTCACTTCCAAAAATTATAATCAGCTCTCTAAATCAGTAGTAGTCATAAAATGATTTGTCCTTATGAACATTATTATTCTCATCAGCCTGGATCAGGAATCGGTGTTATATATAAAGGAGTACCATATCAACGTGGACATGGTATCGGTAGCTTTTTGGGCGGGTTATTTAGATCAGTCTTACCGCTAATCTCTAGTGGTGCTCGAGCCATTGGTAAAGAAGCGTTGAGTGCAGGTGTCGGCCTTCTATCGGCATGGTTAGTTCACGCCCCCTGGAAGACTCCATTAAAACCCGCCTCAGAGAAGCAAGTGCGAACTTGAAAAGAAAAGCTGATTCTAAAATCGATAAAATTAATATATCTGGTTAGGGGTATATAAAAAAACGCAAACTTCAATCAACACTCAGTCCAGCTGTTGCTTCAAAAGTGAGAGCACTGAATAAATCTAAAATCACTCCGAATAAAATAAACGACTTTTTTCATAAATATACAATGTCTTTTCTACATAATCATCCCTGTGAGTGTATTAAGTCGGAGTAAGATTTATTTGCTTTACCATCAACACAAACAAGCATAGAAAATGGAATGTGGGTTCATTATAAACCAATCTCATCTCTTGCTGATGATGGACTCATTGAGTTTCAAGTGTCAGGAACAGGTGATGACTACATAGACCTATCACATACATTGATACATGTAAAAGCTAAAATACTAAATGAAGATTCAACAAAATTGAGTGCATCTACAGTAGTGGCGCCGATTAATAATTGGTTGCATTCACTATTCAACCAGCTTGATGTTTATTTAAATCAAAAATTAGTGTCACTACCAAATAATACATATGCCTATCGTGCATATGTGGAAAACCTGTTGAACTACGCCTCAGTAGCTGAAAAGTCTCATCTTACTTGTGGCCTTTGGTATGAAGATACTGCTAAGGAAATGAATTACACTGATGAGAAAAATGAGGGGTTCATTAAGCGTAAAGAAATAGCGAGTGAGTGTAAAGAAATAGAAATGATTGGTCACTTACATGGTGATATATTTAATCAAGAAAAATTTCTTATCAATGGTGTTGAGATGTCCGTTAAATTAGTCCGTTCTAGAGAATCTTTTAATTTGATAGGTTCAACGGATTTAAAATTTAAAGTATGCATTACAGACGCTACCTTAATTGTTCGTAGAGCGAAAATTAATCCTTCAGTGTTAAACCTGGATCCCACTGTATAGCCATACACATCAATGAAAATGGCTTCGGACAAAACTTTGAATCTTTCGGACGTGGTCCTATGCGATATCACAAGGCTTTTATGGGACGAAACTGCAAGAGATGGGGTTTTAACACGTGTAGATTACAAAATGATTTCACATCAGTTTGTGGAGAGTATAGTTTAATGTATTTGTATGATAAGTTCAATGGGAAAAGTCTATTAGAGTATCAAAAGTTATTTGGTAGCAACACTTTATGCAATGATATAATATTATACAGTATGTTCAATACATATATAAATGAATGAAATATAAGAAATGTAATGAAAAATTGTTTTGTTTTACTCATATCGCGAGAAAGTGAGGTGACGTAAGTGATAAGCAGATAGTGATTTGGGGACCCTCATTAGGAACAATAGGACGCCGAGGCGAGCATGATATTGCGAACAATAGAGTCTGGAGATAGTAGATAATGAGGGATAAATGCAAAACGTAACTTTGGAACCGCAAGAGATACAAAGAAACGGACCACATGGATCGATTCAGCGACCCCCAAAACCTTTTTTTTAGCGAATGGTTTTTGAAATACCCATTTTTTCCCAGCCACCCACATTGAGGCTGAGGCGATGAGGCAGAACTAGCGAATCCCTAACTACTCACAGCCTCCGGTGCCTCCTCCGCTGCCCCAACAGTTGGTGCAAAACGGGGCCACCGCAGTCACAGTAGAGCTTCTGCAGTCCCTCCTTTCCGTGGCTGTGAACTTCCTCCAGAAGGTTCTGGCCGGGCAGGAAGTTTTCCCAAGCATAATGCAGGCCCTCTTAGAAGGTACCCCCACCATTGCCGCTCTAGTTCAAATTTATCTCCCCAGGCCCTAGCTCGGACCCGCGCCTAGATATATCCGGCATCCAGAAGCTCCTATCAGGGGACATGGGAGCCGACTGTGATTGCCGGAGATCTACGACGCACGTCCCGGACTCGGGACACACGCGTGCTATGCACCGCCTCCCCCCCGTTCCTCGAACGTGAGTAATTTTATCCTTTAAGTTACAGTGCCATCAGTCTCTCCGAGCGAGCGGTAGCCACGTGCCCGGTCAAACGCCGACCCGCTGCCGTGGCACACCTGCTCGCCGCCATGACATCCACTGCAGACACCAGACACAGGGAGCATCGCGGAGCCACGCTGCCGAGACGCCCCCATGCGCGGTGCGCCTCCGACAAGCACCGTTACCCGTACCCCGCGTCGGTTATCAAAACCGGCGCAAATACTTCTAGTGCGCCCGGAGTATGACGAAGGGCAGCCCTATTGCGTATCAATACGTCGCAGGACCCCACGCGTCGCCGGAGTCGACCGCAGGTCTTGGCCGCCCACGGCCCTCGCCACCATCACCCTCAGTCGACACCTCGGGTTCTTCTTTCCGGTCTTTCTCGGTCTTCCCTAAAAACTGGCAAAATGCGCCCAGTACTCGTACTGGGCGCGTCATCCCCACCCCAATTAGAGGGGCTTTAGCCCCTGGTATTGGTTCCCCGCTCAAGGCCCTTTTCAGGGGCCCGGCGTGAGAAGACGAAGCCTCGACCTCTGTGGCTCAGTGGTTAGCGCGTTAGCGCTCAAGCCTGAGGTCGCGGGTTCGAATCTCAAAACCAGGGAACCAAAAGTTTTGTATTCCTGATCCATGGTTGTGTGTTATATCATAAAAATCTTAAATTTGAGTATAGTATAAAAAGTATATTACCTATTTCCGTTGTTTGGCACCCGTAACCCAAGTTCTTCAAGAACTTACCACGGGACCAGATTGAAGTGGCGTGAAAACGTTCGTAGATATTATTATAATATATCTTAGGCTACCGTTTAAAAAATAGGATTCCGTTTCCATTAATAGTCCAAAAGCAAACGAGGTTGCGGGCACCAGCTAGTCCTTTCTTTAGTATTTTGTGATCAATAAGTAGTACTTGTATTTCTTTATTGTAAATATAATACAATAGGAAATAGTGTTGTTCCTTAGATCCCACTGCCTATATTTCAAAGCTTTATTTGTTTGAATACGAGTAATTTACGGTTGTGATGCTAAGCAGATTAGAGAATGGATAGTGAATACGATGATTGTTATGTTTAATGTTGTGTTACCACCACGGAATATTGATGACGTATTACCTAGCACACATATAATATTTCGAACAAAATTGTCAGAAAAATTTAAGACAAGATGCAAATTAGCAAGATCATTTTGTTTATGGCTACCCTTGTTATTTATATAATCAGATATTAAACTAATCACTCAGAGGTCAATTTCATTTCGTACGTTGATAAGGGTATTCTTGCCTTGAGACTTGAGTGTTTTGAGTAGTTAAGACGCAATCTCGAAACTAAATAAGCTGTAAACTAAATTACAAACTATTAAGTTATTAATAAAATAAGTAACTAATGTGGATAGGAAGTAAATGGAAACTTAAACTTCTGTTAAAAATGTTATATTATATTGTGTTGACGGTGTTTTATATTATTGCTAGTTGCAATTCAATTCAATATAATGATGATGTCGATCCTATAATTGAAATTCTAATGAACGATAATATTATAGAAGAATATTCTGAAAATAATGATGAAATTAAAGGTATTGTTTTCTTTTTTTTAATGTTTTAATGTTTGATTTGAAATCATTTTACATTACGCAGCGTGAGAAATATTTTAACATAACTCGTTTAATAGCTATTTAATTTGATTAAAGTCTATGAAAATATTAGGTAGGAAATTGGCGTTTTGTCGTACTGGCCACTTTGATCTCAAATATATCTTCTTTGGTTAGGAATTCCAATTTCAAATTTATACATGCATTTGTGTTTTGAAAACCGTAATTCATTTGTTTTTTCCTCTTTTGGTTTTTTCTTTGCGTCACTCTGTTTACATAATGGAAAACTTGAAATATCGTATTATTTTCGAGTACGAGTTCCACCGTGGCACCAGTGCTGCAGAATCGACTCGAAGGATTAATGATGTGTATGGCGGCGGTGTCACAAAAGAAAATACAGTGCGTTTTTTGATCCAACGTTTTCGTTCTGGAAATTTCGACCTGCAGAACAAGCCCCGTGGACGGCCGGAGACCAAAGTTGATAATGAAGAATTGAAGGCTATTGTAGAAGCGGACTCATCGCAAACCACGTCCGAGTTAGCTGCAGGCTGCGGTGGTAGTGATAAAACTGTTTTAATCCACTTGAAGCAAATTTGGAAGATGAAAAAGCTAGAAAGGTGGGTACCTCATGAATTGAGTGCAGCAAACCGGTAAACGCGTGTCGACTGCTTTACATTACTCGAATCAATACCTGTGATGAAAAGTGGATCCTGTACGATAATCGGAAACGCTCATCGCAATGGCTGAACCCTGACGAAGCAGCCAAAGCCTGCCCCAAGCAAAGATTGACTCAAAAAAAGTTACTTGTGAGCGTTTGGTGGCCGGTGTCGTTCACTACAGCTTTCTTAAATCTGGCCAGACGATTACGGCAGATGTCTATTGCCAGCAACTGCAAATCATGATGGAAAAGCTAGCTGCTAAACAACCGAGGTTGGTCATTCGCTGTAGGCACTGCTGCTTCAGGACAACGCTAGACGACACACTGCACAACTGGCGGCTACCAAATTAGAGGAGCTTCAATTACCGTACTCCCCGGACATTGTTTCAATAGATTACCATTTTATTCGACTTTGGATAACTTCTTGCAAGGGAAAAAATTCAATTCCGATGAGGCAGTCCAAAGCGCCTTCAAATATTTTATTGATTCCTGTCCGAATGGTTTTTATAAGTAAAGGAATCAATTAACTACTTCTGAGATGGCAAAAGTGCATAGATAGCAATGACGACTGAATACTTTGATTAAATAAATATATTATGTTTAAAAAAAAACTACTTCATATTCCTCCTTTACAAAACGCCAATTTCATTTTATGTAATGACCTAATATTTCGTATTTTCTTTTAGGTAAATACGAAAAAGTTTAATGGTCGAATGAGACTTGTTTTTTTTTTACGAAAAATGTGACAAAATAACAGGTAGCTAGTAAAACATATTTTGAGGTCAACTTATATATAAAAGTTAAAACAACTTTGATTCGTAAGTTTTAACCTAGTCCTGTCTATTAAAGTGAAAAGTAATATTTTTTCATTGCCTACAGTTTTAACGAAATTGTGGCTATAATTTATCATGTATGATGTATCTAATAATATTCAATGATTTAAAAAACTTGTAATAAATTAATTGATTGGCTGTACATAGTCATAGTTTTATTATTAGTTAGTGCCTAATTAGAACTATAATGCAATGATACGAACTCTATTTTCAACCGACTTCCAAAGCACAGGAGGAGGTTATCAATTTGTGTATGTTTTTTTTTGTGTGTACGCGATTACTCCGCCGTTTTGTGGACCGATTTTCAAAATTATTTTTTTATTGTAAAGTAGTTGACTCCTAAATTGGTCCCATTGTCACCAAATGGTAGACGTGGTGATGGGCTCAATGAGGAATCGAGAGAAATCCTCAAAATTTATAGGGATACCGATAGTGATTTTGACTTCTTTTGAAGTAACTCGAGAATGTTACCAAAAAGTGAAATGTGCCAAGGTATACCCTGGATCCAAAAGCACTGAACGGCATTTCTCAGTCTATAAAGATACACGTTTGGAAATTCCAGAATTGCGTTATAAAACTGCAAGCAAATGTCACTATTAAATAATCATCATCACCACCACCATACACCATGATATCTAGGTATTTCTCATAGTCTTTTACACCGATATCGATTTCTTTGAATATTCACAGGTATCAAAAAGTGAAATGTTGTGCCAAGGTATACTCGGGATCTAAAAGGACTGAATAGAACCCCTCAGTCTTTAAAGATACACGTTTGGAAATTTAAATTAGATTAGCAGATTGACAGTTTTGACTGTTTCGGTCATATTCATAACCAAAATTCCCGTCAGGTAGATCAAGTTGATCAAAAACCATATTATAGCCGAATTCTGATATTATACTATCGTCTTGACTGACAGCACTTGTTTTGCTTGTGCTATTAAAATTATGATTAAATTTACAACTATCAATATTATACATATTATAATTAAGCTATTTTGGAAATTCATCAAAAGCCATATAGTTCGTGTTTTCAACACTAGATGTTTCCATGTATTAGGAATTAGGAATACATAATATGAAGTTGGCATTTTGTCGTACTGTTCACTTTAATATATCTAACAAATATATCTTCTTTGGTTAGGAATTCCAATTTCAAAGTTATAACGCTATTTACTCGTGCATTTCTCTTTCGAAAACCGTTAGCTGCAGTTTTATCACTAACACCTCAGGTGTTCGAATGACCTGTGATGAAAAGTGAATCCTGTACGATAATCGTAAACGCTCATCGCAATGGCTGAACCCTGGCGAAACAGCCAAAGCCTGACCGAATCAAAAATTGACTCAAAAAAAGATACTTGTGAGCGTTTGGTGGACTAGTGCCGGTGTCGTTCACTACAGATTTCTTAAATCTGGCCAGACAATTACGGCAGATGTCTATTGCCAGCAACTGCAAATCATGATGGAAAAGTTAGCTACTAAACGAGTGAGGTTGGTCATTCGCTCTAGGCCACTGCTGCTTCAGGACAACACTAGACCACACACTGCACAACAGACGGCTACCAAATTAGAGGAGCTTCAATTTGAATGTCTAAGATATCCACCGTACTCCCCGGACCTTGCTCCAACAGATTACCATTTTTTTAGAAATTTGGATAACTTCTTGCACGGGAAAAAAATCAACTCCGATGTCCAAAGCGCCTTCAAAGATTTTATTGATTCCTGTCCGAATGGTTTTTTTAGTAAAGGACATACCTATGAGATAGCAAAAGTGCAGACATAGCAATGGTATATACTTTGATTAAATAAATATATTATGTTTAAAAAAATCGACTTTATATTCCTAATATTTAACTGCAATACTCATGTTTTGAAGGCACGACATTTCTGTACAAACTACATTGTCAGCATCCGCATCAATATTTTCAGATCCAGCACATGATGTCTCTTTCAGATTGGTCGTTGGATCTACTGATTAACTGTAGGTGCCGCATTTGTACACGTTTTTACTAAAATAGACGTTTTATATGGCGATTCGTTTCTGTATAAATAGTTTTCCTTAATTCCCTGTTCACTTATTTGAGCCAGATGTACCATTTTCCGATTGTTAGGACTACTGAAATTAATAAAAAAATTAATATCTAATTAAATTGTTTTTGATGCATAGTTTGACCATAGCTAAAACTTTTAGAACAGTCTAATATCTAAAGCTAGCCAAACACTTAAGGGTGTACTTGTTTATATATTTTAATAAAGATGTCTATATCCAAACTAGACCTGTCAGGTAAGCTGGAGCTGAGTAGTATGGAAACCTACACAGTTGTGCAACATACAAGCTCTGGTGTACTGTACAACTCATCTGTACAGGCAAACCTATCCTATAATATAATATTATAACTGTATAGGTATACTGTTATACAGATATATAATATAATATTATAATATACAGGTTTGCCCGTACATTTGAGTTGTATAGGTAAAATGGAGCGTGTATGTCGCACAGTTACTGTACTTAATAATATGATGGTAAAAATAAAATCTATATTATGACTGTAATCTTTAAATATACAAAATTTCGTTTATTTAGATTCATAATTACCGAAGTTATCAAGGGAGGCAGAAGGACGGATGGACAGAGCGAAATAAGGGTTTCTTGTAGTTACTACGGAACCATAAAATAGATGTGATAAGTTACTTCCTACCAACATTTATTATTTTTGATGCTATAGTGACATAACTAACACATGTGTCTTCGTCGCATCAGCAGTTTTGCGGTGAACTGGTGCAACAATGACTTAAAATACAGTTACGGCATTTTTTCTCCAATAAACAAAACAAAAAATTATAACTCTCGTTTTCCGCAAATAATTTGTAGTATATCGTGTGACACCGACTGACCTAAACGCTTCCAATCCGGCGAGTCAAATCGTTGCATATTCCTTGATTCCCTTCTTGATCCGTAGAGCAATCCGAAGAACTATCACTATCACCTTCGATAGGCGCGCTAACGTCCTTATCACTGATTTATACGAAAATATGTTCAAGGTACCGGAAGATAAACTTTAAATTGTTTGAATTTTACTTTCTACTTCAATCTCGAAAGTTAATTGAAATTTGTTAAAAATTTGCGACAAAATTTTTGAGTTGAAACTAATAATATAACAAAAATTATAAGATACTGTTACGACCATGCGCTCGGTTTGAAAAAACGACGCAACAATGACGAAAATAGGGGCTTGTTTCGGGGCGGTTAACATAATTGCAGATGGTAAGGGCGTATGGGGCTAAGTTGGCGCAAAAGGTAGCGGAAGTAGCGACATCTAGCGACCAGGCCAGGAAAAGGAAACGATGTACTCTCATAATGGACTTCGGACGTCAAACGGAACGCATAATATGTAATTTTTTTAAATATGATGGCGCTCTTGACTTATTTTCGTGATTTTTGAAGTCTTTGTAGCATCTTATGTGCGATATAGAAACCGACTTCCAAAGTAAAAGCTATTCATTCATAAAATCACTAAAAAGTATGAAATAATTCTCATTATCGAAATAGTTCACCTTTTAAATTCTGATAAAAGGTTACTATTTTTCTACTCAATCTTCTTAGATTTCAAGTCGTTACCAGTCAAATAATTGTATAAATCCCTTGATAAAAAATTAATTAATTTTAACATAACTACGTCCTTACACAATATACATACAAATAATATTTTAAGGAACTCACGTTCAAATTGGCTGATACCGACTTCAAAAAATAGTAACATTTTAGCAGAATTTAAAAGGTGAACTATTTATTTCAACAATAAGAATTTTTTTGGAATTAAGTTTCTTATGGGGCGATGCGGAGGGGTAACCCTAGCCGGGAAAAAACGTCCGTAACGTAAGATTTTTATGTATAGTCTTTATTATTTTCTTTATACCTCGAATATAACTTAAAATTAATATTTTTATAATAAGGAACTTCGTTCCTATCCGGTGTCCCACGATACCACACAGCTTTTTTATACTTTTTAGTGATTTTAAGACATTGCTTTTACATTGGAAGTCGGCTTATATATTTTCTAAATATTTTTTATATAATTTCAGATAAATTCATTTATAGCGAGGGGCTTTGGAAATGTGGAAGTTGTATGGATGTAGAGAATATTATATATAATAAAGTATACGATTTTAATTCGAATAAAATCTTGGAAGACAACGAAGTTCAGGTTAGTAGTGCCTTTTTATGAATCGATAGAAAACAGTAGGCTCAAGAAAGTTGCCGGTAGTCGTTTTGACGACTTGCCGAATCGTACAAACCTTAAAAATCTCAAATGTCTACTCGTAGATGCTCAGCCTTGTAGGTTATGTATGGTCATTGTGGCACTTGTAACATCTTGTAACATTTATGGTAAGTGCTTAATGCCTATGCTGTTTACTAACAGTCTTACCCTTAGCATTGAAAGGGTCTATAGAGCAATAGCTCCCCACACCGATTTCGGTGACGGTGGCCAGTTTCATTGAAACCAGGCCAGCTACGCAGGAGTTATTTTATAGTGCCCAAGTGTGTGCGCAGTACACAATAACACTCTCCCTTCCTTTACTCTCGTAACCCAGTGGGACGGATAACCGACACGACTGGCGAGAGATCAGGCGCAGGTCCGACTTTTTACATGCCCATCCGACGCATGGATCATCTTTCTTGTCAGATAATCAGGTGATCAGCCTGCATTGTCCTAACCAAACTTGGAAACAATTTTTGTTGTTCCAATGCGGGAATCGAACTCACGACCTCCAAGTCGAGAGCCAAGCTCTAAGCCACTAGACCACGGAGGCTGTTAAGGGTCTATAGATATCTATGTAGGGTTGCCATATGAAAGACTAAAATATTGCGACAAAATTTATGAAGACGGATTTTAGTATTATCGTCGGAACAAATTATAAATATTACAATATGCGTCATTTCACACTGAGACTCGACGCGGTGGGCACTTTTTAAGATAGTGATAAGAAATTGATCTTTATTTAGGTACTACACAAAAAGATACACGTTTCATAGGAGTTCGAATTTGCTAGCTGCACCGCGCTGCGTAGCGCGGCGCCGCGTCTGCAATGAAACTTATATATTTTTGCCTAGTGAATAAAGTTCAATTTCTAATCTCTGTAGCGTTTATTAGTTAAATTCATATTATATAGTTATAACGAATAAGTGTATATGTATTTGATGTTTAATCTCATTAAATGTAACAATTCTGATCCTCAAGGATCAGAATTGTTACATTTAATTTGGCAAAAACTTAAACAAAAAAAAGAAGCTGTCTGTCGGGACATTTTGTAATTTGTTAGGATTCTGGATATTACTAAAATATTGGCACAATCCAGACGAATCCGGACCATCTTGCAACCCTATAATTATCACCAGCTAAAAATAGTATTAAACTTTTATTTTCAGGTTGGCATATCAGTAGAAATATGAAACCTTTTTCAGTAGGTGCCGACCTGCAAAGTAGTAATAACTTAGATACGAGTATACGAGTAAATAGCATTTACAATCTGCGGAAAATTTTGACAATGACTTTGAGGATTCGGATTTAACATAATTACTGAGTAAAGTTTAAAACTTTATATTAGTTGAAAATTTCTTAAAGACGAACATTTTATATTAACGTAGCTCTTATCTTTTTTCTACTGTTTGTTAGCTTTAAGTGTTTCATAAGCAGCGCTTAAGAAAACTTATTAAAATAAGCATGACTTTCATATTTTGTTTCGACTAAGTGGGCCGAAATTAAAAAGTAATTATAGTAAAAATCCAATCATAAAAATCATAAAGCGTCATCAAAAATCCAATTTACTAGACTGGGAGCAGAAATTCTATTTATTGTTTATTTTTATTTTATTTTTATTTTATTTTATTTCTATAGAAAAACATACAGCTAACCATAACTTTGTAGCAACAAAATTGAAACAGATAGCCATTGACAAGTTTTTACAGATATGTAACAAATATTAAGATGAGTGCTAGCTTTATACAAAAGAAAAAGAAAAAGGGAATGAAATAATCAACGAAAAAACTAACAAAAATATTCGAGAAAAATTCAATCAAACCTTTGGATCACTGAACTGATCACACATACCTAATTGATTATAATTAACAGAAATATTCTGCAGTTACAAGTTGTTTAATAGAAGAAGATTCAATCAAGAAAGCATCTGTATTAGAGCGATCGCGTAGGAAATCGTTAAATAGTGTGGTAGATCTACAGATAAACGAATTGCGACGGTAATTAGTGTTATAGGGTGGGATGTAAAGGGGGACAAAAGTGCGGAAGAATCTAGAGGGTACATTTATTTTAATTTTATTGTGTAAATCGGGGGAGTCTATGACATTTTTAATAATTTTATTCAAGTAGATCAAATCTGAGATGATACGACGGCACTCTAAGGGAAGGAAATGATATTTTTTACATCTAGTTTCATAACTAATTAGATTATCACCACATTTGTATAGTAAGTATCTAAGAAACCTTTTCTGTATTGATTCAATCCTATTTTTGTAAACATCGTAGGCAGGGTTCCAGACTTCAGAACAGTACTCAAGTACACTACGTACGTAAGAACAGTAAAGCACTTTTATAGGTTTGAGCGTTCTAAAGTCTTTGCAGGACCTGATTACAAACCCCAGGGCCCTAGAGGCCTTTTTCACTACATAATCAAGGTGCTCATCGAATAATAATTTGTGATCAACAATTACACCCAGGTCTTTGATTTTATTTATATGTAGCAGGGCATGATTGTTAAGGGTGTAATTGTACTTAATTACATGGAGTTTACGCGTAAAATTCACTACAAAGCATTTTGAGACGTTAAGATCTAGTTTATTTTTACTTGCAGTAGTTGACTATCATCAATTGAAGTGATACGTTTTATTATTTTAGTGTCATCGGCATATAATAAGAAACGAGCATGATGAAAACAAGATGACACATCGTTCAAAAATATGGCAAATAGAAGAGGCCCGAGAAGCGAGCCTTGAGGAACTCCTGAGGGGGCTGACATCCAGGATGATACGTATCCGCTTAATGCTACTGCCTGAGATCGGTTATTTATATAGGAGGAGAACCACCGAAACAGGTTTCCGTGAACTCCTGCTTGTTGGAGCTTCTCAAGCAGAATGCAATGATCGATACGATCAAAAGCTTTACAGAAATCAGTATAAATAATGTCAACCTGGTTGTCTGAGTCCATAGAAGAGCTAACAAAGTCATACGCAAGGAGAAGATTTGAAGTGGTTGAACGTCCCTTCAAGAAACCATGCTGCTCTGGAATGAACCAAGACTGTATTGTAGCATAAACCTGCTTATATACAATTCTTTCAAAAATTTTGGCGAAAATACTAAGTTTAGAGATAGGCCTGTAGTTTTTAATATTAGTTTTATCGCCATTTTTATGTATTGGAGTTATGAAAGCAGCCTTTCAAGTGTTTGGTACGTATCCTTCATCCAATGAGCGTTTAAAAAGTATACTTAGTGGCGTGGCAAGGCTTTTGGCACATTTTTGAATGAATATTGGTGGAACGTTATCAGGGCCGGCGCCTTTGTTCAAGTTAACAGATTCTAATAGTTTAAGGAGCTCGTCAGTATTAATATCAATATCTCCTATATTAAAATTATTTATTTTATTTAAAACGGGATAGGTGAGGTTGGAACTAGGGCTGGGTTGAAGAAAGTTGGCATGGAAATAAGAAGCGAATAGATCGCAAATTTTGTCTCCAGTTGACGCCGTTTCATTCTCGAGAGTCATGGAGGATGGATAGGCGGAGGACGTCTTTTTATTGCTCTTAATGTATGACCAAAAGGCTCTAGGGTTACTTGTAATAGAATCTTGCATCTTTTTTATATAGGATTCATAACAAAACTTTTCAAGAGATTTCGCCCTTTTTCTGAGTAGTGAGAAAGTTGTATGATCACTTTGGTTCCCATAAAGTTTATATTTGCGGAAAGTTTTGTATTTTTCTTTTAATAACTTAATGAAGGCTGAACTGTACCATGGTGGATAAGAATTAGGGTGAATTAATTTATTAGGTACAAAGGAACTACGAAGAACATATAATGTGTCATATAAATATTTTAATGCTCCATCTAACGATTTATTTTTAAGTAATTCGGTCCAATTAATTTCATTAAGAGATTTATGAATCGAATTAAAGTCACCGGAGCTATAAAAATATTTCAGTCTGTTTTTATTTTGTAGGGCGTTTTTTTGATGATGTGACAAGGTTATACTTATTGACCTGTGGTGGGGAACGTCATCAGGCACCAGAGGGTCGTCACAGGCACTGATATCAAGTTCACTGTTTGAGAAAACCAGGTCTAAAAACCTATTGTTGTCATTTCGAACCTGATTACGCTGAGTGAGGCCGCATTGAAAAAGGGTGTCAATAAAATTTATTTGAGCTCCACTGAGTGGTAATCCACTGGCTGTAGCATAACTCCCTTGTAGGTCCCAGTCAATATGAGGGAAATTAAAATCTCCTATAGCAATAAACTCATCATCCGGACAGGAGTTGATAATGTCAAACAGTTTGTGTGTGAAGTTTTCTAGTTGAACGGCGGAAGTATTGCCCATGTGCTGCCTACAAAGGTAAATAGTACAAAGATGAATTTTTGAGGGAAATTTACACATATTGTTAGGGATAATAGACACCCAAAGGTCCTCAGAAGTAGAAGACCACTCTGGACGCCCTACCGTCGCAAATTCACGCCGAATACCTAAGAGGACACCTCCCCCTAAAGATTGATTTGTTACAGAATAGTCCTGATCTCGACGCCACACCATATAGCGATCGTCAAATAGATCCTCGTTGTGTATTCCCTCTAGAAGCCATGTTTCGGTTATTGAAATTATATCAAAGTTATTTAGTAAAATGTTTCTCTTAAAACAAGATGTCTTAGTGCGTAAACCCCGTGCATTCTGATAGTAAATATTTATTTTAGATTCCATTATTTAATAGATAGAGATTTTATGATATTTAAGAGATACTTATTTTTTAATGAATAAAATAAAACCACGCAATGAATATTTAGATAGTATATTTTTATTAGATAGTATATATTAAAAACTATGTTGACACTATAAAATACACTTTAGAGAAACTAAATTCTATATAAATAGCTCTTACAAAATTTGAACACATGTACCTAATTGTGATATTCAAGAATCTATATCCTTACATATATGAAATTGTTTATTGAAAAATTTATAGGTTTCTTATACTCAACGACAATTACTTGATGAAATCAAATAATACAGCAGGTTTATTGGAAATAATAAGAATTTTAAATTAGATCCAAATTGACTATAAAACTCTTTTCTACGATTTCAATATTAACCCTAAAAACTTGATTAACCATCCCGAGGAAAGAAGGAACTTAACAACTGTGTTAATTAAAATAAGGAATTTCGTAGGTAAGGGCTCAACAATTTCGTAAGTAAGGATAGTATTAGAAAATATATCGATTTAGGATTATTTACCACACACATATTATTGCTTTAACTTTGTAATTTATACTAACTCTAGAAATTATATTTTGTCCGTAATTCGTGTCCATATCAATAAAGACAAGAATGGCACTAGGTCTATATTACACTTTTATGTACTCGTAAAGATCCGGCAGTAATACTTACAGAGGGGTCACAGTGACCCCACAAAATGCATTTAAGGTAAAAGATTCTTGGCTAAATTAAATTATATTCCATTATAAGATAAGTGTGGAAACAAAAATAAATCTTACCATCTTTTTTTAAAGGGAGCACAGAAATAAAATGAGCTTAAGGAGATTTTATTAATATTTGTATAATATAGACTATATTATACGTAATAAAAACGTATACGTAAACGTATACGTAATAAAAATTACCTAGGTAACCAAGCTTTGCTCGGAGTCTGATAAATTAGTGATAGATAATTTTTGTGAATAGTTATATTGCAGTAAACTTTCGAACTACTGGTGATATAGCTAAACAACGGACGAACTATGCAACGGACAACACAAAAATATAAAAAAGACAAGATATTGACCATCCTAACCCAATAAAGAAACTCCTCGAACAAGATCATTAGTTTGTCAGATATTTCTTACACTTGTTAACAGAGGGAGTTTTTAAATCACTAACATGGAAGAAATAATGAAAGTATTGAAACTTAAAAATCAACTTAAACTATTCAAAACGATCTAAAACAACAGAAACAACATATGAGAGAAACGGGGGAAAATATAAAAATTACTTTTAACAAGAATATAGATGAAAAATTTATCCTTATCGAATAAAAAACAAAGGAACTAGAAACAAAAAACTATTGTTGGACAAGCAATTACGGAAGAAAAACATTATTTTTTTCGGAATTCAAGAAAAGGAAAGAAGTTGCGAAGACTTGCTTATTGTTATTCACGAGACCATTATCAACAGAATGAACATAGTATGTACAAAATGGGAAATTCAAACAGTGGTAAGGGTGGGAAAAAATAAAGGCAGAGCAAGACTAGTTGTAGTGAGAACTAGTCTTGCTAAGCAGAAATACTCTTAGCAGAAAAATTAAAATACTAAAAAAAAAATATTGGAAAATACCGGAATTTACATTAATGAAGGTTTCTCACCTGCTGTTATAGAAAAACAAAAGGAACTTCAAGATGAAGTATAGAAATGGCAATGTGCCGGGGAAAGAGTGATGATTCGGTACGATAAAATAACAGAGATTACATCTCAACAATCAAAAGCACACATTTCAAGAGATATTTCTTCTAGCAAAATATTTTTGTCACAGTCTCCTGAAGAAAAATAATAATAGTAATTTAACAACGAGTGAGTAACAAACTAAACAAGCACCAAAGAAAAGCAAGTCTCAGAATATTACGAATTTTCTGCGGCCTAGTCTGCTCCTCTACCAGTCGTGAACATGAAGAATTTCCAAAAAATGAGCGCCTCTTTATCTCCGTCTTCACTCCCAATACGACCGGTCAACGCGGGAGAGTTCAACCACAACCCTCCAAAGAATATACCTATGACATAGAACCACAACATACATTTTGCACACATACATGTTTGTGCTTTCAATATTAAATCACTAGCGTCAGCAGAAAAACTTATCGAGCTACGAGCATTATTAAAATATATTAATCACGATATAATAGAACTAAGTGAAGTTCACCGCTTAGGAAAAAATATTATCGAAGACGACGAATACATTTTATACTACCTAGGAAAAACTAAAGGCCTATACGGTGTAGGCTTCTTGATCAAGAAAAAATATAAAGAAAACATAATAAAATTCACCGGAAGATTAGATAGAGTATGTGTACTAGAAATATGATTTGAAAATCTATCTAATCTCTTTTGCTATGATCTTTCAGCATATAGCATAGCATTCAGTTAAAATATGGAAACAGATGAATGTGGATTTCTCCAGATAAAAATACAACTAATGAAATAGATCATGACCACAAAATTTCAATTATTTTTTAGGTACGAATTACTCACCTTTTTCCCCCTTGGATCAGACAACAGACTACTATGAGCAACAATAAGCCTAAAACCAACGAAAAAGAGCAGACGAAACTTTGCTATAGCTCCAATCACACTGAAAACGTAGAAAGAGCAAGACATTTACCTAAAGAACTTGTAGGCTTCCTGGTCAAGAAAAAATATAAAGAAAACATAATAAAATTCACCGGAAGATTAGATAGAGTATGTGTAATAGAAATATGATTTGAAAATCTATCTAATCTCTTTTGCTATGATCTTTCAGCATATAGCATAGCATTCAGTTAAAATATGGAAACAGATGAATGTGGATTTCTCCAGATAAAAATACAACTAATGAAATAGATTACATCATGACCACAAAACTTCAATTATTTTGTAAGTACGAAGTACTCACCTTTTTCCCCCTTTCATCAGACAACAGACTACTAAGAGCAACAATAAGCTTAAAACCAACGAAAAAGAGCAGACGAAACTTTGCTATATCCAATGACACTGAAAACGTAGAAAGAGCAAGACATTTACCTAAAGAACTTAAACAACTATATTCCAACATTGATTGCTACTAAATAATATTATAAAGCAAATGAATACTGCCAAAAACTTATGCAATCTGTATTAGAAATAAATAAATATTAGACAAAAGTAAACCGAAAAATCTTATCAGAAAAAGCTCTGTAACTCGTGAAAAAGAGAAACGAACTACAAAACAAATCAAAATTAAACAAAAAGGATAGAGAAAAGTAAAAAAAGTTATACAAACTCACAAACAAAGAGATAAGAAAATGCTATGATAGCTACAAAAAAAATACTATACAAAGACATCTTAAAAACTCTAGATCCGCCAAAAAAGCATATTCAGAGTTACATAGATCAAAGAAATGGATTCCATCAGTAAGGCTTGGCTCTAAAAAAACTATATCCCGTACAGAGATCATAAATACAGCTACGAATTTTATGAAAAATTATATAGCCAACCAGACTTAATACAAGAAACAACTGATCTTTACTATTCATTCCTCAATGGTACCTACCGGTACAATCATTTACAGAACCTGTAATCCTGAAACAAATTATAAAACTTAAACCAGAAAACAGCCCGAGATCTAACGGCATGACAAACGAATCTATTAAAACCGCAAAGACTCTACTGCTAACACCAATCACTCTACTATGGAATAAAATACTCGACGAAGAAGCTGTGCCACATCTATGGACCGAGTCAGAAATCATTTTATTATATAAAAAAGGCGACCCAGCAGATATAGCAAACTATCGAGTTGTCGTTGTTGGGTGTTTGGATATTTTTCGAGGAATCGAAATTTTGATTAGTTTCAGAAGAGATAGCTAATTTTGGTTGTCGGATAAGAAAAAATTATAATTTTATTGTTTTACTTTTTTTTTATTTTGTCTCTTGTGATGATGATTCGTGGTAGCTGATTCTGGTGACTGTGACATATTTCTCTTATTGCGGGATGTATTGTTGTTTTTGTTCTCCAGTATGATAAGGTTGTCGTATTTTATAAACGCAGTTTTGCCTGATTCTCCCTCTTTTTTTGTTGGATTAGTAATTCTTTACGCTTAATTAGCTCTAGAGAATAATCTTCATCTATGTAATATTTAGTATTTTATAAACATTTTTTTATATTTTAATATGTTTATTTTTAAGCCCATAATGCTAAATGTTATGACAACAGGTTTTTTTCATCTTCTTTAATGCCAAATATTATCAAGCTTTTTCTTCTTATGTGTCTATCAAATTTTTTCTATATCACATCTTGTATTTCAACACTTTATTCCTGTTTTTGTTGTTTAATCTCTAAGTTGTTAAATTTTCCGTTAAAATTATTGATAGTTGTAGTTTTTTTATCTTCTCTCATATCAATCATGCTAGTTTTTCCACTCTCTAATTTTATTTTGCATTGTTTCTCGCATTTTTATAATATTATCCATGCGGCATGACAACGGCTTGAAACATGTAGTGTAAATATTATTATTTATCACGGTCGCCAGATTTTGTGAATCTAATGTGCATCTTATTCTTATTTTGAGACACTAAAAGACTCAGGAGTGGTTATATTATATCCATACGAATGTAAAATGGTTAAAAATAATTAAATAAATGGTTCTAACCACTCGTGAGTCTTTTAGTGTCTAAAAATAAGAATAAGATACACATTAGATTCACAACAAGCATAGAACACCTACAATATGCTGGCCCTGATATATCTAGAGTGTTGGTCTTGTATTATAATCTCTGTAGTATAATATCGCATTCGCACTTACCTGGTGACCTGATCAATACTATTGTGGTGCCAGTGGTGAAAAATAAAACAGGAAATCTATCAGATATTTCTAACTATAGGCCCATCTCACTAGCAACTATTATTGCAAAATAATTTGATAGCATTCTCAATACACATTTAAACCGGTTTGTTAGGTGTCATGATAGTTGGTTCGGCTTTCGGCCCGGGCTGTCTACTGAGTCTGCAATATTGTGTCTAAAGAGTGCTGTTAGGTATTATACTATAAGAAAAACTCCCCTCTATGCTTACTTCCTTGAACTTTCGAAGGCATTTGACCTTGTGTCATACGATATCCTTTGGAAGAAAATGAGGAAGTTGCGAATATCGTACGAAACAATAAATAATTTTTAATACCGTCGTACAATATTAATTTGATTGTCATAACAATCAAATTAATATTGTACGATGGGCTGGCACGATGTCACACCCCTATAAACTAGAATGTGGCGTAAGGCAGAGCGGGTTAAGTTCACCTGTTTTATTTAATCATCTGATTGATTGATGAGCTCAGCAAGCAGAATGTGGGTTTGGTGGTGCATGTTTCAATAATAAATGACGTGGACGACATGGTGCTGCTGAGACTCAGTCTGTGGTCTCAAGAATTTGGTCTATATATGTGAGCGCTACGTAGCTCAACACGGGCTGATATACAATTGTAAAAAGAGTCAGTGTATGGTGTTTCCTGGTGGAACAAGAAAAGTGGACGCAATGCCAACTCTTCTTCTTAATGGTGCTCCTTTAGCTAGGGTTGAAGTGTTTATATTATGACTCAGGCATATTATGATATCCACCCTGAAGGACGACGCTGATATCGAAAGGGAGCGGAGGGCGCTGTCGGTCAGAGCAAATATGGTGGTTCGGAGGATTGCACATGTTCATTAGAAGTAAAAATGACTATGATCTAAATATGTTTAGAGCTTTTTGTACATCCTTCTACTCGTGCAGCCTGTGGGCAGCCTTTACGCAAAGGACATATAGTGCTCTTCGTGTCCTGTACAATAACGCATTTAGGATGCTGGTGGGGCTCCTCCGCTGGTGCAGTGCGGCGGAAATGTTCTTATTAAGTTATAATTAATAAGTATATATAATTCATTATTAATATTAGGTATGGTTACATATGAAATTGGCGTTTTGTCGTACTGGCCACTTTGATCTCAAATATATCTTCTTTGGTTAGGAATTCCAATTTCAAATTTATACCGCTATTTACTCATGCACTTGTGTTTCGAAAACCGTAATTCATTTGTTTTTTCCTCTTTTGGTTTTATCTTTGCGTCACTCTGTTTACAAAATGTAAAACTTGAAATATCGTACTATTTTCGAGTACGAGTTCCATGGTGGCGGTGTCGCAAAAGAAAACACAGTACGTTTTTGGTTCCAACGTTTTCATTCTGAAAATTTCGACCTGCAGAACAAGCCCCGAACGAAGCCCCTGGACCGCCGGAGAAAAATTGAATATAAAGTTGATAATGAAGAATTGAAAGCTATTTAACGGATCCATCGCAAACCACGTACGAGTTAGCTACAGGCTGCGGTGTTAGCAAACAAGAAGCAAACTGGGAAGGTGAAAAAGCTTGAAAGTTTTGGACATTCGCTCTAGGCCACTGCTGCTTCAGGACAACGCTAGACCACAACTGCACAACAGACGGCTACCAAATTAGAGGAGCTTCAATTGGAACGTCTAAGACATCTATCGCACTCCCCGGACCTTGTTTCAACAGATTACCATTTTTTTCGAAATTTTGATTACTTCTTGCAAGGGAAAAAATTCAACTCCGATGGGGCAGTCCAAAGTGCCTTCAAAGATTGTATCGATTCCTGTCCGAATGGTTTTTTTTAGTAAAGGAATCAATGAACTACCTATAAGATGGCAAAAGTGCATATATAGCAATGGTATATACTTTAATTAAATAAGATTTAAGAAAATACTAATAAAAAAAAAATGTTGTGACTCTAAATCTATTGTGACGTTATTAACTTAATTTGTTTGAATATGGGTCTTCGTTACTTGGAATAAAATTATTATTTATTTATTTTCTTTCTACCCCAAAACTGCCTACATACTTGAATGGTAATACAATTTATTGTATGGTAATACTTACTTGCAGCCGTTTTCGAGAAACTTAATATATTTATACAAGATTGTTTCGTTTAAAGTATAAAATAATTCTGTAGGTACTTAGATATGGCTTTCATACGAACTACTTAAGTAAATTAAGACATTCTTATGAACATTACATTGTTCCGTGATTCTCACTGATATACTTATTACCTATATCCAATAATTTTTGATGTAAGCGAAAAATATTTTTTTTGCCGAAACATGTTTTTGCTATACGAAAACATAATATACGCATGGAATTTGGACAATAAAGGTTTGTAACAATAGGATTTTATTAATAGTTTTTATTTGGGTACATTAATTTTATATGACTTCATCTAAAAAGGGATCCACAAACTTTATATGTTCATATGAAAGAAAAACGCAATTGTCGACAAAAAAATATTGAAAAAACTATAAAAATAAAAATTTAAGGTACGAGTATTAAGGTACTTAGTAGCTGTATTCTGTGAAAAAAATATAAGACTATCTATCACACATGGCGAACTTTTATCTCTATATAATAAGAGTATAGTGAGCTAGATGTTTACACAACGCTTACTAAAACAGCTGTTGTTCTCAAGCCTTAGCGTTTAAAGTCATAAATGCACCGATTCTTAATGACTTAAAATAATGTTGGTTGACTGTGTAGTACAATTATTTTTAAGCAAAAAATGAAAACCGACTTCCAAACTGAAAATTTAAGTATTATATAGTGGTACCGTACTTATATAATGGTTTTCTTATGGATGTCATTGTCAGAAGTGGGCCAAATTAAAATAGAACCACACGCAAAGCACCAGCTTTCACATAAAAAAAAAGAATCATCAAAATCGGTTTACCCAGTCGGAAGTTCTGAGGTAACGAACATAAAAAAATACAGTCGAAATGAGAACCGTTTTTGATGTCGGTTAAAAATCATGTTAAATTACTACTAGTATTTAGCAGACGTAACAGGTCTAGCGTCTTCGGTTGATCTCCATTTATTTTCTATTGTTATTTTTTCTTTGGAACCCCGATTGCAGACATTCCGTTGACTGTACCTACGTTGCTCATCGTAATCGGTATCTAACACAGTGAAAACACTATCAGCACTTGTTTTTATTTTACCACTCAAAGCAGTTAAGCTGGTGGTGACGGGTGCTATTTTGTGTGGAAATCTCGGAGACCCGCGTATTCTTTCGCAAGATGTGTGTTGCGATAAAGATTTTCTTTGTGTCGTTGGCAAAACGAAGTTTCATTTTGTTTCCGGCTCTGCGATATATTTTTGAGGTATTCTCGGTGTGTTTACTTCTAATGAATATTACGAGCAACTCGGTTCATCGTCTGTTACTCTTATAATCGGCCCGCTTTTTGCGTACGACTCTCGTCTCAACTCTTGTTGGGGCACATTTAACATGTTACAAGAGTGTACCATAGAGTGTTTACGAGACCCGGGAACTAATCCAGCTATCATACCAACATGTAGTTTTAAAGCCGCAGCTATACTTGGGCCAGATGGGTCGCTTATAGAGATAGAAGATGCTTTACGGATTGCCGACTTGCTTCCGAAGAAACTTTTTAATCTACTTAAAATTCCTGGACTCTCCTCTCGCTTATTTAAACATAAATTGTACAAATCTATGGCAGGTTGAGATTTTCTAAAAGTTTTGGTTGCGAGCTAAAGCTGATAGAATTTCTGCCTTTGAAGGCGTCTGCAGATGGCCAACTTGCTCTGGGTATAACAGGAGGTAGGACGGAAAGAAGTAACATAGGCAATCCCCCGCTAATACTTGGAGTTCGTTTGTCTTTCGCCATATCGTGAGTTTTACCCTCTTCTTGAACTGTGTTTAATTCCACCTACAAACTGCATTAAACTTATTTCACTAAAATAATAATTAACCAAATACAGCGAAAATATTCACGACGTAATTCTTAATTTATTCTTCTTTGTGCGTAAAGCCAAATAAGTAAATGATTTGATAACCTTTATTCCGAGATCATTTGATTTAAATAACATGTAAAGCTTACCCTCTTGGATAAAGCGATCGAATCTATATTCGATTCTGTTTCCAACAGCTTTTCCAATCTCCCTATTTCACGATCCAGTGCAGCGACTTCTTTTGTGTAAACCTTATTTTGAATCTCAATGCGAAATTGGAGCTCCTGTGCCTCGTCGGTAATAATTCTTCTAGTATTACACTCCAATCTCAAGCCCATACTTTGGATTATTGGGTCGTCATCTGGAAGAATAAACTTTATTATGGCCGCGTTTGATGTTAACATTATAAGTGTTTTCAGTAATTAGACATAACAATGTTACTATGATAATTGCCTATACACTTACCATTTTTCCTAATGGCAATAATTTTAGGAACGAATAGCAGGCACAACGTAAAAGTGGTTGCTACTAGAATCAGGCTCGTTATGGTGACATACGCCAGCGTAGCTCGTTCGGAAATGATAGTCCCAATCACCACCATACAAGTGCTTGTTATGACTACTGAATAGACGCTGATTCCGATATATTTAGAGTCATTAAGAGCTGATATTTTAACGTTTCTCATTTCCCAGGCCATATACAATCCAACTATTAGGAGAAGACCCTTGTAAACGTATAGTACACAAAGCCAGCCTGTTGTGTTCTGTGATCTACACACTTCTATCTGAAAGATTGTAAATATTGAGTGAAATTGTCGTAGGTACATTCCTAGTAACTCTGTTCGTTCATCCTTAACTAAGCTACCTGAATACTATATTGGTATATCGAAGAAAACTTGGTATATCGAACTTTTATTGCTCTTCGTTTAAAATAAGTATTCTAGCTGTTAAACATATATAATTAATAAAGGTCAATACTGTCATGTAAAAGAGATACATTTATGTTTCTAATCATTGTGTTATAAATTATATATAGGTAATTAATGTAGGTGGTTAAAAACACTGTACAAATTAAAGAAAATAAGCCCTTTTTAACTGACTACCAAAAAAAAAATAGTTCGTATGTTACGCGATTACTCGGCCGTTTGTTTACATCAAATTTAGTCTTTGGTACAAAAAAAAATAGTAGAGGTCACCCTGTTAAATAATAATTCATATAAAAAATTATTTTGTGTTATTAAATATTGTGATTGACATACGTCAAATGTGTAACAAAATTGTATAACTATCAAACAAACGGTCAATCAAAAAAAAACGGTATCAAAGAATCTAACGACTACCTCAGTGAGTGTTGTTGTTATTTTTTTTAATTTATGTTTTCCTAAGCATTATTTTAAAAACTATTAGTTTTCTGAACAACTTCCTCCACATACACCTTAACTGTACCAAATATCATACTTCTCTGCTCGCACAATTCTCGTAAAACTGTACTGAGTTTTTACTTCACGAAGTACATAATACGATCAGTGGCGTAACAAGCCTTAAGGGTGCCTCATATCAAAAAAATTTTGGAGGCCCCCTAGCCCAAGGGTGAAAATTCACAAGAGGGAGAAAATTGCTCGCATTTAATTTAAATATTTTTTGTATAAGTTTTGGATCAGAGAACTCGTTACTTTGAAAGAAACTGGTCATAAAATCAACAAAATTTTAAATTATGTTTGTATTCAAGAGTTTTCGCACGATGTAAAAATTTATATTCGTCAGCAGATCAGAACGAGCCAGACATATTTTTTTTAAAATATTTTATCTTTTTTTATACAACATTATAACGTAATTTATAAATCTACGAACTCTACAATGAAAATCTAGTAAACAATAGCGAGCGAGCCGAAATTTTTTTAATATTTTGTTTGTGAAAGCTTTGATACTTGAAATTACTGGCCATAAAATTAGCAGCGGAGTTAACATAACTAAAATTTTGATGGTGTCCGTGTCTAAGAGTTTTCACACGTTGAAAATCATTTGCTGATTCTAATCCTTGTATTAAAATTATTAACTGAGTAGAGCAGGCCAGAAAGTTAAAAATATAATACCGGTTCAAATTTATTAAAAACTTATAATATTATTAAGTGATCTGAAAACTTACAGTAAAATATTATATTGGTACTTCATGTAAGCATTGCGAGCGAGCGAGGCGAGCGAGTCGAAATTTTTGCGTATTTTTAGTTCTAGAAACCTCGATATTTTGAAAAAAAATAATTACTGGTTATAAAATGAACAGCCGAGTAACGCGAGAGAGAGATAATTTAAAATAAAAGATAATAGATATAATTTAAAATTTAAGATTTTGTCTGTGGTCATCCGACTGGCCCAATAGTCGAAATTACTATGTTGCTTAGAAATCATTACTTGCACGTTAAAAATACTGAGTGGTGATAAATTGACAGAGGTGTGATATAGGAGTATAGCGTGCCTTTCGGAGTCAGGTTTGACTGCATTTATTTATCTTACCTTCAGCAACACCAGACTTGCCTTTTGACATTTAACGTGTTTATTTTGAATAAAACTCCAGTCCTATGAGATGGCAAAAGTGCATAGATAGCAATATACTTTGATTAAATAAATATATTATGTTTAAAAAGAATCGACTTTATGTGTTCCTCCTTTACAAAACGCCAATTTCATATGTAATGACCTAATATTAACGAGAAAATGTACCGAAGTATCTCAAGTAGGAAAAAAAAGAGTAATTTTTTGTTCTTCTCAACCTATTGGAACTTGATTCTTAATTATTGAACAATATATCGGGGAAAGTTATTAAGTTTAAGGCTTCAATAGACAATAATAAAAACATGCTAAGCCTAAGTATTTTTTAAAATTACTAAACAATTTTTGCACATGGCGATGATGGCGTGGCGATATTTTACGACTTGCTACTATAGTGCTAAAGTGCCCGTTATTATTTATAGAATAGGTACCTACATCTACTTTTAGTCTTTACGTGAGCACTAACAGTAGTAAGTAGTAACATTCTTGTAACTTCTGTTTTATTTATGTTTATTAATTGAATATACCTTATAAAAATGCGATGTACTCTGTACGTCTTGGACAACATCGATCCGAACGCGAGGGAAAAGCCAGCTGACAAAACATACACCCTGCCCTAAAACACAGGTTTACTCATAAATCTAACAGAAATAAATAATACTCATAATATTTCTCAAGAAATAATTAACCAAAAGGAACAAAATATATTATCGAAATACCTAAAGTTATGCATTTAAACACCTTACAACAATTTACTTGGAAATTAATTATGATGTTTGTACACATATATAAAAAGTTGTTTACTTACGTTATATTACAAAGTTTTTAGGTAATTACAAAATTGTTGTTTTCAGGGTTCTGTTAGTAATAGGATCAATTTTTAGGGTTCCGTAATACATAAGAAACCCTTAAAGTTTGGCTCTGTCCATCCGTCTGGCTGTCTGTCTGTCTGTCTGTCTGTATGTCTGTCTGTCCGCGCTTCTAGCTTCTGTAATTATGAATATAAATGGATAAAATTTGGTGTTGTTATAGACTGTGTATAGATCTCAGTTTTAGCATCATAAAATTATAATAATTTTATATTTTAGGGGTTGTTTAAGAGTTTGTTAAAAATATTTTTTCATCCTACCCCATCGTGTGGGGTATCGTTTAATAGGTATTTTGAATAAAGGCAAGGTTTATACATGATTTTTTTAAAGTCTACCATTTACGAGTAATCGGCCTGCAAACTTGCAATTTTTCGGCCTGACCGGGCATACCACCTCGCTCGGTCGGAGATCTCCCTTTGGGGCTTCCACTATTCCCACATTGGTGACCCTCGACAGAACACGCCTCCTTCTGGACATCATCATCATCACTCCCCACCCCACCACCACGCCAGCCAGTTTAGCCTCTTCGGGTATCTCGACCACCACCCTCAACGCACCGCGGCCTGGTCCAACCCTCACCGGCTTCATCGGGCGCTCTCACTGCAACGACCGGTCAGCAAGCAGAGCACATCTCTCCTGGTAATGAGGAGTGATGTGGCGGACCAATTAGCGCCACAATCCTGAATCGCGCTATCGAAGTTTTCTAAGATCGGCGCTATATATACGACATCTGAAATTCGTACAAGTGAGCTTCGGCCTGACCGGGCATACCACCTCGCTCGGTCGAAGATCTCCCTTTGGGGCTTCCACTATTCCCACAGTAGAAAACGTTATAATAAAGTGTATAATGTATAGATACGGGTACGAGGAACCCTTTACCCTTTTTACGTGAATCCAACTCGTACTTGGCCGTTTTTATTTTACTTAAATGTTCATTGTTTGCAGTTTTTCCCCACAAAATACATTGCTAAGTGTACGTTCATGAAGTTACACTAAATTTTTTATATTTTGCTTTACTTTACTTTGATAAAGTATGTATTTGAATTTTAAATTATGTAAACTCGTAATTCTTAGCCTTGGGCTTGTAGAAATCAAAAGTAACACACACTTATGTTATTGAATGTATATAAGTATGCGAATTGAATTTTAATCTTCTAGGAAAGGGAAAATTTTACATATTATATTCCCCTGACATTTCACTTTCTAAAGAGTTTGTCTACATACCTTCTTGTGACGAATGATTGCTTTGAATATTTCAATCTCTTTTTTCATAAATAGAAATAAAGCCTTTATAAATATACAATAATAAGTAGGTACTTATAGTGTATTCGTGTTAAGTTTGTAGTGAATCATCAGGGTAAATGTCAATATTGACCAATGACGCTTAGATCGTGTTTACATTAACCAATTGAAGTAAGCCGTTTTGAGGATTGAAATGACGACACATGGCAAACTTACTAAAGTTATAATTATAGAATTATCTTTTGTCAACTGTCATCCCAACAACAGGGGCTGATCAATTTTCCTTTACGTAAGAAGGGTAGTAATGGTGTCTTCGAGAAGGGAGACTCTTCTCGCGCGCCGGGCCCCTGAAAAGGGCCTTGGGCGGGGAACCAAAACCAGGGGCTAAAGCCCCTCTACTTGGGGTGGGAAGACGCACCCAGTACTAATACTGGGCGCATATAGTCTGTTTTAGGGGAAGACCCCCCGCGGCAGAACGCTGGGGAAACCCAAGGGAGGGCAACACAAAAACCAAAGGGATGAAGTATTGCCAATCCAGGCACAACCAGGACCAGCGGACGGCTCCAAACGGCGCGTGGGGGTCCCGACCCGGGGGCCGGGAAACGTGTTTGGGTCCACTCCCACACGCGCCGCGTTTACCGGACCGCGGAAACAAGCGACCTGGGGGAAAAAGGGTAAGGAATTTTAAAGGTTTCCGGGCCCCGACTTTTGATATCGGGGGGGAAGATACGCCACGGGGTCGGCAGGGTGGCAATAGGGTTGCCACTCGCCGGACCTCGGACGAGATTGCGAAATGGTTGCACCGGCATTAGGTTTGCCGATGTAGGGGGAAGGTAAGGGGGGATACAATCCCACGATGGTGGTGGCGCATATGCGCCAAGGCGCGTCAGTGCGCCGGGTGTGGCGCTCCAGTGCGCCTGAGCTCCTCCTCTTCAGGGCGGCGGGGCGGGCTGCGTGGCTCCGCTGGGTCCCCAGGTGGGACGGCGTCCCTGGGCAGGCGGTGGCGGTCGGGCGGGCGAGCGTGCCAGGGCGCCAGGTCGGTTAGTTCGACCAGGCGCGAGGCATCCGCACGCGCGAAAAGTCTGGAGGAGAGCTGGGCCACGAACGCCTCGACGCTCTCCACCCTCAGGTCTCTAGATATGGTGTCGTTCCTCACGTACCAGGGGGCACCTACGACTCGGCGAAGCACGCGGTTCTGGGCTCTCTGCAGCGACGCTCTCTGGGGCGCAGAGAGCAGGTGGTGCCACGCAGGTGCCGCGTACGTGAGGCGGGATCTGACATAAGTCTTAAAGAGGGCTAACCGCATATTTAGAGGAATCTGGGGGGACGCGTAGGCTGGTCTCAGCTGGGCTATGGCTGCTCCAGTCTTGGCCACCGCAGACTGACACTGGGCGCGCATGGAGAGTCGGCGGTCAATAGTTACCCCGAGGTATTTCGCCGTTCTTCCCCATGGGATCACGGCGTCTCCAATCTTCAGAGGCGCTGGAAAACTTGCTCTCGTGGTGACGGCGAGCGCCTGGGACTTACCTGCGTTGACAGAGAGTCTCCATTTGCTCAGCCAGTCAGGGAGGAGGTCCAGCGTCCTCTGAAGCTTGATGGCGGCATGGTCGGGATTCAGCGAGCTGGCGATAAAAGCTGTATCGTCCGCGTACAGCGCTGCGATGGTGCCGGGGTCTTTGGGCACGTCGCTGAAGAAGCTGTATAGCCCCGGAGAGAGCACACTGCCTTGGGGGACTCCCGCTGCAATGGGGAACTCACCTGAAAGGACTCCATCAACACGTACCTGGAAAGTCCGGCCGGTGAGGAATGAGGCTATGAGCCTTATCAGGGAGGGGGGAACGTCGGCGCGGATCAGCTTATAGAGGAGACCTTCGTGCCAGACACAATCGAACGCCTTCTCCATGTCTAAAAAGACCGCGACTGACGAGTTCTTTTTGTTGGCCGCAACGGAAAGGTGGTGAATCACGCGTACCAGCTGGAGGGTGGTGCTCAGCTGGGACCTAAAACCGAACTGTTCCTCTCGAGGAGGGAGGTACGGGGAAAGGTATTTAAGAAGGAGGATTTCGAAGGATTTTGAGAGGGTTGAGAGCAGTGTTATGGGCCGATAGCCCTCGGCCCGTCTCAAATTTTTGTGGGGCTTGGGAATATTGATAATTAACCCTAGTTTCCAGGGGGTGGGGAAGTGGCCGGTCCTCACAATGCCGTTAAACAGGCGGGTGAGGGCGGCCACCATTCTAAAGGGAAGGTGACGGAGGGCTGCGTTGGGGATACCATCCGCGCCAGGTGCCTTTTTAGGTTTGACACGAGAGAGAGTCCTTTGGACCTCTCTCGGGGAGAAGGAGAAGGTAGGGGGCGAGGGGGGGGGAAAGGAGAAAGACCTTTACCTCCTCGGAGACCGTCCGGACGTGATCCGTTGCGGTCGTGGGCAGCGGTTGGAATTGGCGTTCCAGGTGTCTGGCATGGATCTCTGCTCTATCCTCAGCTCGGTAGCGCAAGTTGCCGTCCGGGTGGAGTAGAGGGCTCACGTGAGCAGCTGTGCCGGTTAACCAACGGCAGAACCGGTGGAGGGAAGGCCAGTCCTCGCCCGCCTCCTGGATGCGCGAGGTCCAGTCTGCAGCGTATTGTTCTACAAGTAGAGACTTTACCTTGGCAGTGAGGCGGTTGAGCTGGCTCTTCATCACCGGGCAGCGAGTACGCTGCCATTGGTGGCGCAGTTTTTTCTTTTGTGCCACTAGGTCGGCGATGTGGCGGGGTAGTGGAGGCCTTTTGTACTGCTGCCGTAGGGTTGGCGGTTCGGTGGCCGCTTCCATTGCAGCGGAGATTGCCCCGGTGATTTGCAGAGTCATCGATTCGACGGCCTCTGCAGAATCGACCGGGAAATTGGGCGTGCTCTCATGCAGCTTCGCGGTGAACAACTCCCAATCACGAACTGGGTGAGGGGGGAGGGGGGGGACACTCGCGGGTGATGCGCGGATGCAGGCTAGGACGGGGAGGTGGTCCGAGCCGTGGGCCTCGTCAAGAGCTTCTTGTGCGAAGGCTCCTGGTAGCCGAGAGATAATGGCCACGTCCAGGACGTCTGGCGAGTGCTGGGGGCATTCGGGGTAGTGGGTGGGGGTATAGGTACCCACTACCGAGTACCCGGACTGTACGGAGTCCGCGTGCAGGCGACGACCATCCGCGTTGGTCGTGTGGGAACCCCACCCGGGATGCTTGCAATTTAGATCTCCGGCAATCACAGTCGGCTCATCTGATATGAGCCTGTGGATGTCGGAGATATCTAAATGCGATCCCGGGGGTTTATAGCACGCGTACAAACGGGTGCGATGGGAGCCGAGCGCCAGCTCAATGCCCAGTGCGTAAAGGGAGGTAACCGGGGGGGCTGGGAGGACTTGGTGGAGTAACCTTCTGCCGACCAGGACGGCGAGGCCTCGACACACACGGTTTCCCCCCAGGAAGTCCTGGCGATACGCCACAAAGCCCGGGAGGTGGAAGCGGTCCTGCGGGCTCAAAAGGGTCTCGCTTAACAGAGCGACGTCCGCTTGGTATTCCCGAAGGAGGTGGCGCAGGGGGGCCACCTTGTCGCGAGCCCCCCGGATGTTCCAATGGATAAGTTTTATTGATGTTGGGGCGTTGGGAGCCATTGGGAAATAAGTTGACTGATGAGGGTGGCTCCTTCAGGGAGGGCCGAGAGGAGGGTCTTGAAAATGTCCTCTCCGGCATGGATCTTAGAGTAGATAGCCATGCCTAGGGAGAAGAGGGCTTGCAGGAGATCGGCGGTCGATTTGGGGGGATCCCTCCTGGATCGACGTTGGGGGGGCGGGGGGGCAATAGCTGGCAGAGTGGTGGCAACTGCCGCTGGGTTTGCCGGTATGGTGGTCACCTCGGCCACTTCAGTAGCAGTGGACGGAGGGGCCGTGCGCGGGGCACGGGTCAAGCGCGGGGGGCGCTGAGGAAGGGGGGGGTGCGGCGGAACCGCGACTGTGGAGGGAAGGGGGAGTGCGAGAGGCTCGTACTCCGAGTCTGTAGCGGCAGTAGAGGTGGCACCTGATTTGGACCTCTTTTTAGTGGACCTCCTCCTCCTATGCTTCCTGGATGAGGAGGGGGGGGCGGCCGAGGGGGTGGGGCGGGGGATAGGGTCGTTCGCCTCTGCCATTAAGGAAGTGGCAGTCGGCGGAGGTGGGGGGACCTCTGTCTCCGGGATGGGGGGGTCACGGCTTGCCCGGGGGGCTCGGGGGGCTCGAGTGGAGCGAGCAACTGGGCCCGCCTGACGGTTCCGGGCCTCCCTGCGGAAGACCGGGCAGTTCCTGCTATTTGCGGGATGGGCCCCCTTGCAGTTTACGCAGGTGGGCTCTTCGGTAATTGGGCGGGGGCAGTCTCTGGCGGCGTGTTCCTCGCCGCACCGCACACACGCCATTTGGCGGTGGCAGTTCCTGCTCGAGTGTCGGAACTGCTGGCATCTGTGGCACTGGGCGGGGCCGCTCTTTCCACGCCAGGCCTCGATCTTAATGCCCGGCATGTTGAGCAGCTCAGTTATCTGGTAGATCCCGGGTACCAGATTTGGGGTGCGTTTGAGCAGTACGAAATAACTGCATCCTGGGCGGTCTTTCCTTGCAATAATCCGGGATACGTGGTCCACATCGAATCCCAGACTATTAAGGTCGGCGGCAATTTCCTCGGTGGAAGTGTTTACAGGGAGGCCGCGGATACCGACCTTCAGTCCTCGTTCCTGTGGAAGGGCGTAGGAGTACCAGCTGACCGGTGTAGACTGGCTCAGGTCAACCAGGTACCTCTGGACAATCCGGTACTCCTGTTCGCCCTTTGGGTTGAATTTAACGCAAAGGGCGTAAGGCTTTGCGTTTGGGGCGTGGCCTAGGAGATCCTTTAGGTTCCTAAAATGCGTGGTCCAATTGTCCAGATTCTCTACTATGAGAGGTGGGCAACGGGGAGGGGGCGGGGGCGGCGGCGAGGTTGTATTCGTCGCCGGCGCGGATGTGGGTGCCGAGGTTGTATCCATCGGCGATGAGGCCCTCGAGGTCGAGGCCGATGGAGATCCGGTCGGGGCGGTAGAGGTGGCTGCGGCGTACGAAGCCGGACGGTCGGCACGTTTGGCAGGCGGAGACACCTCAGACGGTACCTGTTGGCGCTGCCGCTTAGCAACCTGCACAGGTGGGGCAGGAAGCGGAGGCATGATACTCGACGCGGGGGCTGGTACGGGGGCCCTAGGAGTAGGGGCACTTACCGCACTGCGCTCCTCTTGCGGCGGTGAGGCCGGCGAGGCGGTGAAAGTGAGCTTGGTGCTCACTGAGGCGGCTGCTGGAGGTTGGCGGGGGGTGCTCACCTCTGTCGGAAGGCGCGCGGGGCGCGGCGGTGAGGCCGAACCCTGTTCGGCTGAGCGGGGCGGCGGCCCAGACTCGCGGCGGGTCGCCGTCGGAGGACATTGGGGCGGGGGGGTGTCAGTACACCCCCGCGAAAATGCCGAGGACGGCCCGGGGCGAGCGGTATCCGTGCCGCTCAAGCTGGGCTCGGTGGCGGACAGGTAGGCGCGCTCTGACGTGCGTGAGCTGGACCTTGATGAAGGTCTGCTACGCGACGCAACGGAGCTGGCGCGGGAATGGCTGGGGCGGTCGCGGCTGTGCGGCCGCGAACCACGATCGGCCATGGTCGGAGTACTATCGTACTAACGTACTACACGTACGTGGACATGACGCACAATAACGTCACAATGTTACACACGTGGGACATGAACTAAGTTAATACAAGGTACTCACACACAACACGATATCACTAGACACGTAACACGAAACACGAATTAAGCGTCTAAGCAGTCACTAAAGAGTGTACGTACTTGCACTGTTTGGATAAAACTTTGAGGGCTGGCTCCCCGTGACCCAACACTGTAACAAGTTACAGCGGGAGGCCAAAGGCAGGGCAACTCCTCAGCCTGTCGACAATTAACACCTTATTCTGTAAGAATAAGGTGTGTAATTGAGGAACGCTGTTCAGAGTATATGAGCACTGCACTTTTAAAGCGGGATCGGCACGTTACGGCACGTAGCAGGGCTACGACGTATGCTACGGAGCAGGGCTACGACGTAGTCGATACGGGACACTGTTACGCGCGCGCACTACGGAAGGCAGGACGATCCAATGGTGTCTTTTACTGTACTAATTTCTTAAGTACTTACCGTATACACAGCAGAGAACTGAATATATGGCGGCAAGTTCGAGTTATCGACTCCCAATAGGGCTATAGAAGTATACACCAACACGCACCCAATGAGGGTCATATTATTTAAACGTGGCGAAGATAATTTGATAGACCTGTAAAAATACATTGCTTTAGAAATAAAGTTTTGTCTGTATTGTCAAAAGAAACCTTTCAAAAAACCGTAGTTGTAATGGAAAATCTCTATGTAAAATCTCTATCTATTAAATATAACAAGAGTGCCCAAATCATTTTTTTTACTTACAATATAATTTGTGTAATATATAATGTTTGTTGGTAGCTATTTAGAAGAGACAATACTATGTATTTTATATCCGCAGTAAGTAGGAAACTATAGCTAAACCCCTACTACTGAAAAGGTTTAAAATAATTGGGCACACAAACTTCATAGGTACCTTTTATTCGGGCAAAATTCATGACCCCCGAGTCCCGAGGCACAGATAGGCCGCTAACATCGACTGTTTGTTTACAAAACCCTTTTTATAACAGGATTTGCAAAAATCGATGGATCGTATCATTGTAAATAAACAACATTATGTGGTGGTCCAAACTGCTCATTATTTATTCAAGTGACCCCGCTTTACACGTGGCAACCGACTACTATTCTGTATTCAACGAGCAAAAAAGCAACGAGGCGGGGCCCATTTGCAAATTATAAATCGTACAAAAATAAATAGGTTCCGCCTGCTGTCAAACATAATGTCAATTATTTCACTTAGGCTTTCAGCGCATAGTGTAGTTTGTTTTCTCAATCTTGTTTCGGTCTTTTTAGTGCGTTGCTAAGCATCTGTATTTTCTGGCAGTCGGGAATTTTTTAAATTTATTTTAGATTTTTAGTTTATCCAGCACACACTTGGTCGATTTAATGCAATAAACTACAACTATTTGAAAGTAATGATTACAAATTTATTCGAATGATTTAATTAAAATGGCTGTAATTATTTCTGATTACATTTAAATACATAACATATGCATATTTTTGAAATATCCTTTTAATGTACTTTATTTTGATATCCTATTTGATAGGTTTCGTTAAAAAAAAAACAAAAACGTTTCGTTCCAAAAACAGCCATTTTGTATTTTATATTTGAACTACCTATCTAAGGACACTTGGGTTTTTGAGACAAATGTAAAGATACCTTAATTGTCGAAATCCGTCCAGCCGTTTGCAAGACACGTGGGAATAAAGGAATTTATAAACATACAAGATACGCGCGAAAAACATAACCCAGTAGGGTAAAATAGGGGTTTCCATACCTGTGCTTACTGTAGTGTAGGTTGAAGGCCAGAAATCCTATTGCTAGGGCTATCCCGGCTCCCCAAAGGACTGCGACCTCAATTTTGGCGGGCACCCACACTGAGTCTATTCTAAGGACTAGCACCCTTCTGGCAGCTGGGATTCCGCCCGCCCATTGTGGCTTAACACACTCAGGACAACTCATTTTTGTACCATACGTGTAAAGAGCAACGGTTTTTGGTCGACCACCTAAAACAGAATGCATATTGGTAGTATCCTACTTATATTCCGATTACGGGGTTGAATGAGAAAAGCGTGCGAATTTCAAGGGCCCAATGGATACCGACCCTTATAGGGATTTATATGAATAGATGCTTGTTGCTCCTTTATGTAAAAACTACAAAGTTTTAGAATACCGCTAAAAGAATCTTTAGATTTTTAAAATATAATATACATAACTCAGGGAAAGGAAAATTCACATGATCACCTGAAACTTCATGTAATAATAGAATGGATAAAGGTAATGTTTCGAGTGAAAAAATACAGAAACATTTGAATTCTTTTCGCAATTTGTTTAGCTAATTTCCGCCTACGATGCGTATTGTCTGAATGCTAGCATTATATGATATCTACTAAAATATTTACCTTGTATCTGGTAAAACGCTGACACCCCTATTCTGTCCGCTCCATTGAACGATACGGGGCCCTGAAACCAAATAGTATATTCAGCCAACAAATATTATGAATCATTATATTTTGCCCAGCTAGCATTTCTAAATGAAGGTTCATAACGTAATTTACACTGTATTAGGATCTTAGTAGTCCTTAGGTGAGTTATTTTGATTAAATATATTGTGCAGTACCAAGCAGTATCGTTAAAAATACGGAAAAAAGTACCTATAAAAATATGTTTTTCTGGCATCGAGTTGTAGTCTAAACTGCAGTGCGTATATTGTATGTAAAAATACTATTGAAAAGTTATAAAAGGGCAGACGCTTTAGAAAATGCTTTACATCGGTTTTCAATGCATTGAAACCTTCTATGACACTTTATGCGGTATTTTTATGTCGATTTACCAGCATGCAGCGTGCACTGGAAATATTTTCGAAAGGTAAACTTCAACACTGTATTCAGACAATTTCTATTGAACAAAATAAAACGGTTATTTTATGAGTTTAATATCATATAAATAATAATAAATATAATATATAATATATAATAAATAATATATATAATATATAATAATTTAGTGATATTTTTGAAAGGCTAAAAGTTGCTTGGAACTAATAGTACACAATATTTATTTAGGGCATCTTACCGAAATACCAAGGAAGCTCAAATTGCCGATTTGACTTAAGAACTCCTCTGCCATCTCTTTTCTGTTGTAGTCGAAGTGTTCGTAGTTCTAAACTAAGATTCGTATTTTGACTTTTCCATAGAACTTCTGACTTGCTCAACGCAAGGGCAATAGCCCAAACTGCGTCGTACGTGTAGTGAGCGTTTTGTGTCACTGCCGCTCCTTCTCCTTCCATTTCCCGATGGAACGTTTCATACGTCTAATAACAGAATAAGCAATTAAAACCGAAGCTCGTTCAACTAACATGGAACTGATTGCCTGTTAAATGTTTCTCTACTTTTAATTAACAACAGAAGTCTTGTAGAAACGTCGATACAAGAAATTAATGAACATCTATTCAATGAGTTATATAATTTTTATCCGGAACTGTAACACTTTTTATTAATTATATCATTAAAATTGCACAAGCGACAGCAAAGAAGCTGAAATAAAATATACCCAATATGATCGATCGACGATCTACGTCAAATGACGTTAAGCTGAATGAGCCATTTGTTTAATAAAAAGTTAAAGAATTATTAAATACTATCCAACCCTGAAAGTGACTCGCCGCCGCCGACGTTGCCTCTATGAGCAGTAACAGAGACTAGACCTTCCAGAGCCTTCGCCAGATGAGCCCGGGGGCAAGGAGTGGAGCCCTGGATTCGCGGGGGTTCCCCGGACACCAGCCACGCGTACTCCGCGCCGAACATACCAAGGTTGAAAGCCTGCGGTCTCGAAAGATACATTTAGTTACAGTAACAAATTTTTAATAAAGTCGCGGAAAATGAATAGTCAGTAGTTTCCTCATGATTTATTAGTATGATATTCGTCATCAGTCGCGTACCGCTGGGAAATACCTAGCAGGGTAACGTGACCAGTTTCAGAAAGAATTTATACCTAGTTGAGTTGTAAAGCTGCTACGCGTTAAATTTCCGTGACCATTTATTAGCTACATTGAGCAGTAATATGGGTTAAATATTAATTATGTTACTAACGTACTTCAATAAACGTTTTCAGGTAGCTACCCCACATATCGGTTAATCAATTACTATTTTTGTCTTAGGTAAGTACTTTAGTTTACCTTTGTGCGGCGTGCCTGTTTCATAAAATTTATATAAAATTAAATTTTATGATTTGGTTTCCTATAAGGTTTTTTTAGAACTTGAAGAAGCTAGAAACTTTGCTTCATTATAATAAAAACCCTTTATTTAATTAATAGAGAAACCTTTTTATACTCGCCCACGCTATAAATATTATATTTTATAAATCAAATCTTACTAAACACAGGTAGGCACTTAGAATTTATTACGAATACTTAAATTAAAAAAAAGAATTAACACAATAGTTACGGAACATGAGCGAGTTTTTTTTAAGTTACGAGTAATCATAATGCTTAATCTAAATTCTAATCGCCCTAGTCTATTAACAAGTTCGCATATTAAAGTTTTATGTGATAAAAATTAAGGTGTATAAACAAGAGCGGAGCAAATAAGCATTACAATGACGACACAGTACAAAGTAATATTAGGGGAAGTCTACAAAAAAGTGAAGGCGAAAGTCTTGGAGAATATTTTACGTTGCACTCACGAGTCGCGAGAAATAATAAATATTTTGCTCTATTCCATGCACTCCACTTTTTCCCGTTTTGTCTGAAAGATTTCTACTCACCTCAAAAAATATTTTTGGCAGCATATCTTGAGAGAAGCTTCCTATTATGATCCGTGTATCCAAGTTCTGCATGCAAATGTTTTTCAGCGATGTTAAATTCAATATGTTATTTATAAAAGTGCACGTGTTAATACACTGCTATAAATGCTATAGATTTGAAAAGATTTTAGGCTTAAACAAAATAGTAGATAATATTATAAGCTTTAGGTATTATATAAGCTACTGACAAAATCTTTTATTTATTATAAGGTAGGGTTTAGTTTCTGTAACCGTTGTTATTTATTTCGAGCTTAGAGTTCTGATGGTAATATTGTACAAGTTTTTTTGTACGTTTAATGTTAGAGTGTGTTGATTTCCGTTCATTTGTAATGAGAAACATCGGCGCGTGCAGGAAACTTTGTCCAAAGGCAACGAACGAAAATATATGTAAAATCTCTTAAAACTTGCGATTTCCCTGGGATAAGACCTAGCTAAATCGATTTATACATACCTACTCATATCATTTAACTTTCAACTTTAAACATTTATTGTATACGTTAATCAAAATATGATAATGATTATTTTTTATATCTAGCTGAAAAATAATTTTCATTACAATATCCAGTTACAATTCACATCGCCAATTATGGATGATGCTAACAGGAAGTTCTGCGCAAAATTGGGATCCCCGAACTCCCGGAGTCGCGACTTAGTTATAGTATCTATTTAGGCTTTGCTTTATACCTATTATTGCGCTTGCATAAATCACATCAATTTACACTTTACAGTTTATTGTCAACATTTAATGATCAAAAACTACAAAGGCGTACAACAATAACACCATAGTTATAAGTGTAAGATAAAATATGAATTAATACATAGTAAATATATTATAATATAGTTCAGCTCATTTGTGCGCCGCGGGTGCTATATCTTTGGGTGCGTTTGTAACTGTACAGCTTACGTTTCTGTGCCAGTGACACGATCCACCTCCCATACGCGGTGCTACAAGGGGGTAACTTATTATATATAACCCAAAAATAGCGCCGCGCGCACTAATAATTTGAATTATGTATAAAATTTTGACTGTTGAAATAAGAAGAGGAGGATGAACACATTAATTCAGAAACTAATGCATTCCACTAAATTATACGAAATTTTGAGTACGGTTTGTGGAACTCATACTCTATTTGCAGATGTGAAATTTCCATTTTGCGCAGTTTGAAACAACATAACACTATACGCCGCAGTAAGTAAATCTTGCGATTCACGAAACGCAAACGGAGCATTATCAGAAGCGTTCACGATACGATTACGTGACCTGTATTCACCATTCATGTATTTTCCACGAGCTACAACTTGCTATGTCGTCCTTTTACGCTAAATTACTCCAATAAAAATATCTGCAGGCTGTGTTAAAAATGTCTTCAAGATGCGACGTAAGATTAGACATTAAAATGCATAGACGTATAAAGCGTTATGGATCCGTATCTGGATACGGATATATTAGTAAAATTATATCGGTTTCGGTTACAGTCAAATTATTTCAGATTATATTATATATACCTACCCGTTAGTTTCGGATAATTTTGGTTAGGTTTATGCAATACCGAAGCAATGCAATAAAAGACTGAAACAAGATTGAGAAAACAGAAAACACTATGAGCTGAAAGCCTAATTAAAATAATTAGGTTTTAAAAAAAAAAATTTTTTTTATGTATTTTAAAACTTTATTATTTATAATAATATTGATATTTAATGCAAAAAACTTTAAAAAAAAAATTTTCATATAATTATAAACAATTAAAAATTTATGAAATTTAAATAAAAATCACGTGACTATAAACGCGCCATGATCCGTCACCACAGTTGTGACGTCATAAAGTTATAGCTACTTAATAACAGTACAGCGTTTACGGCTATTACACGTGACTAGACAATAATATTGAAAATTTATTGCTAAAATACGAGTTGTTAGTTGGTTACGATTAGCTATGTGTGATAAAGGATTTATTAAGGCAAAGTCTGATAATATTCCTGATGTTGATATATTTATGATAACCGATTTTTTTTTAAATGACGTTCGGCTTAATTTTGCTGATGTTCGAGGTGCCAAGGCATCAAGGTAAGTCTGTTATAAAATAATATAGTAAATGAAAATATTTAAGTATTTATTCTCCATTAAATTAAATATAATTATTTATTTCATAAATTGTAGAGCATTGCGTGAGAGTTACGGCGACAAAGCTATAGGTTATGTTCAACTAAGTCGTAAAAATAATATTTGTATTGTAAAAGGACGAGTACGAGTATATCCAGAACACCGAGTTAGGAGTATAGCTTATTCAGTTACTTTAACTATTAATGAAAAGTCAAGAAAAATTCAGGATGTTCAATGCCATGACTGTGCAGCTTTAGCAGGTAATTTATACTCCTATTAAATTTAAGTTTTTTGATGTTATAAGCAATAATAATCTTTTATATTGTATCTACAGGTGGTTGCAAACATGCGAAAAATTCTATTTTGTTTTGGGATTATCACGGTGCACTGCATGAAATCATTTATTTCGACGTTTGTCATCTTGGGAAACATTTAAAAACATTTTGTCAGGAGTTGTTTTTGTAGTATTCGTACATAATGATACAAAACAAAAACGATAACTTTTGAGGTTCGAAATTTTTAATATAAATTTAAATATTTAACAATGACAACAAAATTAAATAGATCAAAACACTGTATTTATTATTTTTCTATCAACTGCAATGAGTAAAAACTAACATTATGACGTCACACGCGCTCGGGTTTGTTCGGGAGTTGTCGGCGTGTCTTCGGTACTGGATTCAAAAATTATTTTTTATTTTGAAATAACTTTTGAATTATTACGAAAAAAATAAAAATAGTTTTGTTATAAAACTTATATATGATCTTTCCATTTATCACAAAAAAAATAATTCAAAAACCCAATTGACATTATGTTTGGTAGCAGGCGGGACCCATTTTGCAATTTATAAATCTTACAAAAATAAATGGGTCCCGCCTGCTACCAAACATTACGTCAATTATTAAGCTGTGTTTACATGCTTGCCAAGGCTTGGCAAGCGTCCACAAGCACAAGCGTGCAAAGAGGGCGTTTGGCTTGGCTTGCGTGAGCTTGTGGTCGCTTGTATCCGATCCGGTGTAGTGTCGGTTTTTGGACACAGATCAAAGGGTGCTTGGAGCAAACGCTTGCGATCCGTTCACACGTTGTCACGCGCTTAGTAGCAGCTGTGATCTCGCGACGAACGTACGTCTAGTTCTGTCTCCAAAATGAGTGGCTGGTCGAACGAAGAGAGTTTATCGTTTTTAGAATATTACCAGACCGAAACAACTTTCTGGAACCCCGAGACGTTAATCATAAAGATAAAAAGAAAGTTGCAGATGCTTAGAGTCCTCTTGCCGAGTTAATGGGAAAGCCAGTAAAGGAATTAAAAGTAAAAAAATATATATTTTTTATTTGAAATAAAAGTAGGTTAAACCAAACGTAATAGCTAATACAAGTTGGGTGTCCACCATACTTGGTTGTATGTAGCATACTGACGTATTCATAAGGGTGTAAACGACTTTCAAATGCCGAGCGAGATTTGTAGACGAGATTTTTGGGGCTCGTGGATGCTTGTCGACCTTGGCAAGCATGGAAGCGTACGCACCTTAAAACTTAGGCTTTCAGCTCATAGTGTAGTCTGTTTTCTCAATTTTTGTTTCGGTCTTTTTTTGCAGTTGGGTTTTTTAATTACTTAATTATCTAATTTATTTTAGATTTTTTATTTTATCCAACACACACTTGGTTGCTTTTAACCAAAAATACGACTATTTAAATGCATCGATTACAAATATAATCGAATGATTTAATTACAATTGTTGTAATTATTCCTGATACGTTAATTGTCGAAATCCATCCAGCCGTTTGGAAGATACGTGGGAATAAAGGAATTTACAAACATACATACATACAAGATACTCGGGAAAAACAACCAGTCGGATAAAAAATAGCTCTATCGGCTGATATGGTTAAATAGCCATTGGCCATCATAGACAACCAATGTGGTACATTTTATCTCTTCTCAATTTTAAGAAGATCAGGCAGTAGTTCTCTATTCTTAAGTGCGGTCGCGGAGCACGTAGAATTTCATACATTGATATCACTACTTGTCTCTTTCTCTCGTACACAAAAATATTGCTATAGCGCTCCTATCATGTATCTGTGTTAACACAATAGCAATATATTCGTGCGCGAGTGAAAGAGACAAGGAGCGATGAGTATATCTACGAATTTCTACGCGCTCCGCGACCGCACTTTAGCCTGCCTTAGAATCATACTTGGTTAACACACTTTACACACATTAGCGTAAGTAATAAATATAAAATAAATTTTGCAAATACAAAATATGAACACGGACGATACGCTAACAAGCGCGAATGAAAGCATATAGATTTCAGTGCGTGGATTTTATTTTTAGCGAATACGTTGGGGAATTTTACTCGAAGCTCGCTTGATCCGAAGCCTTCAGCAATGTAATTTGCATTCGATATTTTTCAAACAATTATTGTGAATAGAGATAAAAGTGATGAGGATAAAAGTTGTGAATAATTTAACCACCAAAAGCACCTCATATAATATGGTCAGAAACGTATACCTAAGTATAACAACAGCAAACTTAATATCAGTCGTATCAGAATTTGCCTTGAATTAACTTCTGTAATGTGGAATACAAGTTCGACTTTTTTGAGGTAATATCTAACTTAATGCTTAATAAGCTTAAACAGCGAAGCCGCCCCAACACAAAAAAGTAGAGAAAGGCACCGGCATCGACGGCCCGGCAAAAGCCCAAGGCCAAAGGCGCAAGGGCGGAACCATCCGCCAACGCCATGGAGCTGGTTGACTAGAAACGTGAGCGGTGATCGGGGGATCGCCGCTTATGCGATGGTTCACAAGGAGAAAAGCTCTCCTATGCTCGGGGAACTCTCGGTGAGGCAGGCGGTGGCATACGAAGCCCCCGCAGCGCGTGCCGCAACCGGCACGTCGTCATGGAAAAATGCTCACGCGATTTCCATGGCTCCGCACTGGCGCTGAAGGAGGCATCGGGGGGTTTCAGACGGTAAGCCCCGGCGCACGCTGCGCTGGGGGAGCCCCCCGGGGGTGGGTACGTATTGTAAAAAAAGAAATAGGTAGTAATTAAAAGAATACCAGTCCAGTTCCAGTAAAATTACGAAAAATAAAATTTCATTCATGTTTTTCACCATGAAACTGAACGTCAAAACTCATAGGGTTTGACAATAATGAACACTACGTGTGTGTATGTGTAAACCAAATCCATGATAGTGTATGTTGCTTATATTTTAATTAATTTCATTATTTTAAGAATTTTAAGGTTTTCGCACACCTTCATCAGCATAAACTTTAATTATGCCAATATTCGTTGTCGTCCGTACGCACAATTCTCGTAAAGCTGTGCTTGAAATTTTCGCTTCACGTATATATAAATATGATGATATAATAACGGACTCAACATTTTCATTAATTTATAATTTTTAAGATTTTATAATTATTGCTGCTGTAGAGTATTAAACATACTAAAGTAATTCTAGGAAAACTATATTTTTTTAAATAAGGCTCGCTTAAAAGTTTATTAAATCTTACATAGTTACTAACATCTCAAACTACGAGTAAAAGAGAAAATGCCGACTTCGAACTTAGACCAAAATGGATTCCTGTTCCAAAGAAACTTCGATAATAATAATTGTAAGTCTTTGTTTTCAGCCTTAACATGTATAAAAAGGTGTATAAAAGTTTTATAAGAGATAATTATTCTGAAAGTTTTGAGTACCTATTAGAAGCTTTAATCTACATAGTACATTGTTTTAAATGGTATCAATATCTTTTCGCGAATTTTTTGATGACTACACTCAAACTACTTTCTACTTAGTTATGACTAATGACTAATGAGTTAAAGTGGTTGTTTTTTTTTATATTTTATGATTTTCCGACTGTCCGACTGAAGAATTGACAATGTTATAATAAGTTAATTGTTATTAAATCAGGCGACAGACTAGCTAGGTCTTATCCCTGGAAACTGCGCATTTTTAAGCTATATATATTTTTTTCATTCGTCGTGCAACTATATATCAATAAATTCGATTCTATTATGTCTGTCCGATTGGCAGTTTGGTATGCGTATATAATATAAATTTTGCTTTGTTCGAAAATTCGGAATGTGGTGGGTTCCAATCCCGATCACATAAATATTTTTGTGATCTTTTTATTTTATTTTCAATTTATTACCCAAGAACTTTGAACTTAAAATAATAATATTAAAAAAAAGTATAACATGCAAAATAAAAAGTCTGAATTGGCGGCCTTACTGCTGAAGCAGTTTCTTCCAAGTAACCATAGTTTATACATAAATTAGTCCACGATAAATATCACAAATTAGAAATACAAACAAAAGTTAAACGGCACAGTATTTACCTTCAAAAATTGCTTCACTGCTCAAACAGATATTGTATTTACTTGAATAAATTCCATAACAGACAGATATAACATTCTTGAAGCAGAAAACTCTGTAATCTTTTCAGGTACATTTTTTCGTCTGATTTAATGTTGTATATTTTTGCCGTGAAAAAGAATTCTTCGCCTTTGGAAATTACCCTACATAATATAACTAGAGCGCAGAACGTCACCTAATGTATTTTAAACGAACGATTCTCATATATTTCTGTACACTCATTGTAAGCAGTCAGCCGTTTCTATGAAAGTGATAGAAGGGAGAGAGGTATATATGATGTCCTTATTTACGCCAATGGACATAACAATTATTTCGCTGTTTTCTAGTGAATAATGGCCGCCTGTTACGTACCAGTACATTCAAAAGGAAAAAATGATAATTAAAATAAATTATTATTATAACTTAAGTAATTTAAATTTAAATTAAATTTAAATTTAATAATTTAAATATTAAATTAAGTAAAGTAATTAAGTAATTAATTTATTATAAATTAAGATAAATTTAACCTCAAAAACATTATTATCTCTTGCGAAAATAGGGTATAATGCTATTTAATTTTATGCCTAAAATACTCTAACACCCGGTTTCTGAAAGGCTAATCAAATAGTTGATGAACTAACACGTTGTTGAGTTAACAGACTTGTTAAATCAATTTCCGTTTCTGAAACGCCGATTAGTGAAAAATTTACTAATCATTGATCATCTTGACATGACACATTTACGCCTTAAATAGTTTACCAGAAACCGAAAACAGCGTTTGACATTTGGTTTGACCATGGGTTTGACATTAGTTTTGTTAACTAACACTTTGATCAAATCAAACGACTGATCAAGCTTTTTGCAACTCAATTTACACTTGATATGAAATTGAACGCTGATTAGTTAATTTTGGCGTTGATTAGCCTTTCAGAAACCGGGGGGGTAACACTCGGTTTCTGAAAGGCTAATCAAATAGTTGATGAACTAACACGTTGTTGAGTTAACAGGCTTGTTAAATCAATTTCCGTTTCTGAAACGCTGATTAGTGAAAAATTTACTAAGCATTGATCAAATTGGCATGACACATACAAGCACATACAAGACTTAAATAGCTTTCCAGAAACCGAAAACAGCGCTTGACATGTTGTTTGACCATTCGTTTGACATTAGTTTTGTTAACTAACACGTTGATCAAATCAAACGACTGATCAAGCTTTTTGCAACTCAATTTACACCTGACAAGAGTTTTGATCGCTGATTAGTTGATTTTGGCGTTGATTCGCTTTTCAGAAACCGGGGGTCACACCCGGTTTCTGAAAGGCAAATCAAATAGTCGATGAACTAACACGTTGTTGAGTTAACAGGCTTGTTAAATCAATTTCCGTTTCTGAAACGCCGATTAGTGAAAAATTTACTAATCATTGATCATCTTGACATGACACATTCACGCCTTAAATAGCTTACCAGAAACCGAAAACAGCGTTTGACATGTGGTTTGACCATGGGTTTGACATTAGTTTTGTTAACTACCACGTTGATCAAATCAAACGAATGATCAAGCTTTTTGCAACTCAATTTACACTTGACAAGAAATTGACAGCTGATTAATTAATTTTGGCGTTGATTAGCCTTTCAGAAACCGGGGGTCAGTCTCTCATTTAGCCTAGTGTTAACCTGTGTTTCATTTTATGTACCTTGCTGACTGTGGCATCATTTCTACTAATATTGTGACAATTTTGTTTTAATGTGTTATTTGTTTGAAAACAGAAAATATTGAGAATTTCAGCTTATTTATTATTGGAAAAAGGAACTTATTAAAATAGTGTAAAAATTGTAAGTGTTGACAAATAATTGAAAAATAATAATATTAAAATATAAAATTCTTAGAAGCTAAAAAATATATTTTTGTCTTTTAATTTTTACAAAGAATTTATGAATCTTTTGTTCCTTGTTGGGTTAAAATTAAGTGTCGTTATACATTAAAAATAAACGAGACACGAGTGTGTCGTATTATATAATATGTCATATTATTTATTACGACACACTCGAATTTAACTAATTTTTCCTTATAATTATATTTTGTCATATTTTTGTCAGTAACTTCAAACGAATAATAAGTATTTTATGTAAAATATGTTGATTTTAATGACATATAATATTATGATTTAGTATAAAATTATAGTTAAACAAAATTATACTCTACGTAAAGTATTAACAAATCTTTGTTTTATTATATTCTTCGAAGTTCAGACTTGAAATATTTCACTAGTCAATAAAACAATAAGTAGTAGTAAAATCTCTTATAGAGCCTTTGTGCATATCGAAACTTGCAATATAATGCTTATTGATGAATCAGGTATAAGAAGACGGATTTTATTAAGCTGGTGCCTTCTAACTCTACTAAAAAAACCGAAGTTTTGTTTTTCTTACACTTACGTATAAGGTGTTCCTATATGTAGACTGCATTAACTCCACCCGGCTCCTAATCTTCTTAAGCTCCATTTACCTGTGACCGACTACCGCTATAATGCTGTACATTAGTTCGGACGTCGTCGTTATCGACTCGTGACGTTAATATTAAGCCTCCACATATATTATGAAATTATATCTAAGTCTACGAATCTCCGGCAGTCCCGTTGTACTTGTAATTGATGAAAGTATTTTGGTCGCTTCTCTCTTCTGTGGTTGAAAATTGAATAGTAAATTTTCATGTTTCATTTGATGATCTCTTTGCGCCTTTACACACGCGCCGCAGAAGTACATTTTGTATGGACTTCGTCAGCGCCGGCGCTGCGGCAAAAACTTACATACAAATCCTAGTGCAGGAATTTGGAGTGCGTGTTTACACACGTACTTTGACTTTTTAATTTAAGACTCAGCTGTGTTGGTGTGCAATTCAATATCTTCCTGTTTTTAGTTAAATTCATCTAATATGATTGGTTTAAAAATAGATTAAGGTCTAAGTTGTTGATAAATCGTTTGCATCCTCTATTAAAAAAGTACACGTGTACCTGCACAATGTTCCAGTACGGTACAACTTTAGCGATACTTTCAGTGACCTCCGAGCACGCGGTGCCGAGAAGCATCACCAGTCGAGACAACTCGAGTACAACGCGGGGAAGAATCTGTCCAGGCCTACTCCGGAGTCGCACTGTAATACAATACATAAAGCAGTTGGTTACTCATAGCGAAATTGTACAAATTTTTATATTTGTCTAAGTTAACCTACAACAAAAACCTATCTGTTCTAAGAAAACAGTACATATATAAAAACCTATAATTTATTCCATTCCAATTAAATCTAAACGTAAACAATAGGATTAATCAAAGATTTTTTGTGTCGAAAGTCATAGCCCATGAAAAAGTTACACCATCTTGATTTCAGAAGACTGTATATACTGCGGAAAGCAAATGTCCAAATGTGAAGATATGACAAATCTATATGGCCCAAAACAAACCCATGTTTTGGGGCTATTTATTTTATTTTTATTTTATTTATTATGGTTACCAACAGCGTATACATTAAAATAATCACAATAAAAAAATTTACAAAACTGATGCACACGCCTTTATTTTATTTTTTATTCTTTATTATAAGGATTTTAGTACATGGAATGACTATGCCAATCCAATTGTACTCTTATCAGTTAACACAAAACATATTTAAAAAGAAAAACCGAACTTACATAGTAACACTCATATTAAAACTAATATTAAAAACTATCCACAAACATCGAAGGCTACCAGAATTCTAGCCGCATCAGAGTCTGGTTCGGCTAGAATAAATTTAAATTAAGTATGGTAACTAGTCGATCTCTTTTGACACTGTTCCTGGTACATTCCATCAAGTGATGATATAGTATAAGTCATCTCTCTTATCACATTGCTCACAAATGGGAGAATCAGCTATTCTCATCAAAAATAAAACAAACTTCTAGTAGGAATGTGCCCAGATCTACATAAGAAACAATTTGCTGCCTGTTACACGCCTGTATAGCCAACACAACATTCAACAAAAAAAAAACAAAAAACTATAATATAATAAACAACTATATAACTATAATATAATACTATTTTTAATTTAAAACAACTATATTTCTATCATAAACAACTATACTAACTTAACAACTATATACATCTAATAACTATAACAACTATATCATAAACAACTATTGTACTTATATTTATACTTATATTGTACTTATATTGTACTTATATTATATTGTTTGACAAATAAATATTTTATGTTACTTCTAAATATTGATTTTATTCACATATTTAAATAATTTAAATTGTTTAAATTTCACACAATCTAATTTAATACTTTTAAAATAATTGTCATAAAGCTACTGACTAGCGCTGGAGTCATTTAAGCCAAAGTACGTTAGGAGTTTATTTTTAAATATTATTTTATCTTATATTTTTATCTCTGGATTACTACCAGTCCTTATTGGTCCAGGTCTAATGGCCAGGCTGAAAGTGGAGTTAAAAATGTCTAGAAACTTGCGAGTAAATTTACCAATTCTAAACAGAAAACTCATACCAGAAGTTGTCAAATTTTCGACGTTTGAAAGATGTCATAACAAAAGCAGAGACAGAATGTCTTTTTATTTTGACAGGAATGCGAAGTATACATCCTATTTGTTTCAGCCTGGAGATGACATTTATTTCAAAAAGAATCCTAAATCTTTTTGGTCTCCGGGAATAATTAAAGAGAAATTAGGTTGTGGTAGATCATATTATGTAGTGGATCCAAATGGTGTTGTGTATAGGAGGAATAGGGGACACATTAGACCTAGAAAAAAGAATTTAAAAAATACAAATCCTCCACCTTCTTTTTATGGCAACGGCAGCACTGACGATATGTCTCCCATAAACAGTATAGATCCCATGAGTTCGGCAGAGCTCGGAGACGGTCCTGTTCAAAATTGCATTATCGATGATAACTGTGTTCCTATGGAAAGTCTAGAAAATACCGGTTACGTAACCAGGTCTGGTAGAAGTGTGAGACGTCCTAAATTGTACATACATGAGAAATTTGAGTAGATAAGTAATGTAATGTTATTAGTTATGTAAGTTACTTAATACTAATATTAGTTTGCTTTTTTCTCGAAAAGGGAGATGTTGCATATTGACAAAAGTAAGTGTCAATGTCATTTTTGACATTGACAGATGTCATGAAGTAAAGCCTATTTAGTTAGTTTATTTCAGTTGGCCAAAAGGCTATAAATAGTGTAGACGTAGGTATATTGCTATGTTAGGCATATACCTCATATTAAATGTAATACGTAATCAGTGTTAAGCACCAATAAAGGAGAATATAATAATTGTTGCTGTATTATTATCATCACCACTCAGACACACATCAGGACTTACAATCAAGAGGTCGAAGCCCGCTACACTCTCCAAAGACTTCGATCCCATCCAAGAGCTCCCTACGTGCCTCCCCGTACAGAGGGCACTCCCAGATAGCGTGGTGTACGTCTTCCTCTGCGGCTTCGCCACAGTAGCATGACCCCACGTCGGAAAGATTCAATCTGTGAAGCCTCCCTCTGAAACAGCCGTGACCGGCACGGGAGGGGCAGTGGGCGGGGGCATGATGCTCGACGCGGGGGCCGGTGCGGGGGCCTTCGGGGCAGGGACACTTACCGCACGGCGTTCCTCTTGCGGCAGTGATGCCAACGAGGCGGTGAAGGTGAGCTTGACGCTCACTGAGGCGGCTGTTGGAGGGTGGCAGGGGGTGCACACATCCGTCGAAGGGCGCGCAAGGCGCGGCGGTGAGGCCGAACCCTTTTCGGCTAAGCGGGGCGGGGGCCCAGACTCGCGGCGGGTCGCCGTCGGAAGGCATTGGGGCGGGGGGGGTGTCAGTACACCCCCGTGAGAATACCGAAGGCGGCCCGGGGCGAAACTTGAGCCCTTGAGCGGTACGGATACCGATCCGTACCGCTCAAGCTGGGCTCGGTGGGCGTGAGGTACGCGCGCTCGGACGTGCGCGAGCTCGACCAGGATGAGGTTGAGCTGCGCGCCGATCCAGAGCTAGCGCGAGAACGGCTGGAGCGATCGCAGCTATGCGGCCGCCAATTGCGATCGGCCATGGTAACGGGACACTATAGTGTTCACCGTATAAACACGGTAGGGGACATGTTCACAATGTTCACACAACACGGGACATAAATGTACATGCACACAGGAAAGTTAATGGTAAAAGTACTCACACAAACACGGTAAAACTAAACACAACACGTATTTAGTGTCTAAAGTAGTCACAGAGTGTACATACTTTGCACGGTTAAAACTTTTAGAGTCTGGCTTCCCGTGACCCAACGTTGGAACGAATTCCAACGGGAGGCCAAAGGCAGGGCAACTCCTCAGCAAGGCGGCAATCCACTCTTTATTCTAACGAATAAGGAGTGAATTGACGATCGCTATACGGAGACTGAGAGGCACTGCGCTTTAGAGCGAGTCGGCACGAACGTGGAGTGAGCGAGTCACTACGGCACGAACGTGGAGTGAGCGAGTCACTACGACACGCTGTAGGAGACAGGACGATCCTTGTGGGACATAATAAAGGAGGTGTCCTTTATATCATAAAGGACACCTCCTTTTCTAACCTACAAACTTTGGGGGTGCTGATTAAACAAAGTCATCCATTTTGAATTTCCAAGATGGTAGACATTAACAAAATGGAAATAGGTGTCCTTTTCTAGGTTTCTGGAGTCGCTGATTGCAAAAATTAATTCGTTTTGAAATTTCAAAATGGAAAATATTTATTTTTCTGTAATTTTTTTCATTTTTTCTTACATAATTACACGATAACATTACTATATAGGTGTTACAATAAAATAAATGATATAAATGTATAGAATCATAAATTACACATACACATAAAATTTTTCAGTTACAATTTACAATATCGGATTTAGAATTACAATATAAAATGTCAATTTAAAATAATGTACAATGTCAATAAAATCAATAATATGCAAAATTATTATTGCAATTAAATAATATGCAAGATTACTCTTGGTAATCAATTTAAAACAACGGCACAACACTCAAACTAACCCTAATATTACAAGACTTAACCCTAATATCACAGTAAATCATCACAGTGCCTTTTGTTTACAATTTTTACCACTTTTCTACAGTACTCGAGAAACGTATCTCGCCTCTTTCCCCCCAGGATGGAAGGCAGGGTCTCACCCATCATCGCGATGCCCAACTTCTGCTCAATATCGTATCTATTGCTTGCAAAAATTGGGCACTCAAGTAGTAGGTGAGGAACCGTCTCCTCAACTCCGGGCTGGCACAGGCACGATGGATCCTCCTTCAACTTGAATCTGTTCAAGTAGAAGGCGAATCCACCGTGTCCAGTCATTGCTTGTGTAGTGTGGTGTGTGATGTCTATTTTCTTAACTACTTTGTATGCTGCAGCAGCGCTTGGGAAAAAGAGCTTCGTGACTCCGGCCGTCCCTCCCACTTCATATCTCTGTCCCATTCCTCAATCGTATCCTCTCTTAAGATACGCTTGACGAATGAGACAGGACACAGATCGTAGTCAGGCTTCCTTTTCAATCCCAGCGCGGCTTCTTTGGAAATCCGTTTAAAAACACTTGATTTATTGCACTTTCTAGTTTGTATTTTATTTATTTTCTAGTTTTTTTTGCACTTTTTTTTTTAATTTTTTCTCTTATTTAAGATCAATCAACATCACCCGCGTGTGGGGGGCACCGAGACGAACGTACCGGTATTTCGATCGTCAAAATCGGAGCTCTCTAACCCGCTTTTTCCGATTTTTAATTGCGGATCGATGCAAAAAAGATGCCCCCGGTTAGTAGACAGCGTGAAAACAGGCTCAGTTCTGCAGCATGTGCAGTCGGCGCGGCGCAACTAGTTTATTTTAGTTACTTTCATAGTAGAATGTCTTAGGTCATCGTTTTAAGGGGAAATGCTGCTGACATTAATACAATATTTGTGCTGCAGAAGCGAGCAATACGTTCAATTTACAAAATGTCCCCTTTTGAATATCTGAGAGAAAAGTTTAAAGAAATAGGTATTCTGATTGTCGCTTCTCAATACATTTTGGATTATATGTTAGAAAGAATATTAGTAATTTTAAAACTAAAAGCGACAATCACTGTACAAACACTAGAAATAAGCACAAGCTAGATATACCGGTGATCAGACTAATTAAAGTAAGCAAATCCTTTAAAGGTTCATGTTTACGCATATTCAATAGAATCCCAGAAAACGTTAAAAATCTTTCCATTAATAAATTTAACAAAATCGTTAAACAACGTTTGTGTGAACAATTTTCCATCTTTTTGCTAAAAGATGGCCCCGTGCGAGTTTCTTGCGCCGGTTCTTCTCGACAGGCTAGTTCCCGAACCGGTGGTAGGCATCATGTAGACCGACGTTCAGAAAGTGTATAAGAATACCAACTTCGAATAATATTTTTTTTACTTTTGGAAAAAGGATTAAACATATTATATACTTACAAATACTTATAAATATAACATAGTAATTCCAGAAACAAAAAGATTTAAGAACTAGTTAAAATATATCAATTATATATAACTTATTATCTAAATAAAAAAGGGCTATAGATAAATAACTGTTCAGAGACTGCGAGTAAGTACCTAAGAGGCTGGCAGCAATGCCTCGCTGTATGACCAAACTGATTCGTTGGCCGAGGTAAGTTCCAGCCTTAGGGCCCATTATATATATAATTTTAAGCGAAATCTTAAAAAGTATACAATAATTTTAAAAATATATTGTGTTATATTGTATTTATTTCATTCTGTTAAAGGAATATAATGATGTTTGGGCAATGATAGATAAATCACCTAAAGCAGGCCATTCGCTTTCAGAAACTTTAAAAGTATATAGTTAATCGCCCAACATACTAACATCTTGCTAGATAAAACAGAAATAAGAATAATAAAAAATTAAATAAGAATGAAATGATAGCTCATTATTTAGTCTAGATTCCCCAAACTTGTTTAATAAATTATCTTGCAAATGATTGTAAAATATTTCTATACTAATACTACACGACGATATCATTTCATTTTTTTTTAAGGAAATAATGAGTAGGTATTTAAAATGGTATGACTTTCGACTTTATTAATTCTAAGCGAATATATGTGTATATTAACTTACCAGAAGACGAACTCGAATTTGAATAGGAATGAACACTCGAAATTGTTTTGTGGATGAATGTTTCATTCAATTTACTTTTTTCTGGCGAATTTTTTTCTATAACAGTTGTATTTATTTTCATTTCTGATATCTCCTCTGATTCTACTTCCTCCTGAGTACCTTTGAAAGAATTATTTCTTCCAAAAAAACACGAGCACAGACGCGCCCTTCAGTGACAATAATTGGCAACACTGGATCATACAAACGTCAAGCAACAGCTGTCTTTGTACTCGCTTTATTCATGAATTGTAGTAAATTTTTGATAACAGGATGATTAATTTATAATTACTTGATGGTAAGTTGAAAGTCTAAGTGAAAAACGAGAATCGGGCCTCAGCTGTCTTGCATTACCCATAATCGTACACTTCCTTTCTCTTAGCAACAGTAAAACATTCTTCTTCAAGTGATAACTTTCATAAAAATCTAACTAATTACAGAATTTAACTGATTTTGGCGCTCGACCAACTCAATTAACAAATGTTCCAGCATTGTTTCGTTTGTTTCAAGTATTTTGTTTCTGAAATGTAAAAAAAAACTTTGCTTATTTAAAAATTGGTAGATACTTTGAATCTAATGATCATCTCTATTAATCTATTTAATTAATATTTATTTAGAAAAGAAGCAAACATTGTGATTTTCTTATGATTGTAGTATTTGTCGGGTTTTGGCCGGACAACAGAATTAAAACACAGGAATTTTATAATAGAACAGTATATTCTGATATAATGATTAACACGTAGATGTTAAATTCATTAATAATTAATGAATTTAATCATTAATCAAACTAAATAAATTAATAATGTAAATTAATCACGCCAATCGCTAGAATGACAGTGACAGAAACCAAGTTGGTTCCTTAGGGCAGTACTGGTTATCTCGGAGACAACGGTCCGTGCACCCAGACGCATCCACTCGAAATGCGTGCCGACTCAATGCCACAGCCTGTTTTATACTAGCTGAGTATAAAACAGTGGTGGTGAGTGGTGGGGCGGCCGATGACGCAGTTGTTGACGTTCCGGTGCACGTGCCGCTAGCGCTATGTTAGAAGAAGGCGTCTTCTAACCGCCGCCGGGCCCTTGAAAGGGGCCTTGAGCGGATAGACATGGTCAGGGGCTATGCCCCTCTACATGTGAGATTCTTTTATTTTTATTTTTCTAGATGACACGCCCAGTACGAATACTGGGCGCAAGACGTCAGTTTTGTGGGAAGACCCCCCGCGACAGAACGCGGGGTAAACCCGAGGAGGCTAGGAAGAGAAGACAGCGACGGCCGAGGACGGCCAAGACCAGCAGTCGAGTCCGGCGGAGCGTGTGGGTCCCGGTCCGGGGACCAAGGAAACGCGTGTGGTTCCGCTCCCACACGCCCCGCATTTGTCGGACTGCGGACACAAACTGACCTGGGAAAAAGGTAGGGGGAAAGATTTATCCCGAACCCCAGACTTTTGATGTCGGGGGGGAAAGACACGCTGCGATGCCGACAGAGTGGCATTAGGGCTGCCACACGTCGGACACCGGGCGAGTGCTAGAAGAATGCGCCAGTATTTTAATTACTGGCGCGGGGGTAGGGTGCAGGGGGGAAACAATCCAGCGGTGGACGGGGTGGCAGGGCGCGCTAACGCGCCGAGGCTCCTCCTCTTCGGGGGCGGGGCGGCAAGCGGGGCTCTGCAGGGTCCCCAGCTCTGATGGCATCGCGGGGCAGCAGTCTGCGGTCAGGCGGGCGGGCGTGCCAAGGCGCCAGGTCGGCAAGCTCGACCAGGTCCGAGGCATCAGCTCGTTCGAAGAGATTGGTGGCGAGCCTGCGAACAAAGTCTTCCACGCTCATTATGCGGAGGTTCCTATTTATTGTGGCGTTGCTCACGTACCTCGGTGCTCCGACGATGCGGCGCAGCACGCGATTCTGCATTCGCTGCACCTTTTTTTGGTAGGACGCAGCGAGCAGGTGGTGCCACGCAGGAGCCGCGTACGTGAGGCGCGAGCGGATGTATGTTTTAAACAGGGCCAACCTCATATTGAGCGGGACCTGGGGAGCTGCATAGATCGGCGACAGTTTGGCTGCTGCGGCGCTGGCGCTAGCAACCGCGGCGTTGCACTGGGGGTACATGGTCAGCCGCCGATCTATAATGACGCCTAAATACTTAGCAGTATTACCCCATGGTATCTCCTTCTCTCCTATCTTCAGGGCGGGCGGGTATCCCCTCTTGCGGGTAACGGCGAGCGCCTGGGACTTACCGGGGTTAACGGCGAGTCGCCATTTGCTCAGCCATGCCGGGAGGAGGTCGAGGGTCCTCTGGAGTTTCACGGCTGCGTGTGCTAGGTTTTGGGAGGTGCAGATGAAAGCGGTGTCGTCAGCATACAACGCCGCGGTAGTGCCAACGTCAGTGGGCACGTCGCTGGCGTAGAAATTGTAGAGGCTGGGCGTCAACACTCCACCTTGCGGGACACCTGCGGTGATGGGGTGTTCCTCCGAGAGGACCCCGTCGACTTTGACCCTGAAGGTCCGGCCCGAAAGATACGAGGAGAGGAGTCTTACCATGTGGCTGGGGACGTTTACCTGCAGGAATTTGTGGAGGAGGCCTTCGTGCCACACGCTGTCAAAGGCCTTCTCCATGTCCAGGAAGACTGCCACACCAGAGGCTTTCCTGTTTGCGGCATCCGTGAGGAGGTGCACCACGCGAACCAGCTGAAGGGTAGTGCTCAGTTGGGAGCGGAACCCAAACTGTTCGCGCCGAGGAGGAAGAAAAGGAGAGAGGTGTTTGAGGAATAGGATTTCAAAGGATTTAGATAGGGTGGAGAGAAGGGTTATAGGGCGATAGCCCTCCGCCCGTCTCAAGTTTTTGTGGGGCTTGGGGATGGTAATTACAAGCCCCATTTTCCAGGGCTTAGGGAAGTGGCCTGTCCTCACAATGCCATTAAATAGGCGAGCGAGAGCGGCCACTGTCCGGAAAGGTAGATGGCGCAAGGCAGCGTTTGTAACCCCGTCAGCGCCGGGGGCCTTGCGGGGCTTGAGGCGGGCGAGTATTTTTTGAACTTCTCTAGGGGAGAAGGAGAAATTTGGACGTTCTAAGGAGGAAGGGGGGGAGTATAAGAATTTTCTTACCTCCTCGGATACCCTGGCTATATGGTCGGTCGCCGTAGACGGGAGGGGCGAGAACTGCCGCTCCAGGTGGTCGGCGTGGATCTCGGCACGGTCCTCAGCTCGGTACCTAGGATTACCGTCTGGGTGGATCAGAGGTCTTGTGGGGACGGTGGCGCCGGTGAGACTGCGGCACGTACGGTGCAGGGAGGTCCAGTCCTCACCTGCATTCGTGATGCGCCGCGTCCACAAGGCCGCATTGTGGTCCTGCAGTGCCTGCTTCACCTCTGCGGTGAGGCGGTTCAGCTCATTCTTGAGTCGGGGGCATCTAATTAGCTGCCAACGCCGCCGTAGCTTCTTCTTTTTGGCGATCAGCTCGGCTATGTGGCGTGGCAGCGGAGATCTTTTTGGGTGGGGACTGGGCGACTGCTGAGTGGCGCCTCCATCGCAGAGGTGATAGCAGCGGTGATCTGCTGTGTCATGCGCTCCACGTCATCCACAGAGACCACCGGAAAGTTGGGCGTAGAGCCGTGCAGCTGCAGGGCAAAGACCTCCCAGTCATAGACCGGGCGAGGGGGCAGCGGGGGAATGCTGGAGGGAGCAACTCCTATTGAGGCCAACACTGGGAGATGGTCCGAGTCTAGTGCCACATCCAGCACCTCTTGCTGGAAAACTCCAGGGAGGCGGTGGATGATGGCAATGTCCAGAACATCGGGGGTATGGGTGGGACACTCGGGGTAATGCGTGGGGGCATAAGTGCCCACCACAGAGTATCCTGCGCGCTCGGAGTCCGCGAACAGCCGATTTCCGTCCGCGTTTGGTGTGCGTGAACCCCAACCCGGGTGCTTGCAGTTTAGATGTCCGGCAATCACAGTGGGATCCTCTGATAGGAGCCCGTGGATGTCGGAGATATCTAAACGCGAACCCGGGTGTTTGTAACACGCATAAATGCGTGTCCGGTGCGAGCCTAACATAAGCTCAACACCAAGGGCGTAGAGCGAGGTCACCGAGGGAGAGGGGAGAAGTTGGTGGAGTAATCGCCTGCCAACGAGTACGGCGAGGCCTCGACTCGCGCATCCACCTCCCAGGTAGTCCTGTCTATAGATGTGGAAGCCCGGGATGGACAAGCGGTCCTGGGGAGACAAGTGGGTCTCGCTGAGTAGGGCAACATCTACCTCGTACGTTTGTAGAAGGTAGCGAAGTAGTGCTGCCTTACCACGGACCCCCCGGGCATTCCAGTGGACAATGGTTAATTTTGAGGGTTGGGCAGCCATTTGGAAACGAGTTACGCGACTAGAGCGGCACCTTCAGGGAGGGCCTGTAAGAGGGTGGCAAATATGTCCTCCCCGGCTTGGATCTTAACATAGATGCTCATAGCCAGGGAGAACAGGGACTGGAGGAGCTCGGCTGTGGTGGTAGGAGCCTCTCTGCGGGTGCGGCGTTGAGGGCGCGGCGCGCCAGAAGAGGGCTGGGCAGTGACAGCCGCAGGGTCCGAGGGCGCCGTAGCCACCTCGACTACTTCGGTAGTGGTAGTGGCCGTCTGAGGAGCACTAGATGCACGAGAAGTGCGTGGGGGACGTGGGACGCGCTGGGGCAGTGGAGGTGCCGCCAATGAGGTAGCGGGCTGGGACAAGGGGAGCGCAAGCGGCTCATACTCGGAGTCGGTGGCGGCGGCAGATGATGTGGCCGCTTTCCTCCTTTTCCGGGGTTTCCTTTTCCTCTTAGGAGGCTGTGTGGAAGGGCCAACTTCCGAGACAGGAACAACCCGCGGAGTTGGGTCATTTGCCTCGGCCATAAGTGAGGTGGCAGTGGGCGGGGGAGGCGGGACCTCTTGCTCCGGGATGGGCGGGTCACGACTAGTGCGGGGGGGTCTAGTGCGGGCTACTGTGCCTGCGTATTTGTTTTTAGCCTCTTGGCGATACACTGGGCAGTGTCGGCTATTCGCAGGGTGAGCCCCCTTGCAGTTAGCGCAAGTGGGCTCCTCAGAGAGGGGGCGGGGGCAATCCTGCGCGCGGTGCTCTTCGGCACATCGCACGCATGCCAGCCTGCGGTGGCAATTCAGGCTCGAGTGCCTGAATTGCTGGCAGCGGTGGCATTGGGCGGGGCTCTTCCTGCCCCTCCAGGCTTCAATCCTGATGCCCGGCATATTTAGGATCTCATTTATCTTATATATGCCGGGTACGACATCCGGGGCCCTGGTGATAAGGGCGAAGAAAATGCATCCCGGTTTATCCGGTCTCGCCGCCACCTTCGATACGTACTCCGCTACGTACCCGAGCTCGGCGAGTCCAGCCGTGATGTCGTCTGGGCTGGTGCAATTGGGTAGGCCTCTGATACCTACCTTGATAGCTTGTTCTTGTGGCAGGGAATATGAGAACCAGCTGATGTGCTCGGTCTTCTCCAGCTCGGTTAGGTACCGCTGTATGGCCCTGTATTCCCCCTCACTGTGAGGTCGGAATCGGACCCCATTTCCATGCGGCTTGGCATGTGGAGCGTACCCTAGGATTTCACGTAGACGGCGAAAATGTAGGTAACGAGGGGTGGGCGGCGGCGGCGCACGCCGGTGCTGTGGAAGCATCTAGGGGAGTGCTTACCATGTCCATCGGTGTCGGTGTAGAGGCCGAGGACTGGGTGGCAGCTGTAGGAGAGGTGGCACTTACCTCAGCGTAAGTCACCTGGCGGTCAATTCGCTTCGCCGGAGGCGAAACGGTCGAGGCTACTGCCTGTCGGGTGCGCTTGGTGGCCTGCACAGGGGCTGCGGCAGGCGGGGTAGGAGGCGGGGGCATGTCACTCGGCAAGTGGGCCGGCGGCAAAATTTGCGGCACCGGGCAGCGGTCCACACTTGGCGGCGATGCCGGCGAAAGAGGCACGGCTATCGGTCCGCGCGGCTGGCGGGCCTGCGCGGGGTCTTGCGGTAATTGGGGCCGCAAAGCCTCGTTGGAGCGGCGCGCGGAGCGCGGCGGAGAGACCGAACCCTGTTCGGCTGGGCGGTGCGGGAGCCCTGACTCGCTGCGGGCCGCCGTCGGAAGGCATTGGGGCGAGGGGGTAATAGTACCGCCCCGCGAGAATTCCGAAGACGGGCCGGGGCGAGCGGTGTCCGTGCCGCTCAAGCTGGGCTCGGTGGCGGATAGGTAGGCGCGCTCAGACGTGCGCGAGCTCGACCTTGATGAGGTAGAGCTGCGCGACGCACCAGAGCCGGCGCGTGAGTGGCTGGGGCGGTCGCGGTTATGTGGCCGCGAACCGCGGTCGGCCATGGTAACGGGGCACTAACTAGCGTCCACCGTATAACATGGTAGACATGTTCTTAATGACACAACACTAACAACATGTACACGCACACAGAAATAGTAAAGTAAATAAAAATAATCACACAGAACACGGTTAAAACTAAACACGAAACACGTATCTAGTGTCAAAGTAGTCACGATAGTGTACTTACTTGCACTGATTTAAAACTTTGAGGAGGCTGGCTCCCCGTGACCCAACGTAGGAACAAGTTCCAACGGGAGGCCAAAGGCAGAGCAACCCCTCAGCAAGGCGGCAATCCGCTCGCTATTCTTACGAATAACGAGAAGATTGACGATCGCTATTGGGGTAAAACGGATCTGCACTAGAGCGGGTCGGCACGAGCGTGGAGTGAGCGAGTCACTCGACACGTTCCGAGCGGGACGGCACTACCGCGGAGTGAGCGAGTCACTACGACGCGGATAACGCGAGACGGCACGAGAACGCGGAGCAACCGAAAGAGCACTACCACACGCGAGAGACAGGACGATCCGGTGACCGCTAGCGCTATATTATCGCCGTCTCTTTAAATACCTTAACAACATGGCCACCGTCACGGCCATTCTGACGATCGCTCGCCCTCAAGCGTTATACTGCTATGTATCTGCACAGAAAAAATAAAATTACAATTAGTTCATTGAGATTAACTCTATGTAGACAGCTACATCATGATAAAATCGTAACCCAAAAAGATCCGGTAAGATTTCATAAATAACAGAATAGATCGTCTTCCACTATAGCAGAAGAGATCTCTACATAATAAGTTGTTACCCACAAAAGCAGATAAAACTTCATTATTAATAAACTAGATCGTCTTCCACAACAGTAGGAGAGATCACCACACATCACTCGTGAAAGTCGTCACCCACTAAAGCAGGAGAGACTAACACTAGTTATATTTCTAAACTTCTGTTTAACCTGCGCTTAATGTTTGTGAACCAATTGACAATGTTTCTTCTGAATTATTTGTTGCTTTGGCTGAAAAAGTACTAGCAATTTCAGTCTCAGAAGAATCCACACTCAACGTTCGAGAACCGAGGGATAACGTTTCCTCAGAATCATTTACATCGCTGGCAGTTAAAGTGCAAGAGTCTGCTGAGTGTGTTTCCTCCGAGTCTAACAGTGCTAATGGTGGTACAACACGGAGATCATTAACATCACTCTCACTGTTAGGAGATTCGCCATCCACCGTCACGGTACCATCATCATCATCATCATAATTTTCAGATATTTCTAAATAACCGCTTTACCCTTTTGGCACTTCCCTAAGGTTTTCGTGAGCATATTTATAAATCCTATTTGAACCGTTGATATGCTTAAGCTCATAATGATCATTATCTAAAATTCTAATCATTTTAAAAGGCCCCTTAATTTTTTTATCCAATTTAGTTTGGTGTCTTTCTTCACATTTAGCAAAAACAAAATCACTTACCACGAGTATTAGGAACATATTGTATTCAGCAAATTACGTTTATAATTCACTCGTTGTATTAATTGATTTATTTTTATTAAATATGATGTAGCCAAAGAGACTATTCGGTTTAAACCACTAATGTCAGAAACTAAAACTAGGTATTTAAAATTGTAATTTTTTTGGTGTCAGATAAACGAAGTTTCATGTGGAAGGCTATTTGGATATCAAATTTTATTGTGTATTTATGTATTCTTTTAATTCAGGCGACAAAATTTAGCTTTGTGCTACACGAACGAAGTTGCGGGCAAAAGCAAGTATAGATTTTGTAACCGCTGAAAAATTTTGCGAAATATAAAATATTGAAATGTCGTCTTAGAATGATACGTCAATGTGTGTAATGTTTATTGTGTAATGTGTGTGTTGTAGTGCGTATATTCCGCAGTACTTCGACCGCATATTATAATAATATTATTTTTGCATTGTATTATTTAAACCATCCATGAAAAAGGCACAAGTTGTATGTATATCATAAATATTAATGCAGAATAAAAAAAATGGGTAACAATATATACGGAGAATAAGATACGAATATTTCATAATTTTTTGTGCATTTTACTTTGGAAGTCGGTTTAGTTTTTTCTTTAAAAATAATAATTTTATTAGGATATTGTTCGGGCTACCCACTTAAAAATTATGATGATTGAGTAGTGAAATAGTTAAAATTTCAGCCGCATTCAAAAGGGTGATTATTTAGAAAATAAGTTTTATTTCATACTGTTTTGTACGTTTTTACTTTGGAAGTCGGTTTTAATTTTTTGTTTAAAAGTAATATTATTCCAATACACTGTATAGTCAGTATGTAATTGTAAGTTGTAATTTATTTTGTGATAAAGGTCAGTACAGGTTATATTCCAGGAAGTGCTGTCGTGAATTTACAAATGAGGACGTGATGAATATTATATGATGTTTACTTGTTCAGATCCCTAATAGGTAATAATAGTTTTGGAGCGGAATCCTCAAAACAGACTTACCGTTATTAAATGACAACGTATATCTACTCATTAACACATTTCAAAAAATCACGTTTGTAGTGGGAGGCCCCCCCAAAATATTTATATAAGTGTGTTTTTAATATTTTTTGTTATAGCGGCATCAGAAATACACCTTCTGTGAAAATTACAGCGAGGTCTCAGTAACAGGGTCCTGTTTTTACCCTTTGGGAACGGAACCCTAAAAAAACCTCTTTTGTGTAATATATAACATTGTTTACTTTACGAAACACAAGGCAACAACCCAAACAAGTTTTGGGCATAAGTAAAATCCAGGCATTTTATTACAAAGATGGGATAAAGAGGTTTGTCATTCCGGTCTACCAACTCAAAACACACCAGCTACGAGTAATTAGAAAAGTCTCTTCTGTCGTCTAAATGTAAAATATACAGGATTATAAAGTTACATTTGAATAAGAGTATCTCTAACTATATATATAATACTAGATGTTGACCACGACTTCGTACGTGCAAAATTTAATCTCGCGGAAACCGTCCATTTTTCTGCGATAAAAAGTAGCTTATGTACTTCTCCCGTAGTCTACTATATCTGTTCAAAATTTCAACAAAATCGGTCCGGTAGTATCGGAGCATATTCAATGCAAACAAACAAACTAACTGTTCTTCTTTACAATATTATATAGGTAAAGAAGTATAGATACCTAATGAAAATTATTCCATTATCTATACTTCTTTTCCATTACTATCTATACACCTATTAAGGTGCAGATTAAAGTACCTTGATATCAATGTTCTTTTGAGTTAATATACTTAGATATATGGATGTTCTAGAGGTTAGAGGGTAGCTAGTTTTGTTCAATATTTTTTGTGATTGAAAATATCTACTTTTTCATATATTATAAAATACGAAAACACACAATGAATAAAAAAGTTATAAGATCACTAAACAAAAAAAATCAAGAGTTCATATCATGTAAAGATTATATTTGTTTCCATAAAAACTAAATTATTTAAATATCAAAAAAGTGAAAAAAAAAACTTACTATATTTAATCCATCCATTTTTCTTGTTTCACAATTTCTGTCGTCTGTCGTCTTTCTGTGTAACTTTTTTGTGAACAAAAATTCTCGTATCCCCGGATAAGTTCCTGTGGAACGGTGCGAGCGCTTTCCGCGAAAGTTCCGCGGACACTGAAAGCTCTTGAAGGCTCTACGTAGAACTTACAGACCACAGTCAGAGCGTACATTAATAAATATAATTAAGATTTATGTGGAGGTAAAACGCTTTTTCTGCAATGCCTTATTAATGCAATTTTGATTTAATTTTTGGTAGCTATGTAATAAACTCATACATATGAAATTCTCCTGGAAAATCATGGTTCTCATGGAACGAGTAGACGAAGTAAATCCGCCAAGGGTGTTATGATGTTTTTTCGAAACCCCATAAAATATATCTAGTACCTAATTGTAGTGGAAGTTTCAAGTGGTTGTTATAGTATTTATTACTCTTTTACGCCAAAACCAAAACGCGACGGATTTCAATATATTTAGCAAACTTATTGTTTACAGCTTAGAGTTAGACTAACGCGTAGGCTACTTTTCATTTCAGTAAAATTAATCATCTCAGTAAAAAATCTATTACGCGTTGATATATTGTCCTGACATGCTCTTAGTTAGGTATTTTATTTAAACACGCATTCTCTGAAAATATATTGCCGTTGGTAATCAGTATGTTTTTCTTAACGCACATAAATTGCTAATGCTATGATAATCTTGAGCCCTTTGGGAAGACTTCACCTTTGATATTTTCTATCACATTGACATGATTAAATCATTCATTCGGTATAAACAACCGGAGCTTCTTCGAGCTTATCTGACGCCCACGGTAAAACAAATCATAAAGTAATAAAAAAGTAATAACCGCGCGTAATGGCGGTCCCTTGCCTACGGAATTTAAACTATCATCATCAGCCTTATAGGTAAACGTCCTTACCCTTAACTATGAAAATCACTAATGTGAGTACGTATAATAATTTCAGATATGAAACTTTTCTAAGAAGGTATTCCTGTTAAGATAAATGAAAACAATAACAATCAGCGCAAAGTATTGAATCGCGCTTTCGAAGCTATTTCAGTATAGCGCTATCCTAGTAGGTACTATTAAAAATTTTGTTAGGATGAATAAAATATGTATGGATGGATGGTTGGATGTACGTTTTGACGACCGCTGTGGCTTTGGGTATATACATAAATCTAAATGACCTGTTTTGTTGCTGACATGTTTAAAGTAATTTGTAGGGCCCGAGATAAGTATCATTCAGCAAAATGCTGCACATAGCTTGCAATATTACGTCATCAATGATAAGCAATATTATTTAAATTGCCTTTATATAACTTCACGTCAAATACAAAAAGCCGGCAAAGTTTGCACAAAGTCATAAAATAAATTTTGTGACTCTCAAAAGCCTGTTTTTATAAAAGTGCCAGTAAAAAGCATTTATTGCAAACAAATAAACTTTTCCTCATTGCCATATTTTTTTCCTATAATCGTTTCTATCTCGAAAACAGGTAATCCTACTGAAAAAATAATCCCAATTTTAAGAGTTTTTTTTTTAATCCTAAATTTCCAAAAAATTCTGTAGCTTACATAGCTGGTTCTACTTATGCTGGTATTAATAATCATCAATCCTAATTGCGGATGCTGGCAACAACTTTTAAATTGGTATTCATGTAATATTTAAAATAAAAATTCTCCATTTTGGAAATTGAAATTGGAAGATAATTTTATAATCAGAAGCCGCAGCAATCAGCACCTCTAGAAACCTGGAAAAGGACTCCCATATTAATTTAAATGAAAAAAATGTATGTAAATTTTGGAATTTGAAAATGGATTTCATTTTCATATTATTCTGCACCCCCAAAAACCTTGAAAACGACACCCATACCAAAGGAAAACAAACTCCAACAGTATCCGAAAATGCGATTTTCCGTAGCCTGCAAATTGAATTTTTAACAGTCATTAATTCATCAGCCCAATCTGGTTTTATAGCTGCTTATATCGTATAATAGTCACCAATTCGGAAATTAAGTCACCAACTTATAAATTGCGGTGCCAATTTGGATTAAATTTCGCCATTTTTTATCTGATGATTTTTGTATTTTTTTTCACCTAAGTGCTTTCGCCAGGTTAGTAATTTAGTCGCCAATATATTAATTCGCTGCCAAATTCAGTAATACAGTATGCTCATGTGCAGTCGCCAACTTATTTTTTGTTCGCAAGATTAATTATATCCCTTATACTAATATGTATATATTTGCTGAGACGAATGTTAGATTAGCTGAGAGAGGAGTATAAAATATGTTCTATGTTTTGTGGAAAAAATATACACTCGGTAGAATTTTTTTTTCGCATTTGGTCATCCGTCATGATAAGTTAATGAGAGTTTCAATTTGGATCAAAAGTTACGCAGGAAAGTCGCGGAACGCGTTTGTTTTGGTCAAGTTTAAATTGGCAGAAATGTTGACGATACAAACATATTATACTATGTAGATAATAATATATAATATATAAAATTATGATGAAGTCACCATAAATTACTGACGAAGAGAGCATTTTGAAAATTGAAAACAAGTAAAGGAGTTAGAAAGTCAGCAGTAACATAATAACCTAACCAAGAGCATGTCAGGACATGTTTAAGGAGGGTTCCGTAACTATCAACAAGGAATAGGTTTTCTTTGAATTACCTAGGTACTTAAAAAGTTATTGTCATAAAGTTATTACAGAAGCTAGGAGAGCGACGGATAGATAGACAGACAGACAGACGGACGGGCAGAGCGAAATTATAATCGTTCTTTAAGTATGCTCTTGTTTAGTTTAGGCTATTATTTTATTTATTATATTATATTCGCTTCCCTTATAAATATAATACACTGGCGGATACATAAACTGCATCATAGTGCAAGATAACTTTCAATGAAATATAATTAGTGAAAATGCAAACTATTTGATTTATTGATTTATTTCAATTATAATGCTAAGACTGGTTCTTTATCTGATAAAAAAATAAATTCTCGTGTGTATAGGTCAACTTTTATCACTAAAAGAATCAAATTACTCCTTTTGCAGCTTTTTGGAATAAAACAGTGAATAGAACAAAAACGGCTTTATTATGAAAATTTTACAATACTATGAAAAGAAAAAGTTTTTTTTTAATAAGATGTATTACCTCCTTTTGCCCTAATAACTGATTCAAGTCGGTTTCGCATCGACCTGATTAGTGTTTTTAAACGATCTTGCGGAGTATTGTTTGAGCTCCGCAACCGTTGTTGGGACCGGGTTTCTTGTAAATACAGCTCTTATTAGGTTGTTCCACATGTGCTCTATCGGATTGAGGTCCGGGCTACGTGCTGGCCAATCCATGGAACGAATCTCAACCTGAGTAAAGTATTGATCAACTTGTCTCGCTGTGTGCGGACGAGCATAATCCTGCATCAGAATGAAGTTTTCGCCCATAAATCCGCTAAAAGGGACCACATGAGGGTCCAATATCTCCATTATATAGCGATGTGATGTTAAACCACAGTTACCACGGCCATGTGTTTCTGCGTCAATAAACACAAGTTCAGTTCGAGCATCCATCGATATGCCGCCCCAATCCATATAAGACCGGCCTCCAAATGGAACCCTCTCCTCAATGCAATACAAGCATATCGCTCTCGTCGTCTACGGTAGACTAGTCTGTTCACGTTAAGTGTTCACGAGCAAATCTTAGTCGAGCTTGCCTGTGAGCTGCAGACAATTTTAGTCCATTTGCGGGTCTGAAAGGTGCAATATCACGCTCTGTTAGCCTTCTTCTTATAGTTTGTGCACTAACTGCTACGTCACGTACCTGGTGGAGCTCATTTTTAATGCTTATAGACGCTAAAAACCGATTACACAAGGAAGTTGTCACAATAAACCTCTGTCGTCACGAGACGTTGTCACCCGAGTTCTGCTGGTTCCACATCTTCTTTTGAGTGAACCTGTCTCCATAAATCTTCTGTAAACTCGGGAAACCGTAGACTGGTTTACCATTTAAGTCTGCAGCAATTGTTCGTTGGTCTAGGCCTTGCTGTATTAGAGCAACAATTTGTGCGGCTTTTACGGACGATACGTCCATATTCGTGACAGAAAAAAGTGTTTAAAATGAAAACAGATTAGCAATTAAACAAATAGTAAGTAACGATAATTCAACATGTAACGAAACAAAAAAAATAACCATCAATCACAACATTAACGTAACAACGAGTTCATCTTTAGTAAATTGACAAGATTTCTTCTATAGAATATTTTATTTTATTTATTTATTTATTTTATTCTGGCAACAAACAGTCATATACAGTTATAGAAGGTACAGTAAATATTAATTTTTTACAATAAGCCTACAGTGCCGAAAATAAAATTTTCTTTCTTTTGTGACAGTACCATATTTAAATTTGATTTTGTTTGCGTGTTTATAAACCAGCCTTTATTTTCCAATACCAATAAATGTAAAAAGTTTGCAGATTTCGTAATAAAATTTGATTGAATGTGTTCTTGCACTATGATGCAGTTTATGTGTCCGCCAGTGTATTTTGCTGTAACTGTAGTAACGCTATCGACGAAACCGAATTAATGTGTCATACATTTTTCCAGTAATATGTTATAGAAATCATATCTCTTTTTTTTATAGTAATAGTCTTTAGATTTTACTAACCATAGTGGCTCGATAGCTTTAAATACTTCAATGAACTCTAATAAATATTCTTTAGACCACGTGCCATTTTTAGGGTTCCGTTCCCAAAGGGTAATAACAGGACCCTATTACTGAGACTTTGCTGTTCGTCCGTCTGTGGCCGTAACCTTCCTATACCGTTATAGCTCGACAGTTTCAATTTTCACAAATGATGTAGGTATTTCTATTGCCGTTATAGTAACAAATACTAAAAACAGAATAAAATAAAATTTGAGGCTCACATACAACAAACGTGATTTTTTGCGTTTTGAATGGAACTCCTCTTGCCAACTCGCATTTGGCCGGTTTTATTTTACACTCGAATTTTATTACCGTTCAGTCCATAATTTCAGGTCAGAATTAATGACAAAATTAGATGTTTTACAAAGTTTTACTACTAAATTTAGTATCTTACTTCCTCTTTAGTAGGAATTTAGTTGTTACTAGTGGTTTTGTAGAAAATAGCTAGACAGTAATCATAATATGCAAAATGGCCTGCTACTATGTGGTATTATGACACCTTATCATAATAGCACATAGTAGCACGCGTCCGTAAGTCGCTTAAAACTATCGATTTCATTTATATATACGTAATATTTCCTACTATATTTTTCTTTAATTTAGCGGTAAAATTATCATATTTTCAATTTAATATTAAAACTGAAAATGCAGTGGTATTTGTAAACACAAAATCCCTAAAAATACTTTTAGGGACTCCTAAGTTTATAATTATCGGTAATCTTTTAGTAGAAAACGACACGAGTTTAGTAGTTTCGCAAAAACAGAGTTGGCAACACTGGATCGAGTCGCTTCAGTCCATACGGCTGACTGATGCGATCTCGAAATTTCACACAGACGATACGATTTTGCATCCGTTCAGGCCGAACTGAAAGAAAACCGGACCGTGTATGGGGCCCCATGGAATAAAAAAATATTTTTCATCCCCACTTCCTTGGAGAGGTACCCTTAAAATATAAAATTATTATTATTTTATGATCCCAAAACCGAGATCTATACATAGTCTATAACTATACCAAATTTCATGCATTTATATTCATAATTACAGAAGCTAGAAGCGCGGACAGACAGACAGACTGACGGACAGAGCGATACTATAAGTGTTCCTTGTGTACTACGGAACCCCAAAAATTAGGTACCTTTTGTAATTGTAAAGAAAGACAGTAAGGCTAGTGTTAATAACTATGTTGTTTATTTTAATTCAAAACGATCATGGACTGATTGAGCAAAAAATGTTAAAATTATACTTAACCCAAAATTGAATTAAAAAAAAATACTAAAACGGTCATCATTATATAGTATAAAATAAACTTGCTTTTTTTGTCTGTCCCTATGTATGCGTAGATCTTTAAAACTACGCAACGGATTTTGATGCGGGTTTTTTTTTAATAGATAGAGTGAAGTCAAAAGGAAGGTTTATATGTATATAACATGTATATTATAGTAACACTGATAAAATTTAAGAGGTTTCTAATATCGTAAATAAACACATTTTTTGCGCTTACATTGCAAACGCTGGCTGTACCCTACGAAATAGATCAAAATAATGTAACAAAAATGACAAAAAAATCAGCTGTTTTATACAAAAGGGCTACGACATAGATAGCATTTTGTAGAAAACAGCTGATTTTTATTTTCAAGTAGGAAGTTGGTCCCATAGTAAAAGTTGCTTATATTCAAGAGTATATTCACTCCTGAAAGTTTGGATACTGATTGGGGAAACATTCTGTACATACGACACGTGAAGTATCGCGTAAGATTAAAGTTTGAACATTTGCTAAGATTATATCTCACAGCTGGCATGAGCAAATATTGTTGTAATTGGATTTTGTAAGTGGATTTAGTTTCTAATAAAATTTAGCTACTTATTGATATAACATCGACAAGCGATTTGAAAAGAATCCCGTAGAAAATAAACTATTGGAAGTATATTTTAATGTGTAAAGGACAGAATAATATTACAGAACATTATTTTCTTATTACTTTATGCACTGCACAAAAATCGGAATGCACTGTAAATAGAACTCTGTGCTAATATAATAGGATCTGACAATAACTAAATCAAACACACGTGTGTCGTGCTGTCAGATTGATCAGCTCCATACCAAATCGGTACGTGTGTAAGCATTCTTACGCTTATCCAATTATACGAGACATCTGTGACTGTTTGATTATTGGTTTATGATTTTTCACGAAATAATTTATCTTTTTATTGGCTACCTAATACATACTAAATACTGATTGAAGGCGCTTAGTCAACGCTTGGATGCAGATTGCTGACAAACTTTGAGCATCCTGAAACGGCTGGTATCGACAGCACATAATTAGAATATAATTTCCCAACGTCACTTCATAATCCACCTCATCTCCGTGCGTTTGGCATATTTGTAATGTATGCATAGAATTGTGTTTATGTAATTATTTATTACTCGCTTTTACCAGCGGCTAGTACTGTAGTACTTAACCCCGATTCTCGTATTTAACTTAGACTTTCAATTTACTTTCAATGAATTATAAATGAATCGTTTTGATATCATCAACTGAATTTTGGAGTTTGGACCAATCAAAACACTTTAAACGTTGGTTTGACGTTAACGAGAATACCAATTTGCTGATTTAATATATCGAGACTTTAACGAAACTGTATTATTGTAAGATTTAATTAGCAGAATCGACCTACTGGAGTAGAATGACAGTCTTCCACCGTGCGATTTATCTTTCTGGAGTTTTCTACCGAGCACAATAAAAGGTATTTTTTTTATTCCCGTTTAATCAAATAATCGAACCTGCAAATCATAGGTACCGGCCATTATATTATTGCATTTTTTTAATTTTCTGCAATTATTTCGGCAAATTTAACATTAAACCGCGTAAATAGATAGGAAAAAAACCCAAGATTTAAAAAAATCTAACAGAATATGAGCCGACAAGTACCTACCCAGGTACTTGTCGGCTCATATTCGAACAAAGAACGAACATTCCAGAACTTCCCTAGGTGCCTAATACATAATTTGTGCCAATATCACATAGAATTTTCTCAGCTCATAATTAGTTACGAAATATTTTAATGTGCATTTATATAAAATAACTTGTTCATATTGTGAATTACTATTGGCTCATAACTTAATAGTAAAAGTAAAATAAAAAGTAAGTAACTTAGTAGTGAATATATAAACGTTACTTATAAACACTTAGTAATGCAAAGTAGTCTTTGCATTACTAATTGTTTATAAGTAACGTTTATATATTCATAATATCCACTTTAAAACACCATATTAATTAAAATGGAATTCTTATAGTTACAAGTTGCATTCCATGTCTATACATACAACCTTATTGCCTATACATACATCGTCAACTCGCTACGGTCCGCCCGATCGCTTATAGATAAGAGTTAATAGGTACGCCCGCGCCGTAAACATCTGTTTGCATTCATTCTCAATTAGGTATTTTTCATAGAATAAATAGTGACCTTCACATTTAATTCTTATCTACGCTCTGAGTTTATACAAATATATTATAGGTTACTTTACAGCTGTTATAAAGTTGTCGTCACACTATTGATATTGAACCTACTTATACATTGTCACACATACGAAGCTCAACCCATTCATTTTGCCTAGTTCTAGTCCGCTCGTTGACCTCATAATAGATCACTATCATCGCATACACTGCCACCCTGGCACAGACACGCTACATGTTATTTTACGTCAACAATTTTAAATATTATCTACACGCCGTATTATAAGGCACAGAACGTTCAAATGCAAAAGATGTTTTCGTTGCCGCGCTCAGCACTAAGTATCTGTCGTGGCTGACCTGCCAGCTAACAGAGTCATACCTCAGCCCGTATTTAGTCACGTATCAACCGATTTCGCTCGTCCGTCCGGTCCGTTTCTGCTTAGATGAAGTCGATTACGTTATGCTAAGTTAATAAAAGGATATTTTTTCATATTTTTTTGTCTCACTACAAAGGCGGTTCACTTAAAACCTGTTCACTGCGGAAGCATTTATTGCAACATTACAAAGATTCTCCTCACGTCGCGGACCTCCGGTATTGATACGTTCAGATTGCGGCACAAATTATGTAGAAGCTAGGAATCATCTACTAGGTGTACAACAATTTCTCAAAGACAATAATGACGCCCTTTCTCATAAGCTCTCAGCTCAAAATAAAATTTAGTTACTCAATCCGCCCAAAGCCCCATGGATGGGAGGCATCCATGAAATTAATGTTAAATCCACAAAGCAACTTTTACACCGTGTTATCGGTAAACAACACCTAACTTTCGAGGAATACTCAACTCTGCTCACTAAAATCGAAGCTATATTGAATTTCTCGGCCTATCACCCAACTCTCGTTCGATCCCGCAGACTGTCAGCCCCTTACTGCCGGCTACTATCTCATTGGCCGTCCGCTCACAGCTCTCCCCGAGCTGATTCTAGATAAAAGAGTTATATCTCCGCTCAAACGCTTTCAGCTCATTCAATCACTCTCTCAGCGCTGTTGGACCCTTTGGACCAAGTCCTACCTCCATACCCTTCAAATCCGCTCCAAATAGCTTTCCTCTTCCTCTCCACCTATCTGGGAATGATGGAGTCGTCAGAGTTGTGCACTTGGACACCACTCAAGGCCAGCTGCGGAGACCTGTCGGCAAGATTGCCCGGCTCCCTCTGGATTCTGCTCAAGATGGGGTCAGCTCGCCGCCTTAGTGGGCCCCCCAGGATGTTCACGTCAGACCGCGTGACGTATGTACGTACGTGCGAGTATGGCCGACAGACTGGAAGGCGTGAGAAAGTGAAGTAAATACTTGCCGATTGAACCTCTCGCGCCCAGAACGTTTTCAGCTCATTCCGAATTCTTAGTGAACGCGAACTCGTGTGCGCATATTTATTTGTATCCATCAACACCAAACCAAATTCGCCGGCGAACCGCGATAAATCTATCGATAATCCGCTCAACAATTTACCATTTTTGCATCTAAATGTTAAAAAAAATATGTAATACGTAATTTTATGACCATTTTGTAAACTGTATTCACTGCGCATATTTTTGAAATAGTTGGCCACTTAGGTGTTCATACTATTTTTTTTTCACGAAAGGCTCTCAAACTTTGGAAAAATTATTTATTTTTTTCCAAAAAAGTACAACAGATACTCATTCTTTTTACTGTATTTCTAATAGTATGGTCTGTGAGGAATAAGATAACACCAAAAATGCAACGAATTTCCTTAATTTGCGGCAGTAGTATACATGAAAGTACAGTAATGTCAATAAAAACGTTTTTTTTTTTAAAAGTTCATATTTTTGACACCACAATTTTTTTTGTGTATTTTTATTTGAGCGCCTGATAGCCGTACTATTAGGCACTACAGGATTATCCATTATTTCTGGGACAGCCTGTATTTATTTCCTTTTTCTATAGTTCAACATTCTAGTACTAGTTTTATTTAAAAAAAAGTTTCTTGGGGTGTGAAATAGATCCCTCATACTATATTTTATATTTATACCGAGAAAAATAATTATTATATTTTTGGTATTCGTTAAGTGAAAGCGACATTTATCATTTATCTATTGCGTTTTCAAACAAACTAGTTTTTAATTTCAATACGTAGTTCATATCAAAACTAATAGATGTCACTTTTTCGCAAACCGCCACTAGAGCAATTTATTGAATAATAGGTTAGGTTATATTTAATCAATTATCTTTTATCCCCCGAGTTCGGTGTATAATATTATTATACACCGAACTTATTATATTAAATATTATTGCTTTTTTTGTTCCTATGTTCATAAATTAAAGAGTATTTTTTATTTAATACTTTTTAAACTAATTTAATTACAACCTTTTTGTACCTGGTCTCTGCAAAGTCCATTCTATTAGAATACAACAAGTGGAAGGTTCCTTGGACATATACGACAATAGATATATACTGGATGTCCCAAAATTAGCACGTCACACTGACAGCGGAGATAGATGAACCCAAGATGCATTGAACAAGCCTAATATGCCATAGAAAAGTTTCCTGGGTTTTAAGTTATGACCAGTTTTAGTCATTTTTTAAAAATCACCATTTTTTTGTAATGTTCGTATCAGAGACTTTTTAAAATGCACTTTATTTTACTTTTTTTTTATGTCTACTCCCTCAAGACTAGTTAATGATTATGAAACAAACAATACTTAGTTGATAAGTAATGTGAAATAACGACAGTTGATAGTCAATCTCAATTTTATTCTCACATAAAAATAATAGTTTCTATTTTGAGCAGCCACCGTAAAAAAAAATACTTCAAACATTATGAACAAATACCTTTAAAAACTTCCCTATGCCATGCCAATTTCAAAATGGTGTAACACTTGTATTGTACATTATTGATAAATTATCAAATTTTAGTTGTTTCTCATCAATGCCTACGTAAGTGGAATTAATAAAATAAACCAGTAAGTCCTGCAGTTGCCACGATCAAGTAAGTAGAGAATTGGTCTAGTAGGGTGTCTTTTTTTACCTGGCTTAGTAAATTGGACTGAAAGAGATAAAAAATAATACGCTGTTAACACCGAAATGCTATCTGTTGTGGACGTGGACAGTATTGAATAGTGCCAGAGCAGACAACAGTTTAGTGTGAATAACACAATATCTCTGCCCCTGCTCGCTGGAATGAAGTTTTTTAATCTCACTTCTTCTTTCATCTCCCCGCGATCTCCCTGACGCTAGAACGTCAAATGACGTCATCGAGCCAGATGCAGAGATTTGTGGGCGGGGGGGTGTAGGTGTTGAAAGAAAATAAAAAAGTTTCGTATGAATTTTGCATTTATTTTGTTTACAACAAGTGTTCAAATTGTCTTCCTCCCATTCTTATGCACAAGTGACACCTTCGTATAAAATTTCGGTTGAGTCTTTTTATTAAGCTTATGGTCGATATTTCACGAGCTGCTTCAAATACCCTTTGCCTTAATTCAGCCTCAGATGTAATCGGTTTTGCGTAGACTTTATCTTTTAAACATCCCCAGGAGAAAAATCCAAAGGATTTAAATCCGGGGAACGTGGCGGCCACAAGATCGGTCCCAGTCGCCCTATCCACAGGTTAGGGTATGCAATATCGAGGTGTTCTCGTAGTAGTAGGGCGTAGTGTGCTGGGCAGCCATCGTTTTGGAGCCACATCCTTTCCCTCAATTCCTCAGGGAAGCCCTCTAGTAATACTCGAAAATCATTCTCCAAAAAATTTAAGTAATTTTCTCCATTCAGGACAGCTGGTATATCGAATGGTCCTACTATCTGGCCATTTAATATAAATCCACATCATCATCATCATATCAGTCCACAAGTTAATTTTAAATTGATATTGAGAGCGAACTTCTCTTTTTTGATGAGGGTTGTTTAGACGCCAGCTATAAAGATTATGGAGATTAAGGTATCCATCTCGTTTAAATGCAGATTCGTCGCTCCACAAGACATCATTAAAAAAGTTTGAATTTTCTCTCCATTTAGCAATCATTTGGCGACAAAATACAACGCGCCGTTGGTAGTCACTTCTTAGAAGCATTTGGACACCTGTTATGTGGTAGGGATGGTATCTGTGCCGCTTTAAAATTCGATGTGCCGACGATTTTGGGATCCCAGTGCGCCGTTCAATGATCCGCACTGAAGTACCTGGCTCCTGGCGGACTTCATCCAAAACAACATCATCATCTACAGTGCGGGGTCTTCCAGCGCCTGGGCCTCTCGTTCCTAATACTCGACACTCGCGATATGCATTAACAACGCGCAAAATAATTTCGTAGTTTGTTGGCGTACGATTAGGATACCGTTCCGCATACAATCGTAAAGCTAACCTCGCATTGTAAGTTCCGTTCCCGCGAATAGAAACTCGCCTAGTTTCACCATAAATTAGATGCATGTCTGCGTACTCGCTATGAGAGTACGGGACGTTGGGATTCGCCATCGTGCCCGTTTCACAAAATTCCCAAGAAAATCAGAGTCCGGTTGAGCACTGAGTCGTCGTTTCCACTTTACAATAGTCCAAATTCACAAGCAAAATCAGAGTCCAGGAGAAAAGACAAAAACACGTTGAAAATCACAAAACAAAATGCAGAGGCGCAGAGAACACGTCGGTAGCAGGAAACGCAAGGTAACGAACTGGCTTGACTGGCTGGGGCTGGTCTGGCTGGCTGGTCACTTGGTCAAGTATCTGCTATCGCCGTCTCTTTCTTTTTAATACTTGTTTTACAGCGTTTCTTTTGTTATTCAGAACCCGTGTTGGGCCGCCCAGGCAAATGGCAGGTAAAATGTGTATGACGTTATCTTCGCCTCAACAGCATTATTCCCACTCTCACGTATTGTGTAAAGAATCAAAGGGCAAGTTTTACACTATTTTGGAATCGGCATGGCATAGGGAAGTTTTTAAAGATATTTGTTCATTATGTTTGAAGTAATTTTTTTTCACGGTGGCTGCTCAAAGTAGAAACTATTATTTTTATGTGAGAATAAAATTGAGATTGACTATCAACTGTCGTTATTTCACATTACTTATCGACTAAGTATTGTTTGTTTCATAATAAGTAACTAGTCTTGAGGGAGTACACATAAAAAAAGTAAAATAAAGTGCATTTTAAAAAGTCTCTGATACGAACATTACAAAAAAATGGTGATTTAAAAAAAAATACTAAAACTGGTCATAACTCAAAAGCCACGAAACTTTTCTATGGGCATGTTAGGCTTGTTCAATGTATCTTGGATTCATCTACCTCCAGTGTCAGTGTGACGTGCTAATTTTGGGACATAATATTATTATAATATAATAATATTTTAATCACCACTTATAATATTTGCATACATTTTTAATGCAATAAACGAGGTTCTAGTATAATCCCGCAGCATCAGGTGCAGACTATCACCATCTATTTACATCCTGTTCATTGGAGCCTTTTAAATGAGCCCAAACACGATACATCTGCTGTACGTTAGTGAAGAGTTGGGATTTCTGCAGATTCCAAGTAATACTGCATTATCAGGTGCAAATTATCACTATTTATCTATGTCCTATTCATTGAATTCATTATAAAATGAGCCCAAGCACGATACCTATGTTATAAGTTTGTGAGGAGTTAGGTATCCTACAGATTCTAGGTGATGATGCAGCATCAGCTTAACGTTACCAAGTGTAGGCAATATTGTTAAAGTGCCAGGATATTTCGTATATTGAACTGATCAGACCAGTGGAAGTTGCTTATAACCTTTCATCAACTAGATAACCTCCGAATTATCAGGCAGTGAGCGAGCTGATGATGATTAATAGCTAAGAACTCTATCGATCATGTCAGATTTCAGCTTTCATACAAAAAAAAACATATCTCAATTCGACCTTTTGGTTAGGAGCTACGATGCCACCGACAGACCCACAGACAGACACGTCAAACTTATAACACCCCTCTTTTTGCGTCGAGGGTTAAAAATATATGTACTTACTTAAGTACAGAGAAACAGCTTTTATAACACGATTCAAATCGATCCAAAGGAGATCGGCAAGTCGCCATACATTTACTGCCTGGTCATTAAAATACGTGTCCACAAAAAGTATACATTGCATGTACTTTACGAATATAGGAACAACAATAATATTATACATCCAACTCGGGGGATAAAAGATAAATGATTAAATATAACTTGACCTATTGTTCAATAAATTGCCCTAGTGGAGATTTTCGGAAAAGCGACATCTATTAGTTGTGTTGTTAATTACGCAATGAAATTAATAACTAAGTTGTTTGGAAACGCAATATGCTAACAGATAAATTATAGATGTCGCTTTCACGTTACGAAAGCCAAGAACATAATAATTATATTTCTTAGTATAAATATAAATAGTATAGAGGGATCTATTTCACACTCCAAGAATTTTTTTTTCATAAAACTGGTATTAAACTGCTGAACTATAGAAAAATTAAATAACTTTATACTCCAATTGAAAATAAATCTATCTATTGGGCCACTAGATGGAGATTTTATGCGTCAAATTGAAAATTAACAGCATGATAACTATAGAAACGATTACCACAGATAAGTACGTATTTTGCACATGAATTCTCTGATATTCGGAGATTCGTTACTTTTTATTCCCAAGTCGTAAAAATATATATTTTTTTTTATATTATAACTTTATAAGTACTATAAAACCGCATTTGTTCGAAACTTGGACGCTCTTGATGGAAAATCAGGCAGGATTCGCCAGTGTCCTTTGTAAATTTTGACGTCCCCTTCGGTCGGCCGGCGGACGGCCCACAATTTTCCACAAAATCGTGGAAACACCGTATGCTTGTAGTAGTGCAATCAAACCGAAAACTAACTATTTAGCTGTTTATCTGTTCGTCTTTCTTTTAACTGTGGCAGGTAAGTATTTTATTAACCGTAGTTAAAAGGAATATAAGAATATTTTGATATGTCATAAATATTATCTTTGCTAAATTATCCATGGCTTTTATGAAAAACCAATCTTCATGGTCCAAACTATAACAATAGTAGACAATAGTGTCAAATTGAAGCGGACTTGTAGGCAAAAAATAGAAATGATTGAGACTAATGACAGCAATAAGTACTGGCGCTAGATTTATAAGCTGGATGGGAGGATGGTCCTTTTCAAATACAGAAAATATGTCAAGTTTGCAAAGATTTGCAAAGTCACCAAAATAATAGAAGTAAATTTGCGAAAAAAAATATATTCCAGATAACAAGAAATACAATTTTTTTATATTCAAACATTTGTAATATTCAAAAATATCTTATCGAAAATCATAAAAAAATATTTTTGCATATAAATACAACATTTATCTACGTAATAAATAGGTATCTATGTTAATTTTATATTATTTGTTAAAACTCATATACCATTTCCAAATCAATAACACTGATAAGTATTTCCTGTGACCGAAACAAACGATTAGGTAACGATATGGGTACGATACGATCAAACGTTGATCTTATATCTTATGTCTATTTTAACTTCTGTAATTCTTATTGAATTCTAGAAGTTGTTATAGAATACGACAGTGAAATCCAGAGGCTATCTTCAGGTTGTGGTGATGGAACTGATCTTACCAATGAACTAGGTAGTAGCTGGCCTTTATATAACACGCTATGTTTTATTTAAAGAGCGTTCACTTTATACGCCACACGGGGATCTGAAAATCGCTCAACTGAGATATATAATTGTTAATTTTATCATATTCATTAACCTTTAGTTTTTAGTATCATTTTGTTTATAGAAGGCAATATGTACCTGGTACGCAGTAGATAATTCTAAGTTCATAAAGAAAAAATAACGTCAACTTACTTTTTAATGCATTTTGAGAACTAAACTAAATTAAACTGAACAGCCTAATATTACAATTATAGAATTGTAATATGAGTCTGTCCAGTTTTGTTTAGTTTTCAAATTTTTTATTATTTTGTGTCTATAAAGCCACCTACCAGTATATTACATTTAAGTAAACATGTGTTATGAATATAAAGGTTGTCTGGCAGAAATCGCTTGTAGCGATAAGACCGCCTTTTGTGCTTATTTATGTTTAGTTTTTCTATGTTCTGTGTTTCCTATTTGTTTTTAGTGCAATAAAGAGTTTTTCATTTATTCATTCATTTATGCCAGTACGAAATTTGGTATGGTAGTACTTTTGGCTCTGGATGAAAATATAGGCTACCTTTTATCCCGAAAAAGTACAGTGTTCCCGCGGAGGCACGGAAAAAGCTAGTAGATTTTGTTTAAATCGTTTTTATACTAAGGCTGAAAATCATAAAGCCTTATTCATAGGAATAAGGCTCTATTTTGTCTATTTGGTTATCTATCTAAGGCTTCATTTTGTTTATAGAATGCAATATCATGTATCTTTTACACAGTAGATAATTGTAAGTATGAAAGATAAAATAACCTTAACATATTTTCGGATGAATTTTGAAAACTAAACAGCCTCATATTACAAGTATACAATTGTCGAAACCAAATTTCCTCGAAATCCGTTCAGTAGTTTTTGAGTGAAAGAGTAACAAATGTCCATTCGTCCATCTATTCATACATACATCCATCCATCCATCCTCACTCATAAACTTTCACATTTTCAATAAAAGTAGGATTTATTATTATTGTTAGTTATATTTATATTTTTTATTACAGACTACGCTAGAACCTGGACGCCATGGCTATCGAATCGGTCGCAAAAGCATATAACGGAAAATCTGTTTTTCTCACTGGCGCTACCGGTTTTGTTGGAAAGGTACACTTGCTGACAGTAATCTACAGTTTCACACGATTTTTTTTATTCCAGAACAATAAATATTATAAAAAATAAATTTTACTTTTTAGGTATTGTTAGAAAAACTACTGTACAGTTGTCCAGGACTAGAAAAGGTATATATTTTGATCCGAGAAAAGCAAAATCGAAATGCAAAAGAACGGTTGAAGAACATTTTGAACGAGCAGGCAAGTTACAATTTACTTCTACGGTATGCTTTTAGTCAAATTCTTATTTTACAAAAGATCTCCACTAGTCATCGATACGCGTATACATCATTCTTTATAACTTGTTGCGACAACTAAATATAAATGCGTAGTACCGATGTATCGGCGATGTATGTACATGTATTCTTATATAACTCGCAAATAATCAAATCACAAGAGTTAAATTTCACTATTACCGGCTATTTTAATTGACCGGCTCTTCGAGCACCTGCAGGTGTCCACTGACAGAATACTTGAGCAGATTCCTATTGCAGAAATTGTGGTTTTGGACGACTTTAATGCCCACCACTCTGACTGGCTTGGGTCAACACGTACTGACCATGCGGGAAGGTCTGCTCACGATTTTGCCATCGCCAATGGTATGACGCAGATGGTACCTTCTCCCACACGGGTGCCGAATGTGGAAGACCATTCGCCTTCCTTATTGGACCTTCTGCTGACCTCTCGCCCCGAACCCATTCGGGTATGGGTCGATGCTCCTCTTGGGTCATCGGACCATTGCCTAGTTCGGAGCGTGGTGCCTCTCACCATCTCATCGCAACCACTTCCATCTGGTAGACGACGTGTTTGGCACTACAGGTCGGCAGACTGAGACAGGATGCGCTCTTTCTTTGCATCCTTCCCATGGGGGCAGATTTGCTTCAAGTCAGAGGATCCTAGCACCTGCGCTGACTCGGTTGCCGGCGTCGTGCTGCAGGGCATGGAATTGTTTGTTCCCAGCTCAGCGGTGCCCGTCGGTGGCAGGTCTCGGCCCTGGTTTGGTGGGTCCTGCCGTGACGCACATCGTCGCAAGCGGGAATGCTACCAAGCTTGGGATAGGGCAAAGGCCGCTAAGGATGTAAACTCTGACTCACTCAAGAAGAAGTACAACTCTGCTTCCAGGTTCTTTAAGAGGCAAATTACATTGGCAAAATCTAATTACGTTGGGAGAATTGGCGAGAGACTCGCACGCCTGCCATCGGGCTCTCGTGCGTTCTGGTCTCTCGCCAAGGCTGTCCAGGGTAATTTCTGTCGGTCGACACTTCCACCTTTGCGCGGGGAGGATGATTCATTGGCCTATTCCGCAAGGGAGAAAGCTCTTCTTCTTGGCTCTATCTTTGCGGAAAACTCTTGACGACAGAGGGAACACTCCTCCTACCATCCCGAGGTGTGAAACCACAATGGCGGACGTCCGCTTTACACAGTGTGCTGTGCGGAAAGCACTATTCTCCCTGGATGTCAACAAGTCGAGTGGGCCCGATGGTGTACCTCCTATTGTGCTGAAGGTGTGTGCTCCAGAGCTGGCACCGGTTTTAACGCGCTTATTCAGACACTCTTATGTCCTCGGCGTTGCCCCACATTCTTGGAAGACGGCTCTAGTACACCCGATCCCTAAAAAAGGCGACCGCTCAGATCCGTCCAACTATAGGCCTATCGCCATCACTTCCTTACTATCCAAAATTATGGAATCCATAAACAACCGCCAGCTCATGAGCTACCTGGAAGAGCACCAGGTGATCAGCGACCACCAATATGGCTTCCGCAAAGGCCGATCAGCAGGTGATCTTCTGGCTTTACTAACTCACCGTTGGGCGCAGGCGATTGAGAGTAGGGGTGAGGCACTAGGCGTTAGTTTGGACATAGCGAAAGCCTTCGATCGGGTTTGGCATAAAGCCTTACTATCGAAGCTTCCTTCCTATGGGCTTCCTGAGAGACTTTGTAGGTGGATCGGCAGTTTACATGCGGAACGGAAAGTTAAAGTCGTCTTAGACGGCTCATGCTCGGACTCCCGGACCGTAAATGCTGGTGTTCCCCAAGGCTGTGTGTTATCCCCGACATTGTTCATTCTGCATATCAATGATTTGTTGCATACCAGTGGCATTCATTGCTATGCGGATGACAGTACCGTGGATGCACTGTATTTCGGCCGCAGCAATATCTCACGGGATCACGTCGATGAGTGTCGGAACAAACTTGTGTCTGAAATCGAATCATCCCTTGTGAAGATTTCCGATTGGGAGGGACTAAATCTAGTCCAGTTTAACCCCTCTAAGACTCAAGTTTGCGCGTTCACCGCTAAAAAAGCCCCCTTTGTCGCATCACCACTCTTCGGAAACACTCATCTTTGTGCCAAGCCAAACATTGGCATTCTGGGCGTCGACATTTCGAGTGTTGTCCAGTTTGGCGGTCATTTGGAGAGCAAGGCTAAAATGGCCTCCAAAAAACTTGGAATACTCAACAGGGCCAAACAGTACTTCAAGCCGGCTCACCGCCTTAAGCTGTATAAGGCACAGGTGCGGCCTCACATGGAGTATTGTTGCCACCTTTGGGCCGGGGCTCCGGGTTAACAGCTATCTCCATTTGACCGAATCCAACGTAGGGCATCTCGGATTGTCGAAGATCCTGAACTTGCCGATCGGCTAGATCCTTTGGCACTGCGTAGGGATCTATCTTCCCTATGCATACTTTGCAGAATTTACAATGGAGAGTGTTCTGAGGATTTGTTCAAATTAATAGAAGCCGCTGATTTCCGCAACCGATCGTCTCGCCGGAACTATCATCCGCACCATCTGGATGGTTGGCGTTCCACTACAATGCGTTTTAAAAACAGTTTTCTGCCATGCACAGTAATCTCTGGAATTCGTTGCCATCAGCGGTCTTCTCCAACAACTGCGACATCGGGTTATTCAAGAAAAGAGCATATTCTTACCTGAAGGGTAGGCAACGCACTGGCGTCGCTGGTGACCGTGGGCGGCGGTGAATCACTCACCATCAGGTGACCCGTCTTGCTCGTTTGCCTCTTAGTTGTTATAAAAAAAAAAAAAAAAAAAAAACTATGGCCCATATATAATAAACCTGTCTTGGTGACTAAAAGTCTAGTCCTCGATCTCATGGTTGCAATGCGGGTGCGACTATAAAGATATTGCGACTTGAATAAGATTAACATTATTTATGGTAATAAAGTAAGGTCTTGAACCTGACTTTTGCGGTTGTGAAAGAATGTATAAAGATCATCATCATCATTACTCTACTGCTGTGTCACTTGTCTCTCAAAGGAGGAGGATATTTATGGACGCTTTCACACCACGTCAATCTGGTCCGTGGCAAGTTCTCGAAGAACTTGTGTGACGGATACCAGACAACGGATAGATTTAATACTTTTTATTCTATACATATTATATTTAAGATTTTTATTAAACTTATACAGTGGAGAAGCTATACATTTTGTAGGGGACTGTATTATTCCACAGGGTTTCAACCGCCGGCTCAGATTAGATACGAAGATAGCAAGGTTACACCGATTTGGCCAGAGCCGGGGCGATAGTAAAACACAATTTGAGGAGAACGATATTCACTTTTTTCGCTTTGCTTACCTGGCTCATGGCAATGCCGTATAGAGCTCCGCCCGTACGCCTCTTTCGGGCCGATTTGCCATCTCACTTTTACCTCTCTATACGGCTATTTTCCATAATTTTCCCTATTTTTCAAGAGCCAGGTGAAGCAAAACACGTTATGTGAAATTCTTTATTGCCATAACCATATACATACACCCTTATATACTAGGGATCTTATTCTATAAAAAAGATATTTACAACTTAAAGTTTACCATATAAGAAATGTTCTACATTTTTACCATTATTTTCTTAATAACTACTTAACCCTTTATTATATAATCATAATCGTTACGCTACACGTTAGGTATTATGTTTATTCATATAAATCAAAAAAGGCTACGTTAAAATTAGCTTTAGTTAAAAATATATAAGCAAAATAACCTACGCTTGATAAAACACCATTTAACACGACTTTTACACACTGAAACCATATAAATCTATACATATAGTCACTGAGTATTCACTATTATAGTTTTATGTACTGCTTTTAATTACGCGTTTATCGTTCACATTTAAATTCACTCATGTTTTACGTTACGAGGCCGCTGTCCTTAACATTATCCCCCTGGCGCAGTAGCCAGGGTCTACGCAGCCTCCTCAGGTGACTGCGGGCTCGCCTATCCCGACGTGGACTGCTCCGGTGACTGCGAGCTGCTCGAGCTCGCTGTAGGCTGGGGCGACGGCGACTGCAGGCCGATCGCGCCCGCCGCAGACTGCTCTGGCGACTGCGAGCCGTTCGGACTCGCTACAGGCCGCTCCGGCGACTGCGAGCTGTCAATGCTCGCTATAGGCTGCTCCGATGCTCGTTCCGCGCCCGGAGCCGTCCTCGGATTCGTCTGCTCCGCCAGCTTCGACGTCGGCCTCCGGAACACGCCACTGCGCGTGCGAACGTCCGCACAGCGCACTTGTCCGTCCTGGCCGGGGTAGACTCGGTGCACGACCCCCCGCGGCCACGTATTTCGCGGCAGCGTCGGGTCGACCACGACAACCAGATCCCCCGGTACAAGGGCTCGGTTGTTCTGCGGGGCCCCGTAGCGTGGTGTGAGCGTGGGAATACCTTCCCACTATTTCCTTCACCCAGCGCTTCCAGAACTCGTCCGCAAGGGCTTGCGCGACTTTCCATGACTTCTTGTCCGCCGGCACACACGGTCCGACGTACGGCAGTCCGGTGGACGACCCGAGGAGGAAATGATTCGGTGTAATCGCCTCCGGATTGTTGGGGTCCACCGATACGTGAACGAGCGGTCGAGCGTTCACTGAGTACTCCGCCTCGGCCATCAGTGTCTGGAGTACCTCTTCCTTGGGCGACTTCTCGTTCAGCGTGGCTAGCAGGGCGGTTTTCACTGACCTCACCATCCTTTCCCAGGCACCTCCTTGACTCGGCGCCCCGGGCGGTGTAAACTTCCACTGCGTCCGATGAGTGAGGCCCAGCTGAGCCATAGCCGGCGCCCACTCGGCGTACGCCTGCCGCAGCTCGACGTCCGTGCCTCTAAAATTCGTCCCATTGTCGCTGTACATGACTGATGGCCATCCTCGCCGCGCAGCCATTCTTCTCATTGTCATCAGTGCAGAGTCCATCGACAGCGAAGCCACCAGCTCCAGGTGGACCGCCCGCGTCGTCAGACATGTGAAGAGAGCTCCCCACCTCTTCTCGTGACATCGGCCGTTGGTGACCGTCATCGGGCCGAAACAGTCGAGACCACAGTACGAAAATGGTCTCTGGGACGCCCTAGGCGCTCGGCTGTCAGGTCTTCAGTTGGCGGGGTCCTCGGGTGTGCCCGTCGTAACCGACAGAACGCACATTGGTTCATGATAGTACGCACCGTCGGCCGCAGCTTCAATATCCAGAATTTCTGCCTGAGGTCGTTCACGACTCTCTCGCGGCTCCCGTGTCCCGCTTTGGCGTGCTCCCTTGCCACCAGTAACCTTGTGAAGTGATGTCTTCCATCCAGGATGATAGGGTTTTTCATTTCGGCCGGCACCTGAGCTGCTTTTATACTTCCGTCTAGTACGAGCAGCCCGTCCTTGTACACCGGGTTGAGCCAGTACAAGGAGCTCCATCTAGGCACCGTCTTGCCACTTGCCATCTTCTTGATTTCTTGTGCGAAGCTGTCTCGTGATTTTTGATACCACAACCTCTCGGCCCTCTCCAGGTATCGTACGTAGAGGTGGACCCGACGATCTCGGCACTTCTCGACGAACAGCAAGACCATCGCCGTGCATCTTATGAGGCGCTCGTAGTTTGAAAAGCGCGTCACATCTGGTAGACAGCTCAGCTCGCTTGCCTCCGTGGTGTGGAAGGCGACGTATTCTTCTTGATTTTCAATTCTAGCGGGACTCTCCGCGGGCCACTCGTTCATAGGCCTGCGCAGGAAGTCCGGCCCCTGGAACTAAGGGTCCTCATCGCTCTTCGGAACATCGCCCGTTCTGGTGGCTAAGTCGGCGACGTTGCTCTTCGTGCTCAGCCATCTCCACTGGTGAACAGACGTCAGCTCGGCGATCTCCCCTGGCCGATGTGTAACGTACGGTGTGTATTTGCGGCTGCCGTTCTGTATCCAACACAGAACTACTTGTGCGTCGATCCAGTAGAAAACCGTGTCCGTTTTCCACCTGTGTTCTGCTGCGACGGCGTTTCCCAGCCTCGCTCCGACCAGGGCAGCCTGTATCTGCATCCTTGGTATTGTTTGTGCCTTCAGCGGCGCCACCTTGGCCTCGGCGACGGCCAACACGACTTGTACTTCCCCATTTTCTTGTTCCAACCTCCAATAGATGGCTGCGGCGTATGCGTCCTTACTCGCGTCGCAGAATACGTGCAGCTGCCGGCCTCTCGTCGGACTCCCCCCGTTGTAACTCCGGGGTAGCTCGAGCTGACTGATGTACTCCATGTCGGTCAGCCAACGGGTGAAGTCTTGGGCTGTCTCAGCGGGCAGCGACTCGTCCCAGTCCAGCTTTTGACACCACAAGCCTTGTAGGATGACTTTGGCGGTGATCGTGTAGCAGCTCAGCAGTCCCAGCGGGTCGTAGATGCTCATCACCGTACTAAGGGCCTCTCTCTTCGTCAGTGCGCGCTGTAGCTCGTGAACCTCCTTGTGGACTCTGGATAGCGACGTGTTGAATTTTAGTTTGTCGCCTCGGGAGTCCCACAGTATGCCCAAGGTCTTCTGCTCGTCTTTGGTGATACGCTGTGTAGTGTTCTCGGCCAGGCGGTCTTCAGGCAGTCCCTCTAGCACCCTCCGGTCGTTGCTCGTCCAGCCTCGTAAGTGGAAGCCACCTTGCCTATGTATTTGATCCACTTGTTTCACGATCTGCATGGCCTTCTGGTGGTCTGGATAGCTTTCTACGTAGTCATCCATGTAATGGGCTTCGGTGATAGTGCGATGGGCTTCGGGATGCGATTCGGCGAATTCTTCCGCGTTCCGATTCTGGGCTGAGTGTGCCAGGAACGGTGAACACGATGATCCGAAGATCATTACCACCATCTTGTATGCGGACGGCGGTTCGCCTTCGTCTTCTCTCCACAGGAACAGCTGGGCCGGTTGGTCTTCTTTTCTGACCTTGACACGAAGAAACATCTCCTCTATATCGGCCTTCACAGCCGACGGCTTCCTCTCTGAACCGGAACAGTATATCTTCGGCAGTGAGGTCAGAAGGTCAGGCCCTTCTAACAAGTTATCGTTGAGGCTCACGCCGTTTGTTCTCGATGCTGCGTCGAAAACCAGTCGCAACTTGCCCGGCTTGTTTGGGTTTATAGCCGGGAAGTGCGGCAGGTACCATGTGATGTCACTTCCGGCCTCTGTCCCGTCGCATTTTTTCGCATATCCCTTGCTTATGAGATTCTTCATCTGCCCATGATACTGCGCCTCGTCCAGGGGGTTTTTCTTGAGCTTGTGTTCCAAGTTCTTGAGCCTCTTTAGCGCATTGTTGTAGCTAAGAGGTAGCTTGACGCCGTTCGTGCGCCACAGAAGTCACACTTCGAATCGACCGTCTTCCGTTCGTTTGGCTGTTCTGCCAAAGAGGTCGATGGCTCGCTGCTCCTCGTTGCTCAGCTTAGCCTTGAACGCTATTCCCAGTGCGTCTTTATCGAAGTGTTTCTTCACCATTTCCTCCAGTCGTTCGCCTAGGGTCTCGATCGTAGACACGTGCAGGGTGTTCTCGTGTTCTTCCTGCTTTATGAGGCGTCTGGGGGTGCTTCCATGGATTACCCAGCCGAGCTTCATCTTCGAGGCTGCAGGCTGGTTTCTCTTGCCGATCCTCAGCTCCCTGGATACAATGAGCTGCCAGTTGTCCGTGCCGATGAGAAGTTGGGGTTTCTTGTCTTCATAGCATATCTCTTCGTTCTTGAGATCACGCAGGTGAGCAAGTCGAAACAGTGATTCTGGGACGGACTGAGTAAGTAGGTTCAATCCGTCCACGGTTCTCGCAGTGACGTCACATCTGGTACCGTCAAGACCCCGTATGCCAAGTTGTACGAGTCCGCTTTTTTCTTCTCTTCTCTCGGCATTGATCCCATGCATTCTCAGCACCTTCGGTGGGCCGTCTGCGCCGATAGCCTTCGCGACGTCTTCATCCAGTAGTGTTACTGTCGAGCCCTCGTCGAACAGTGCGAAGATATCCGCTTCGCCCCGTGGACCGACAACTTGAATTCTTCTCATCTTAAGTTTCACCGCGCGGTCGTCCTCTGTCTGCGGGGCTCCGCCGGACCTGTCCTCATGCAGCAGCGCATGATGAGGCAAGTTGCAGCCCTTCACGCCGCACGGCTTCGCTCTGCAGTTGTATCTTCTGTGCCTGCTTCGTATGCATCGAAAACACAGCCCTTCCTTTTTGACCGTGTCCCATCTCTTTTGCATGCTCAGTTTCTTGAAAGCAGCGCAGCGAAATAGAGCATGATCTTCGGCACATATCGGGCACTTCGTTGACTCTTCGCGTGTTCTCTTTGGCTGGCTGCGACTCGGTGAATCCCTGCCCTCGTCTGCTATCGCGAAGACTGGCTTCCTCGTTCGGGCTTCGTTCTTGTTAGGAGGTGGATGCGGTGTTTCCTTCTTCGGCGCCGTGCTGAACCCGTAGCGCAGCGCCCTGTCCGCTTCTCTCATTAAGAATTCAGAGAGAAGGACGACATCGGGCTCGTTCCTGAAGCGCGACGTCTCTTCTGCGTAGTCGTACCACTTGCTCTTCTCGTATGGGCTGAGCTTCTCCAGGATATCTCTCGTGAGCAACGGGTTAAAGAGGTACCCGTGCCTCAGCTTCCTCAGGATGGCTACCATGTTCTGAATCTTCACTGCAAATTGGTTGAGTTCTGCCGCCGAACCTCCGAGCCTCGGTATCTTCTTCAGGTCTTCCATCATGCGATCGACTATAACCTCGGGTCGACCGAAGCATTGTTCCAAGGTCTTCATAATTTGTTCGGGCGGCGTCGCGACGCTCAGCGGTGGTGCCACGGCTTCTCTTGCTTCTCTCCGTAGGCAGCTTCTCAGACGAGCTAAGTTCTCGATCGGCTTGAGCTTGTAGAACGCAGTGGTGCCTTCCATGGCTGCTTTGAATGGCAACCATTCGGTGGGAGCGCCCGAGAATATGGGCAACTCCGTAGTGTGGCGCGACTGGCGTTGGTTCAGCAGTTTATCCAATGTTTCGGCAAGATGTTCCACCCCATTAGCCCTAGACGTGTGCGGTGTGGATGAGCGTGGGCGGCGTTGCTGCGGCCACTCGAACCTCGTCTTCTGGGCTCCCTTCGGTGGCATGTCTTCTGGCTTCGGCGTCTTTCTTTCTTCCATTGAGGTCGGCTCTTGTCTAGCCTCTTCGGGTTCGGGACCCTGTTCGCTTAGCCAGGCACGTTCGGACACGTTGCTCCACCTGTTCTGATGGCTTGTCGTCGTCGGGGCTGCTACCATCTTCTGCAGCGGCGACGTCAGTGGCGAGATTCTTCTTTATAAGTTCTGCTTCGATCTGCAGTTCCTTCTTACGAAGAGCGGCGAGTTTCTCCTCCGCCTCGTAATGCATACGCGCGACGACACTTACTGTCGATCGACGGGATCTAATTGAAATAGCCTTCTTTCTGGCTAGGGTTTGTACTTCCGAAGCTGCAGGCGCCTTGCTGGTACCTGGTCTCGGTTTCAAAATAGTTTGAAGCAGATCCGCTCTTCCCTCGGGTGGCGACGGCTGGCCGTAGCGGCAGCGGACGGCGATCGTGGCGGATCCGGAAATCTACGTGGTTGCTGTTGGTTCTCCTCGGCCCCACTTTGACTTCTTGTCATAACCATCTTCAAATGTTAAGTTAATCTTCAAATATTAATCTTCAAAAGTTAATCTTCAATGTTAATCTTCAATGTTAATTTTATATGTACAAATTCCCTTTCAAGAATCTTCGGGAGGTTTTTCCGATGAAAAATCTGCGAATCCTTGCTTCCGTTCGCAGCGGTGTATCCTTGTATCCTCGAGTCCGATCTTCTGAGTCCAATCTAATCCCTGGCGTTGATTCCCGTTGATAAATCTTGATAAAGTTTCCAATGTTCTGACTTGCTAAAATTCTTCTATCTTGAATCTTCAAAATATTTTTCTATGTTCAGAACAGCTGACGAAAATTTTCTAAGTGCCGTCTTCGTTATTTTCAACCTGATATGGAGTTCGAATATTTCTTCGATCTTGAAATTCGGCTCGCCAAAGGACCACGCACTACTGTAGGGGACTGTATAATTCCACAGGGTTTCAACCGCCGGCTCAGATTAGACTCGAAGATAGCAAGGTTACACCGATTTGGGCAGAGCCGGGGCGATAATAAAACACTATTTGAGGAGAACGATTTTCACTTTTTTCGCTTTGCTTACCTGGCTCATGGCAATGCCGTATAGAGAGCTCCGCCCGTACGCCTCTTTCGGGCCGATTTGCCATCTCACTTTTACCTTTCTATACGGCTATTTTCCATAATTTTCCCTACTTTCCATGAGCCAGGTGAAGCAAAACGCGTTGTATGAAATTCTTTATTGCCATAACCATATACATACACCCTTATATACTAGGGATCTTATTCTATAAAAAAGATATTTACAACTTAAAGTTTACCATACAAGAATTAATGTTCTACATTTTTACCATTATTTTCTTAATAACTACTTAACCCTTTATTATATAATCTTAATCGTTTCGCTACACGTTAGGTACTCGTATTATGTTTATTCATATAAATAAAAAAAGGCTACGTTAAAATTAGCTTTAGTTCAAAATATATAAGCAAAATAACCTGCACTCGATAAAACACCATTTAACACGACTTTTACACACTGATGCTATATAAATCTATACATATAGTCACTGAGTATTCACTATTATAGTTTTATGTAATGTTTTTAATTACGCTTTTATCGTTCGAATTTAAATTCACTCATGTTTTACGTTACGAGGCCGCTGTCCTTAACACATTGTTTTGGCCTTGTCTGTGAAGCGTTTTTTCCGACTTATAAGATAAGGATAATACATTGTAGGTATAGCTTATCCACTGTATAAATATTTTTATTAGTAAGGGGGATAACATACATAATATTTAATACACATCCATGACTTTTTGTTCCCTGACGGGATTCGAACCCGCGACCTCCTGCTTGAGTTGCGCTTGAGATGCGCTAACCACTGGCCCCGGGTCACAGAGGTCGTGAAATCAAGGATCAAAACGCATTCCACCATACCAGCCTACTGCCACCTACTGCGGAATTTTCTTATGTGATGTCCATTTGACAGCAAGGATAAAGAAAATGCTGAATTTTTTTTAATTTATTACAGCTTTTTTCAAGATTAAGAAATAGCAACCCGAGCGCTCTGGATAAAATAGTACCCATCGTAGGTGACATATCGAAACCGAACCTTGGACTGAAGCCTAATGATGAACAGCTCCTTATAAACATGGTAATAATAATATTTAATTATATTTATGGACGCTTCGCACCACGTCAATCTGACCCTGTGCTAAGTAACCGAATAAGTTGTGTTACAGGTATCATTTTGTTGTCTGACAACAGGAAGTATATTTAATACTTTTATACTATACTAACATTTAAGATTTTTATTAATATACACATATTCAATACACATCCGTGATCCAGGAACAAAGAAAACTTTTTGTTCCCTCGGCGGGATTCGAAGCCGCGACCTCCGGCTTGAGCGCCAACGCGCTAACCACAGAAGTCGTCAAAAATTTATTTTGGCACACCTACTCATTATATAATTAGGGATCTTTTTTCACTAATATCGAAAATGCAAATGTGCGTTTCTTTTCTTACGTTTTCGAGCGAAATAGACATTAAAGCTGGAAGCGGAAACACACGTACTGAATTTTTAATTTTGATTTCAAATTCAGTGAAAATTAACGAAATTGTATGAAAGTGTCAGAAGGACCTGACATATTCTTGATCTTAACTAGTCATCACGTGTAGATATCCTTAAAGAATGTCAAACTAAGTGCGCGTGTTCCGGCTAACAGTAGATCAATCTCATCGAACTTTATTTTTATCAATTTTACGAATTATTAAAGGCATTACTAAAAATAAACCTCCTAATAAATTTAAAATGTGCTAAATTTCATACACCTTCGTATGCATCATTTTCGTAAAAAGGGATAAGAAGTGTTCGCTTCCCTTATAAATATAATACACTGGCGGACACATAAACTGCATCATAGTGCAAGATAACTTTAAATGAAATATTAATGTGAATAATTAGTGAAAGTGCAAACTATTTTGATTTATTTCAATGATAATACTAAGACTGGTTCTTAATCTGATAAAAAAATCATTTCAAGTGTGTATAGGTCAACATTTCTCATTAAAAGAATCAAATTACTCCTTTTGCAGCATTTTGGAATGAAATAGTGAATAGAACAAAAATGGCTTTATTAAGAAAATTTTAAAATACTAAGAAAATAAAAAGTTTTTATTGTTTTTAATAAGGTGTATTACCTTCTATTGTCCTAATAACTGATTCAAGTCGGTTTCACATCGACCTGATCAGTGTTTTTCAACGATCTTGCGGAGTATTGTTTGAGCTTCGCAACCGCGCAAATTCCGCTCCCTACAAGGGAGTGGAATTCTTGTAAATACAGCTCTTTTTAGGTTGTCCCACACGTGTTCTATTGGATTGAGGTCCGGGCTACATGCTCGCTAATTCATGGAACGAATCTCACTCACACATTACCTCGGCCATGTGTGTCTGCGTCAATAAACACAAGTTCAGTTCGAGCATCCATCGATATGCCGCCCCAAACGATACAAGACCCGCCTCCAAATGGAACCCTCTCCTCAATGCAATTTTGAGCATATCGCTCTTCTCGTCTACGGTAGACTAGTCTGCAACCATCAGCACCGTACAAACAAGTCCTACACTCATCAGTGAAAAATACGGAAGCCCATTGCTCTTCAGTCCAATTTAAGTGTTCACGAGCAAATCTTAGTCGAGCTTGCTTGTGAGCTGAAGACAATTTTGGTCTATTTGCGTGTCTGAAAGGTGTGATATCACGCTCTTTTAACCTTATACTTATGGTTCGTGCACTAACTGCTACGCCACGTACCTGGTGGAGCTCATTTTTAATGCTTATAGACGTTAAAAACCGATTTCGCAAGGTTGTTGTCACAATAAACCTGTCGTCACGAGACGTTCTCACCCGAGTTCTGCCGGTTCCACGTCTTCTTTTGAATGAACCTGTCTCCATAAACCTTCTGTAAGCTCGGGAAACCGTAGACTGATTTACATTTAAATCTGCAGCAATTGTTCGTTGGTACGTCCATATTCGTGAGATAAAAACGTGTTTAAAATGCAAACAGATTAGCAATTAAACAATTAGGAACGATAATTCAACATGTAACAAAACAAAAAAAAACCCTACCTACCTACCTAACCTAACCTAACCTAACCTACCTAGTATTTGAATAAACTTGAGCGTAGAAATTAGGTACAATAATAATGTGGTTTTTAATTTCCTCTTTATCCCTAACGTTTGTTTTAGGTTTCCATAGTCTTTCACGTGGCAGCAACAATAAAGTTCAATGAACCGCTGGAGACGATTATGAACGTGAATGTTACCGGCACTGGCCAAGTCCTCAATTTGAGTCACCGACTTAAAAATCCTCAGGTTGGCTTCAATCGTCCTGCTACATTTTTCTTTTAATTTAAGTGCTACCGCCTTAATTATTTATCCTTCGATAATTAGTTAAATTAGATACAGAATTTGGCAAAATGTGTTAAATTATCCCTAGCTCATGGAAAATAGGAAAATCGAAGGAAAATAGCCGTAGGTATTACCGAAATGTTATATTAAATAATTAATATAATAGTAATACGAGAAAGAGAAAATCTGTCAATGAGATGGTTCATTCCAAAATTTGTAAAACAATTAAACTTATTGATATTATGTGATCTTATGTCTAATCTGTATCTATTTCAGGTTTTTGTATACATGTCTACGGCGTTCAGTAATACTGACAAAGATGTTGTTAACGAAATCGTTTACCCGGCTCCTGCTTCTTTGAACGAAGTCAAGAAATTAATCGAAATCGGAATCAATGACGGCCAATTAAAAGAACTTTTAAGTGAGTATTTTTTATTATTCTTTGTTATTGTGCTATTATTATTATTTTTTGTTGTAATATTATTGTAATATAATATTAGGTCCTTACGAGTACATATGAAATTGGCGTTTTGTCGTACTGGACACTTTGATCTCAAATATATCTTCTTTGGTTAGGAATTCCAATTTCAAATTTATACCGCTATTTACTCGTGTATTTGTGTTTCGAAAACGGTAATTCATTTGTTTTTTCCTCTTTTGGTTTTTTCTTTGCGTCACTCTGTTCAGAAAATGGAAAACTTGAAATATCGTGTTATTTTCGAGTACGAGTTCAACCGTGGCACCAGTGCTGCAACAACGGCTCGACGGATTAATGATCTGTATGGCGGCGGTGTCGCAAAAGAAAACACAGTGCGTTTTTGGTTCCAACGTTTTCGTTCTGGAAATTTCGACCTGCAGAACAAGCCCCATGGACGGCCGGAGAAGTTGATAATGAAGAATTGAAGGTTATTATCGAAGCGGGTCCATCGCAAACCACGTCCGAGTTAGCTGCATGCTGCGGTGTTAGTGATAAAACTGTTTTAATCTACTTGAAGCGAATTGGAAAAAAAATCTTGAAAGGTGGAAACCTCATGAATTGAGTGCAGAGAACCGGTAAACGCGCGTTGACTGTTGCGTTACATTACTCAACCGGCACAATAATGAAGGGATTTTAAATAGAATCATTAACTGTGATGAAAAATGGATCATGTACGATAATCGGAAACGATCATCGCAATGGATGAAACCTGGCGAACCAGCCAAAGCCTGCCCCAAGCGAAAATTGACTCAAAAAAGTTACCTGTGAGCGTTTGGTGGACTAGTGCAGCTGTCGTTCACTGCAGCTTCTTATATTGAGCCAGACGATTACGGCAGATGTCTATTGCCAGCAACTGCAAATCATGATGGAAAAGCTAGCTGCTAAACAACCGAGGTTGGTCATTCGCTCTAGGCCACTGCTGCTTCAGGATTTCGCTAGACCACACACTGCACAACAGACGGCTACCAGATTAGAGGAGCTTCAATTGGAAGTTCTAAGACATCTACCGTACTCCCCAGACCTTGCTCCGACTGATAACCATTTTTTTCGAAATTTTAGTAACTTCTTAGAAGGGAAAAAATTCAACTCCGATGGGGCAGCGCAAAGCGACTTCAAAGGTTTTATTGATTCCTGTCCGAATGGGTTTTTTAGTAAAGGAATCAATAAACTACCTATGAGATGGCAAAAGTGCATAGATAGCAATTGTATATACTTTGATTAAATAAATATATTATGTTTAAAAAAATCGACTTTATGTTCCTCCTTTACAAAACCCCAATTTCATATAATAGAATGACCTAATATTAGGTCATTACATATGAAAACAATGCCGCAAGTAGCGAATTATAATGAAAATTAATTTTTTTAGAGGGAAGGCCCAATACGTACACATTTACTAAAGCACTGGCTGAAAACTTGGTTGCTGACAACCACGGGCATGTACCAGCTATCATAGTCCGACCAGCTATTGGTAAGTGCTTAAACAATTTCACTAAAACTATATAACATAACATAACGTTAACATAAGTTTTTTTAAATATCATATAGGGAAACATTCACAGGGCATTTCAAATTTAAATTCCCGAATGCGGTGAAAAATTTGACTGCTAACATTAACTAGGTATTTATTTCAAGATTAAAATATTCGCGAAATTTATTTTCTAATTATTCAATAAATGCGATAAAATTGTCGGGTGGTATTATTATGAATGAATGAAAAACTCTTTATTGCACCAAAAACAATTAGGACATACAGAACATAGAAAAACTAAACTTATATAAGCACAAAAGGCGGTCTTATCGCTACAAGCGATTTCTGCCAGACAACCTTTATAATCATGACACATGTTTACATGTAATATACTGGTAGGTGGCTTTATAGACACGTAAAGAGAAAATTATTTTAATACATATTGTAATTTAAGATTTCATAATACTTTTATATGACATATTCTATTTAGGTACACTACTTTATAATATTCGTTAATATATACACAAATACTTATATATCGTACTATAGAATAAATAAATAAATACTATTATTGAAAGTAGAAATAATGCATACAAATTATGGACTTATAGTAAAGATCACCATGTTAATTGTGACAAAAAATGTTCCTTAACTCCATTTTTAAATACGTGCAAAGATTGAGCGCGTCTTAATGAAATTGGTAATCTGTTCCACAGACTGACTGCACGAGCTGTGAATGAAGAGTCAAAAAATTTTGTATTTCTCGTAGGGGGGTTTAATGATATATTAGAATTTCGAAAAGATTTTACACTATCGTCCAAAAATTTAAACCTTTCTTTTAAGTAAGGTAGCGACTTGGGGTCATACAGTATACCATACAGGTGGGACAGTATATGAGCATTCCGCCGAAGTCTGATTGGCAGCCACTTGAGTTTGGTACGAAATTCGGATATGTGATCATATTTTCGTAAACCGAAAATAAATCTAATACAAAGGTTTTGGAGACGCTCAAGTTTATTAAGCTGCTCTTCTGAAATATTTGTGAAACATGTGTCAGCGTAATCTAATATAGGAAGGATAAGCGATTCAGCAAGCAGAATTTTGGTCGGAATCGGCAGAAAATGCTGCAAGCGCCTCAGAGTACTCCACGCACCAAAAACTCTCCTACCGATTTCACCAATGTGCTTAGACCAAGACAGTGTTGAGTCAAGATGAATTCCAAGATTTTTAACGGATTGTGAGAATGGGATAATGTTTCCTTCGACCATTACTGGGCAAATATCCTGTAATCGAACCCTTGTCAACAACCTTGGACTGCCGATGATAATCGCTTGGGTTTTCATAGGATTTATGACTAATCCATGAGATTTACTCCAAGCACATATACTTTTCAGATCTTCATTAGTTCGTGCAATAGCCGACGGTAAGTCATTAAGTGATGCGTGGAGATAAATCTGCAAGTCATCAGCATACATGTGAGAGCAGGAGAAGATGTTTTTGGCGATGGTATTAATGAAAATGCTAAACAGTAAAGGCGATAGGACACCGCCTTGAGGGACACCAGCCGTGACTGTTGACCACTCAGATACGACTTCTTCCACCGCAACACGTTGAAGACGATTACATAAATAACCACGGAACCATGCAATCACGGTGGGTGAAAAATTTAGAGAGTTCATGAGTTGCAAGAGAATATCATGGTCAACTGTGTTAAAAGCATTTGTAAAGTCCAAAAGTGTTAAAATCGTTAATTTCCCATTGTCCATGGCACAGCGTATATCGTCAGTCACCTTTATTAATGCAGTAGTTTTATTTGTAGTGTAATGTCTCATTGTATCAAATAAATGTTTATTATTACTATTATTATTACTGTGGCCGGGACGGAAACCAGACTGAAAGGGGTTGAAGTAATTTAATCTATTTAAAAAGTTAACAGTCTGCTGATGGATGAGGTGCTCTAATACCTTAGATAAAAATGGTAGGATAGAAATTGGTCGATAATCCTTACAAAATTGTGGTGTAGGCTTTTTGGGTAAAGGGATAATTTTAGCTCTTTTCCAGAATTCTGGAAAAGTACCTGTGGACAAAGAAAAATTAAGGATGTCTGTTAAGACGGGACATATAATATCAATTATTGGAACAATCATGTTACGACTAAGTTCATAACTACCAACCGCATTAGATGAAATTGACATTACACTTTTCTTAACCTCACTGACACTGACTGGACGAAAACAAAAAGGAGAGTGTCTTTCAGGAGGATGAAAAGAAAGATGTTGTAGCGTATTAGTTTTGTCGGTCGTACTCAATGACGTTGATGGCGATGAGAAAAATTTATTAAGATCATCAAGCTTAATATTATTGGTTGGGACCTGCCCACCACGATTACCTATACCCAGAGACTTTAAAAATTTCCATGTTTTAGCTGTCCCACCGCTCTCTACAGATGAATGAATATAACGCCTCTGTGCATCTCTGCACATAGTGTTGCAGCGATTACGAATTTTTATGTACTTTTCATGACTTTCGTTAGTTTTTTGTCGTCTGTAAGTTGCCTTAGCACGATGTTTCTTAATTATAAGAGCTTTAATTTCATCTGTCAACCATGGTGCAGGTAAATGTTTTATTCTGACTGGCTTGAGAGGTGCATGGTCGTCACATAGTTTGGTAATGATAGATGTGAAAGTTTCAATTTTAGCATCAATGTTATTAGCATCTGTTACCGGAGACCAATCCAAAATGCGTGCATCAGCGCACAACTTTTCCAACTCGATTCCGACAAAGCTACGAAACATACGCGTCTTATGCTTCGGTTTAGGCGTTTTAATCTTACATGATGCAAAAATTAGGTCATGGTACGAGAACATGTCAGCATTGTATTGCCCATGTTTTGCAATAGATGTAGAGGATGTGACAATCATAACATCTAAAAGAGAAGGTGTACAGTTGGGAGCACAATGAGTTGCATTTAGAGGCAATAATTGCATGTTACACGAATTGACAATAGATACTAATTTATTGGACCTGTAATCCTTTTTAAGTAGGCACTTGTTTAAATCTCCCATAATAATCATATGTTTATATGCTGGCGAGAGTTCTTCCAACAAACTTTCAAAGGCTGTAAAATAATTTATATGAGAAGAAGGACAGTACAGCACCCCTACCAAAACTTTTGTGTGAAACAGTGTAATATCAATAAATAGATGTTCTGGAGCATTTACTGGAGGAGGCTGAGTGGATGAGCTAATGTGAGAGAAGGGAATATCCGAGCGTAGGTAAATTGCGACACCACCGCCAGTTCGACCAGTTCTGTCATTACGGATCAGCTGGTAACCGGGCAGTGCATAACATTGGGAAAGGAGACACGGTTTAAGCCATGACTCGGATATGAGTATAGCATGGATATTAAGTTTCGGCTCGAATAGCGCCAACATATCAGAGAAATGGGCTGGAATGCTCTGTGCATTAATATGGACCACTTAAAAATTTTTGGACATATCTTGAAACTCTATAGCCAAAGATTCATTAAGGGGTACTAAAGATTCTGTACTGTGAAAGGAACAGTTCGATGAGGAACATGATTTAAAATCAATACTTTCCATACTCAAATTTAACTCCATAATATTATCAATAATAAAAATAATATATAGTTACTATATTAACAATAATAATATAAATATGCAAATAAATAACAATACAAATATAATTATTAATAAAATATATTGTAACTAATAATAATAAATAAAAGAGAAAAAAAAAAGCTACTGGGTATAAAGTTGCTTTAATGATAATTAAACTACAATAATTTAATCTTTTCAAGAAAAGAGACACTATAACAATTAGAAATAAAAGTCTAAATAACAGTTTAACCCACATGCAAAAAGAAAAATGAAAATCGAACAAGAAGCATCCAAAGGTACGTCATTAAAACGTCTTATCAGGCGATGACAGTACTTGTCAGCAGCAAGTCTTTTGTCAATTGAAATTTAAAAAATTATCTGACAACTCACAACTGTCAAGTGTCAAAATCAACTTTTTATTCCTCCATGCAAAATCAACAATAAATTTTGCCAGTGGTCTCGAACCTACCGATTTTTCGGTATTTCTACCGATATGGGCTCTGTTCTACCGAAATACCGAAATAAACGTTTTTTCTACGATTTCACAGTATACATGGAAATTCTCCCGATTTTTCTACCGATTTTACACTTTTAAGTTGGCAACCCTTTTTATTTATGTTTAATGTTACGGGGATGCCCTCAATAGTATGGACCTAGTGCAGAATGTAGTTCATATATTTTGGGGAATACCCTTGACACTCTTGTGTCCTACAATTCGATGTTACAAGGGGCTTACCGCTCGGGAATTTACCTGTCTAGTATATATAAACAGTAATTCGGTTTTATTTTTTCATTAATTTTCTTAACTTTGAAGCGTGAGTCAGATACAAAATCAGATAATTAAGTAAAAATGTCGTCTGACAAGGAGCCAAGCACAAGTGCGAGTGTAAGAAGAAAAAAATATCTACAATATTATAGAAAAGAATGGGAAGAAGAATTTCCAGGTTGGCTGCAAGATAGTCGTAAAGGCGAAAGCTATGCCTATTGTAAGAGTTGTAATAAAGATATCAACATCACATCAGGAAAAGACGCTATAAAGAAACACAGTTCTTCACAAGCACACTCAGTATCATCAAAGAACATAAAATCACAACCGAAGATATCATCATTTACTGTGACCAAAACTGAAAAATCTGATATACTGGTTAAGCAAGGTAATTTTTTTAGTTTATTTATTTTACTATTTACATTGTTATATTATTTTGTTTTCTACTTATCGGTTTATAGAAGCAGTGGATATAATTATACCCTAATCGCTACTAGACATACCTACGTAATTTTAATTCTTTATTTTTAATTTCAGGTGAAATAAGATTAGTCTCGTTTGTTGTTGAACACAATCTACCATTCACTATTATGGAGCACCTACCGCAGTTAATGCAAGCCGTTTGTCCTGATTCAAAAATAGCAAAAGAAATAAAATGCTCTTCAACCAAAACTCATGACATAATTGATCATATTATAGGTAAAGAAAGTTTCAATAATTTATGTGAATATCTAGGGCAAACTAAGTTTTCGCTTATTATTGACGAGTCCACTGATCTTAGTACGACCAAACACTTGTGCTTAGTTGTGAGATATGCGAAAATTAATCGTATTAAAGATTGTTTTTTAGCTCTTATTCCATTAGAAGAAGCTAATGCAGCAACCTTATTTGAACACATTGTAATTTTTTTTAGAAGCAATAATATTCCATATAAAGATAATCTAATAGGTTTTGCATCTGACGGAGCAAACGTAATGATGGGACGTAATAATTCTGTTGTAACATTGCTGCAAAATGAAATTCCTAACATTTTTATACTTAAATGCGCCTGCCAGTTTCACCTTTGCGCGTCATATGCTTGTACCAAATTGCCACGTTTTGTAGAGGATCTTGTAAGAGACATTTACAACTACTTTTCTTCTAGCCTAAAAAGAGTGGCAGAGTTTAAAAACTTTCAAATGTTTTGCGACTTAAAAGTACATAAAATACTTCACCCCTCTCAAACACGCTGGTTATCAGTACATGCAGCAGTGAAGAAAATATTGGAACAACTCTCTGCTCTTAAACTATTTTTTATAGACCAAATATCTAACAATGATCATCTTTTAGCTGCAGAACATATATTACAAAAGCTCCAAGATCCTACTACGATATTATTTTTGGAATTTTTAGATTTTGTATTACCATTATTTACCGATTTAAATAAAGAAATGCAAGCAGAACACCCGAAAATTCATAATTTATATGAAAAAATAACTGGAACATTAAAAACTATTTTTGATTGTTTTTTAAAAAGAGAATATTTAACTAGCACTCCAATCGAAAATGTTGATTTTAAGAATCCCAGAAATTTTATGGATATTGATGACGTATACTATGGTGCTGCTGCGTCTAATACACTTCTAAGTAGTTCAGAAAATCTAAACTCAGATCAAGTAAATTTGTTTAAATGCAGATGCCTAGATTTTTATATCGAAGCTTGTAAGCAAATAACCACGCGGTTTCCATTGAAAAATAACCCAATAAAAGGTTTAGACATAATTGATCCAAAAAATGTTAAAATTGGCAAAACTGCTTCGATAGTTCCTGTGAGTAGGCTCTTTCCCAATATTGTTCACAGCAATGATTTCCAGGAAATTGATACAGAGTGGCGCATTTTAAGAAATTATGAACAAATCAAAACATTTCCTGATGATGTAGAACTATTTTGGGATGAAGTAAGTTTACTAAAGCGTGGCGATGAAACTCAAATGTTTCCATTGTTGTCTGATTTCATCTTTAATATTTTATCACTTCCCCATTCATCCGCTAACGTTGAACGCATATTTTCACATATTAATCTTTTAAAAACAAAGCAGCGAAATAGGCTGTCTACTGAATCAATCACTGGTCTATTACATTCAAAACGACTATTTAATACAGCCAATTGTTACGATTTTGAAATTAATTCGAAGATGACTGCGGCTATGGCCAAAGAATATTGGTATAAAAAATAATTATGATTGTTACGAATTAGTCTGTAAGTTTTTTTTAATAAATAAACGATTTTTATTGAATATTGTATTTTTTTTGTCAAATACCGATTTTGGGTACAAATATACCGATTTTAGCTGGCAATTCTACCGATCTCGCTCTATGGCGTTCGAGACCACTGAATTTTGCATCCATATTCCATTCCAATAAGTGATAAGTAGCCCATTTTAATAATGTACCTTAAATTCACAAGAAAATCATAAAAATCAGAGTTAAAATAGAGAATTTCTTCCACCTGAAATACATAGTTGGAATACAAAATTGAAGAAGTATGCAGCATAAAGTGAAGCAATGTTTTTACAAAGTAAGTAGATACACATCAACTACACACCATAATAATAATCAGAATGGTAGCAAATATATTTCATTACTGAAGGATAACATTTTTTAAATCTATTCTTTTAAGTTATGGCACACTTAAAATTATTACAAGTTATATTTTGTTGAAATTGACAGTTATTTATATGAAGTATACTTGCAGAAAAATTTATAGTTAGAAATTTTGATATAATAGAGTAGAAGATATACAGGAAATAATTAATGACAAATAAGCAGAGAAGAAGAAAAGAAGTAGGTAATGTATTAAGGTACTAACTTATTTTCCTTTAACATTTTTCCTTGTCCTTGTTGCAGGTGGACTTTTAATCTTCGGCATGGGTCCAGATGGGATAACTTGACTAGATACCACTGCTGTATTAGTGATCATACCTGGAATTGTATCAAGCTCAGCTTTGTTATGAATACAATGCCGTGAGCCGTCAGGACTTATTACAAAAATGTTGCCATCCCGTGTCCATGACTTGGTCAAACCACAATGTTGCCTAGCTGCCATGAACAAGTTGTGCCTTTTCTTTGTAAGATATTCCGTCAGCGTAATACGAGTCTGCTTAAGTTTGGTTTTTGACTCCCATATTTTACTACGATGGCTCAATTCTTTGAATTTTACCAATATGGGTCTACTCTTAGCCTCCTTGGGACGACCCAGCCTGTAACAGAAGCTAATTGAAGAGACGTCTATACTTGGAACTTCAAGTTGATTGACAAACAGATTTAAAATTTTTTGCTGCGGATTCTCCTTGTCTTCTGGAATACCATGGATGAGCAGCATCTTCTTTCTGCGCATTGTCTCCATTTGATCCAGTGAATCTGTCAACAACTCTAGCTGGGATTGTAAGCTTTTAAGCGCCTGAAGTACAAATTCCTTGAACATATTGAAGTCAGATGCCAACTTATTTATAGGGCTTACTGAGTGTGGAAAAGAATTTTCAAGGTCCCTCTGGAAGTCAGCCATTCTTGAATTAAACATTACTGTCATATCCGCAATCGTCTGTTTAATTGACTCCATCTTGTATTAAAGGTTTAAAGTGTTCAAAAGTTCTTGAGGATAGTTAGTGAAAGATAAAAATAAAGTGATAGTGATGAAATTAATGCAAAAATTTATTGTGAGAACATTTAGGGGGAGCACAGGTAACTTTTTATTTAGTAACACATTAAAAATAATAACTGATAATTGTAAGTATCCAAAATAAATATCAGAGCGATTAAAAATTGCGTGTGTCTTTTTTGTCGCCTACCCTACGTATTATTAAAAAACCCTTAAGTATAATCCTTTAATTTTGCCTAGTTTTGGCATTCATAAATTCGTTCTCGGCAATCGTCGTTTTTGTAGGAAAATTACAGGCGATGTTCGAAAAACGACGATTCCCGAAGTACATTAGAAAATTGGTTTTACTATACGCAGCATTAAGTTGAACGGCGTTCACCTTAGGCTTCAGTCCACCACTGTAGCCTCCTGCGAGTTAGCAGACTTCACGCGCTTTTAAAGCAAAATTGTTAACCGACTTCCAAAAAAGGAGGCGGTTATACGTTCGGCTTATAATAATATATATATTATTTTTTTTGTATGTTCAACGATTACTCCGCTGTTTGTGGTCCAACTTTCAAAATTCTTATTTTTATGTATGGAGTTTTAGTTATATTATTTTAGTTATGTATATGTATTATATAAGAATACATAAAAATTCTTATTTTTATGTATTCTTATATAATTCCAAATTAGTCCTTTCGACATCAAAGTGATGTCCTGATGATGGGATCTGATGGGATTTCGAGGGAACTCCTCGAAATTTATATGGACACATATGGTGATTTCAACTTTTTCTGAACTAGTCTAAGCAAATGCTACCAAAAAGTAAGATTTTGCTCCAAGGCTCCCAAGTACTGAACAGAATTCCTGACTCCTTATGTTTGGGGATTTCGTCATCATTTAAAGAACTGCAAGCATATGCCACAATGTCAATAAGAGTAATCATCATCATCACCACCATCATCACACCATACATCATCACATGAAGATTTAAAAGGTACTTCTCATAGTATTTTACATCGACATGGATATCTTTGAACATTACTCGGCCGTATACGGAAGTATTTGCAAAATTCTTTTGTTGTTGTAAAGAGTATAATTCGAAATTGGTCCTTTAGTCACTAAAGTGGAAACCTGATGATGGGTCCCATGAGGAATCGAGGGAACTCCTCGAAATTTATATGGAGACAGTGATTTTGACTTTTTCTGAAGTAACACAAGCATAGAATAAGATTTTGAACCAAGGTATACCCTGGATCCAAAAGCACTGAACGGAACTCTTTAGTCTTTAAAGTTACGCGTTTGGTAATTTCGGCATTGTTTAAAGAACTGCAAGCACATTAAAAATTAAAAAAAAATTATGATGATGATGAGGATAAACAGTATCCCAAGTTACGCCTTATAATATCAGCTATCTACCAGTGAAAGTCTCGTGAAAATCGGTCCAGCCGTTCCAGAGATTAGCAGGAACAAACAAACAGACGGACAGACATTTTTTTTTAAATGTTTGTTATTGTAAATACAGTATATACTTTCATATGCATTAAGTAAAAAGCTGTTAATTTGAAATCACAAACATACACTTCAATTTTATTCATTTGTATTTAGAAAATAAGATTTATTTCATACTTTTTTGTATATTTTTACTTTGGAAGTAGGTTTTATAAAAGCACGTGAATTATTTTTAGACATGCATGTTCCCACACAATGTTTTCTTTCACCGCTCTAAGCGTCAGTAAGGTAATTGAGAAAGTGTAATTGATGGACACCAGAGTGCTAAGTGTTAGTTTTTCTTTTCGCATTCGATCGTGAGCGCGTTTGGTGTTTACTAGAAAATTGTATGTAATTTGATCAAGTTGTCGCGTTCACAACTATGTGGCGCTGTACAAATCACATACAAATTCCTAGTAAACGCCAAACGCGCTCACGATCGAATGCGAAAAGAAGACACACACTTAGCATTTAGAACCCGTTATTAAACCTGCACCATCAAGTGTGCGACCCAAGAAGTATTCACTAGGTCATGGACACTCTTGTAATAAAGCAAGCTTCAAGACAGACGCCTACTAAAAATAATATATTTACGCACCTAATATTATCCACAGAGTAGGTAAAATAAAAGATATTTTTATTTTTTCTATTATTTTTCATACACAGAATACAAACATAACCACTTTTTTTGTATGATATTATTCTTAATTATTAATGTAATAATATAAAGTTTAAACATTCATTGGACACAAATATAATATAAAAAAATTGTTAGGTACTTGTCGTCATGACAACCAACAACACACTATCACAATTGTTATAAAAAAAACACGAAGTTTGAAAATTTAGACGTCCCTTCGAAAAGGCACAATCTTGACACTATTGCCGTGTACGCGATAGGAGATTTGTGCACACGTCGTATGCTTGTGGTAGTGCAATCTAATCGAAAGTAAATTATGTAGGTTTATTTGGTCCTAGCTCATAGGGGTCAAATAGGTGACAATCATTATTTGTAATTTAAATATTTTTATATTTCTTTCGGAAAAACTTTTATAAATATATAAATTAGTGAATAATGATTTTAAAATAATAGTGCTGTGTTTTAAAACAAATTTTCGCTAAGTTAGGACATAAAAACGGAAACTAAGTATGCCATAGAACTCTATTTCATGCACCATGTACCGTATTTATAATCCTGCTTGGAATTCAGTATAAAAAGTAACCTGCGCTAGTCCATATTATCGCTACTAAGTACATACTTACTACAATACCAAATTACAACACAAAATCAGTTCAATAGCTAGAGTTATTGCGTTAAAAAGTAAACAAACATCCTTACATACAAACTTTCGCGTTTATAATAAGCAAGGATTTCTTCGTCGTAAATTAACGAATTAAAAAAGCTTTTTAACGAATTAAAAAAATCTTAGAAGGTTAGTTTGCATTAGGCGTATGGACTTTGACCTAAAAATATAAGGGATTGTGGTCACCGATCCTACTTGGAACCACGACTGGGATTGCATAACATAAGTGCACGCTACGACCACAGAGCCATCGAGCTTCCATCTCATGATTCCTCATTGTATTATATTATACTTCAATAATAATTAGATAATACCTACGTAAATTCAGCCAATTCAATTGATCGGTTATTTATAGAATTTTGTAATTATTTAGATTTATATAACGTTTTTACTTATCAACTGATTTAAATGAAACAAACACCTAATTTTAAGGGGGGCAAACCAAAATGCATTAGTGAAAACCACATTCAAATCGGTTGAGCCGTTTCTGAGATTACGCGAACAAGCGTACCTACAGAGTTACAGACAAACAGACAAAAATTCTAAAAATCATTGTTTTGGGTTCTATTTCGTTCATAAAACGCTTTATATGGAATAGGAATTCCTAAGAATAGTTTTTCTTATATATCTTCTATGTATCTACAGACAGCGACCAGTTACGAATTGGTACTACTATTACAGATGTTGACCGCGGCTCGGCCTGCGTAAATATAGTAGCCCTCGGGAGTCGGGAACACTGTAATTTTTAGAATAAAATGTAGCCTATGTTTTAATCCAGAGCCTAAATTACTACCATACCAAATTTCATCGAAATCCGTTCAGTACTTTTTGCGTGAAAGAGTAACAAACATCCATCCATCCACCCATCCATCCATCCTCACTTTCACGTTTATAATATTAGAAGGAAGTACTCTGCGTACATTTCTTGTGACATGTATTTGTATTTATTATTTAAGTATCAGCAGGCAACGCGGAACCTCTCGTCGGCTGGGTGGACAACTGGTTCGGGGGCACAGCACTAATGACGTCTATAGCCAAGGGCCTGAACAGAGTGCTTCTAGCCGATCCCGACAACAACATAGACCTTGTCCCGGTGGACTACGTCTCCAATTTGACCATTGTTTCCGCGGCGAAACGCGTAACCGCCGCTAAAAGGTAACTTTCAAACGAATTTGCTATCGGTTAAGTTGTTGACTATAGTAAAAATGCGAGATTTTATGTGAATTTGTAGATATTTGTTACACTTTCACGCAATAACCGCTGAATGGATTAAATTAAAATCATTGTCCCTTTTAATTATTAATATGTGTTTAATATATATATATATATATATATATACTTAACTATCCAAATCGATCCAAATTTAGTAATTTTGACGTTCGTCCCCTTCAACAGCCCACATTTTTCCACACAATCGTGTACACACCGCATGCTTGTAGTAGTGCAATCAAATTGAAAGATAACTATGTAGCTGCTTACTGTACGTCTGTTTTTCATCTGTGGATTGTAACATACAACATCTATGTTCAAAATGTTTGTTCCCGAAACATGTACGTACTCGTACTTATCCACGGCTTCTGCGGTATACCGTACACTGTACTGTCAAATCCAATCGAGTTCCAGGCAGCCTTTACCTACTAACTGAGTTTATAGTCAACTGAACTTAATACGAAACAAGGTAAAATAGAAAATTATAGTATTGTGGTATTAATATGATAAAATAAAAGTAATTGCAAAAAAGTCGCCAATATCCAAAAACTGTTTTTACTACACGGTTCATCAAATACGATATATTTAAATAAATAAAAAAATACCTACATAATATTATTGATGATCCTATTTTTATTTACAGTTCTGAGGAAGTGCAAGTTTACAACTGCTGTACAAGCGGGGAAAATCCATTAACGTTGAAACAATTGGCAGATCACATATTTAACTTTTCTCATACTCATAAATTCAGTATGTATCTATGAACTATATTTTTATTTATTTACTAGCTGTACTGATTCTGCATTAGGCTTTTGACTACTTTTGACACAACATTAACTATTTGGCTATATACCATTTTTGTAGATATTTGTATGTTATTTAATGTTGTAGAACATTATTTTGTTCTATCATCAATAGCTAGTTAATATAATAATTCGTTGAAATTCTGATTTTAAGAACAATTAAACAATTCATTAGCTTTATATATATAAATTATAAAAAGAAATAAGAATGAAGCACAAAGTTTGAAAAAAAAATATAAATGAAAACAAAACCGCCGAATTTTATAAGAATCTAAAAAGGCCAAAATCTTGCAAAATATTTATTTCAGTATAATATATGGGCTTCTTATACGAAAATACTTAAAGGATCAACATCGACTAAACCTATAACCTTGTATATAAGAAAGATCAATATACCACACGAGTCTGTAAGTAATTTTCTGTAATAAGTAATTTTATTTATTAAAATTAGTCGTAATTTTTTTTTGTTTTCAGATGATTTACCCATGCCGAGCGTGACATTTACAAAGTACAAGTGGTTGGTGAGTCTAATGACTTTGTTCCTACAAACTCTACCCGCATACATAGCTGATGCTGATGGGAAAGAACAGAAGGTACGTACGTACGTATTTCAGCATTTTCTATAATTCAGCCCCTAGGTGGATAAAATATAGGATGTTTTGAATCCTAATTTCACGCGGGTGAAGCCGCGGGCAATAATGCTAGTGGATAATATTTGCATTTTTATTTGGTGTCTAAGAGGGAAAATATTCCTAATAAAGTTAAAACTTAATAATTAGAAATTAGAAAATCGAAATTCGACCAATAGGTGACCACTAGTTATAAGCCTAAGACAGAAGGCTATGCTTCCACGAGCGTTTTCAGTGCACATAAGCATGAGAAAAGCACCTCCCTCCCCCAATACTGGTCATGCGTACACTCAGAAACAAGATCGAGCAAACACCACCACCACACAAGCAATAATGTCAGCAAGACCGTGCAAGGCCCCACACCACCATACACTATACAGGTTGCAAAACTCAACGCGCGTTTCGCCCCGAACCCGCAGCATCCTCAGGAAGTGAACCTGCAAACAAAGTTCGTTAGTAATGCCGCCAGCCAAACCACCACCCTTTATACTCTACTGGCTACTAGTACCCCCACCAAACAGGTTAATGAGCGGTGCGTAGTCAAACAAGTTTGGTCATCAATAATGCAAGTCTATTGTTGTTATTAACACGCTCAGTCGAAAGCCTTTGTCACATTTATGTAACACCTTATAGGAGTGGCCATAGCGGGTACACTTAGGCCACTATCTAAAAGGCGATGCGTGTAAAGTTGTGAAATCTGACATTTGACACATGCATTCGATTTTCAGCTCTATTGTACTAGCACAGAGTCAGTTTTTTTTTGTCACAACCACAAAAAACTTTCGTGGGTACGAGGGCTTATTGTTTATGCTGTTTCCTTATTTTACAGGTTTGTGAAAATCCAATCTAAAGTAGTTTTCGTCCGCGACACACTGGAGTTCTTCACGTCTCGCATGTGGATCATACGGGCACCGAAGGCTAGAGAACTTTACAGCTCTCTGTCAGCCACAGACAAGAAACAGTTCGCGTTTGACCCGTGCAGTATCGACTGGAACGTGTACATCCCTAACTACTGCTACGGAATCAAGAAATTTCTATTGAAGTCGTAAAAGTTGGTCATTGGTCCCTGTTTATTATTATGGTCAAATAACTGTTGTATGTTCGCCGCCTTGGTTTTTGCATATCACTATTAAGTTACAGTGGTGATACCAATGCAATGATACAGCATCACTTCTATTGAATCTTCTTTATTTACGTGTTAAACGATGTATCGAAACGATATCAGACATACGCGTTAGACACACACGCCTACATTAAACATAGCCCCCTGGCTAACTCAATTAAACCTATGTATCAGGTATCTTCTATCTCTATCTTAGACATCAAAGTCACTGTCATTTTGACATTTGACATTATACACTTTTTTATGCACAATAATATGCAACAATAGTCAATAACTATAAGCGTGGTTACATGAGTAGTCTTGCAGAGAGTTGACAGAGAACAGGAGGTGGAGCAGAACCATCTGGCTTCTCAAATATGGAACTTATGTACAGTAAAGAATACAGATGGTTTTTATTTGATGCCTTTGATAACTTTTTACTAAAAGAATTTACTTACGAAACGATTTTACCTTTGTGATAATAAATTCAAAGGATCTAGTACCCACTACTTAGCTGTCCTAACGGGAATTTAAGTTATTTAAATTTAAGGTGGATGGTGGTGGATGTAACACCTTGATAGTTAATATTGGAGTTTTTAAATCTCATAATAAAAAAAAACAATGAAACATTGATAACTTATCAAACCTATGACCGAATACTGGAACGATATTGAAATTAAGTGACGCTCAAGTCACATGCTATCCTTGTCATTTTGTCTAGCAGAGATAGCGACATCCTGTGAATAGGAAGGCTCATAATTTCGATTAGCTTTTCAGTATTCGGCCGACAATGTTTAAGTTTACACAAATAGGCTGATTTTAAGTATAGGTATAATTAACATTAAAGAAACCAATAATAAGTTGGAGTAAATAATAATAGAAGCTTCATAAAATTGTGATAATAATTTAAGTATATTATATTTTGGTGTTATTATAATAATTATCAGATTGTTATGTATTAGATATGATAGATTTCTATGTAATATAAAAACAAAAGTTTTAAGAGAACAATTTTGGTTATCCTTTTTAATAAAAGGTGGCAACCGCGCGAGTTTCATACGCCGCGCCGGTTCTTGTCGCCGGGTTAGGGTTCCGAACCGGTGGTAGTTGTAATCCTTTTTTTTAATTTGTTTAACGTTCAGAAAACAAAATCTTGTTTTTTATTCTGAATAAAAAGATTATTATTTTATTTTACTTATTTTTAAATCTATCTCAATAACAGTATTTTGTAAAATTTTATAACGTTTATAACAACAATTATTGAAAACTATAAAAATCGATGATGTAATTTCGTAGGTTTATTTAAATATCTACTAAGTAGATAGAAGTTGTTCTAAGTGTCTACTATAAGTAGATACTCAGATAAATCTACGAAATTATTTCATCGATTTATGGAGTGTTTAATTTTTGTTGTAAACTTTATAAAAAGACTTCAAACCATGACTGTTTGCTTTCGATATAATGTTTAATATCTATGACAATAAATATCAAAGTAACAAAGTTTAATTAGGTGCTTAATTAAGATAGGCATTAGACAGGAATAAACTAATGAAATTGAATGTCAATCTCAGGCTCAAAAACAATAGAGTACGGATATTACCTATGATTTTATTTAGGTGTGGTCATTTATCTAAGATTGTTATTTTAGATATTACATAGATATCATAGGTAAGTATAACTATCATATACCTATTAAAGAATGCCTTTTACGCATCGCTTGGCTGAGTCTTAGTTAGTCTACAACTCCCGTCCGCAATGCGTGTTCAAACGTGCAAATTAATACGACTCGTGGTGTATGTACTTGCAATCTCATATGAACGTGTTTAATTCTTCACCAATATAAATACGAATGTCAAGGATAAACGTTACACATTTGTTTCTGAAATTTCATAAAGAAAAGTGAATCGATATTAGTGATTACCAGTGTCGGAAAAGTAAGTACCTATCTGCCTATATAATATAATATCGCGTGCCTAATGCTAAAAGGGCGCACTTTTCAACATTTTGTATTAAAACTTGATTTTTTTTATTTATTATTTACACTTTACAGGTAGGTAATTGATACGAAACATGACCGAATCTAAGAAGAAGTGTCGTCAGTACAGTGTTGAATATTTAAAATTTGGTTTTCTTCCATCACAGGCAGATAAACGATTGCCCACATACCTTTTATGCAACAAAGTTTTGAGCAATGACTCTATGAAACCATCAAAGCTGGAAGACCACCTAAGAAGGTGTCATCCTGATAAAATAGGTAAAGATTTAAAATATTTTCAAACATTAAAGGAATAATATGAAAAGAGACCCACTGTGTACAGTATGTTCGCTTCAACGTCTGAAAGCAACGATGATGGCTTGCGGGCAACTTACAATATCTCATAACTTGTAGCAAAATCTGGAAATCCACACACCATTGGAGAACAGTTAATTTTACCTGCTGTTGAAGAGGTTTTAAAAACTGTTCTGCACAAATCTTCATTTGACATACTCAAAATAACTCTACTCTTTGAGTAACAACAGTGTACAAAGACGTATTGTTGAAATGAGCTCTGATGTTGAAAGTTTCTTGTGTGATTATCTGCAAACAACTCATTTTTCTATTCAACTGGACGAGTCAACTTTACCTGGCAATGAAGCGTTATTATTGGCATATGTTCGATTTGTTATGGGCGAAGAAATTCATGAAGAGCTAGTATTCGCGAAAACTTTGAAGACGGACACTAAAGGTGAATCAATATTTAATGTCCTGAGTGATTTTTTTAAAGGGGAAACGCCATTTTCTATTTTAAGCAACAATTCTTAAACTGTTCATCAGACTGTTCACCTCTCAAATGGACTCTTATGTTTATTGTTAAAGAGAGCTTTAGTGTGTTGTGAATCCACATAATATATGAGGACTTTAAACACGACTTTACCTCATCAACTCGGGTGCCCCTGGTTAATACCCGTAGTAATCAAAATAAAGAGCTTGAAAAGAACATTCCAAAAATATACAACAAATATAGTATAAGTCTGACTCTGAAAAAAAAGTGAAATACACGTTTACTTATAATATTTTAGGACTATAATGCGCATTTAATATTTTTCTCTATACAAAGCTTAATACCCCTTTTTCCCAATTAATAGATAACATTTTAGAAAATATTGAATTTGAGTTTTAGTAGATCATGTCAAAGAGCAATATCACGAAATTTCAAACAGATTTGACCACAAACAAAAAGTAACAAACAAACGTTGATACCCACCCCTTTTTACCCCGTTGCGAAGCTCACCCCGAGTTTCGCAAAATCCCTTCATAGTGGACCTATAGTCACAAAAAAAGCCACGGTCCAAATAGATATTACGTTTCTAGCTCCAGTAGTTATGCCTCGGCGTTGATGAATCAGTCAGTCAGGACATGTTACTATAATATAACATAATCTAACTAATATAATTATATTTAAAAAAATTAAAACTGACTTTCTAAGTAAAAATGCATATAAGTGTATGAAATAAAACTCATTTTCTACATAATTCCTCTTTTAAATTTGGCTAAAATTTTAACTATTTATCTCCTGAATCATCATAATTTTGAAGTCGGTACCAGCTCGAACAACATCCTGATTAAACAATATTTAAAGTAAAACTCACGTTCAAGTTGGCTGGTACTGAATTTAAAATTATTATGAAGATTGAGCCGAGAAATAGTTACAATTTTAGCCATTTGTACATTTTTACTTCGGAAGTCGGTTTTCATTGTTTGATTTAAAAATAATAATTTTTCTCTTAGTTATATTTATTATATTATTAGTGACACATATTATGAAAGTTATAAATATAAAAAAGCCTCCGCTATTCTCGCTCTCTCGGCAAAATAAACTCAAGCATTATTTTATGCCACTTTTCTGAGAGGTATTTCTCCAAATAATCATTACCGATCTGTGGACCTAATAAACATACACCAGTGATGATAATCATTAGATACTATAATATTATCTATTGTAGTAGTCGTCGGAATAAATGTTATTAATAGCAAAAAGCATTAATTATACTGATGATGAAGATCACGAATATAATTTTGCCAATAGAAAAATTTCAAAGACATTGATATCGGTGCACAAAACTTTCATGAGTAGTGAGAACCTTTGTCATCCTAATATGTTGGTGTTTCGTGTGATGATGGTGGCGATGATGATGATTACTGTAACTTACATAGTGGCATATACGCTTGCAGTTCTTTAAACAAAGCTGAAATTCTCAAAACAGCTATGTATAAGGATTCAGGTGTTTTGTTCAGGATTATCTTTTGGATCCAGGGTGTACTTTGGTGCAAAATCTCACTTTTTGCTTGCTTGGACTACTTCAGAAAAATGTAAAATCGCCATATGTGTGTCTATATAAATTTCGAGGAGTTCCCTCGATTCCTCATGGATCCCATCATAAGTTCACCTGATGATGGGATTCTTTGATATCAAAAGGACCGATTTGGGATTGTACCCTTTATATATTTTATAGTTTTCGTAACATCTATTGTAACAGTGCAAAAAAAAAAACAGTACAAAAAAGTATAAAATAAAACTTATTTTATAAATAATTCCCCTTTTACATTTGGCTAAAATTTTAACTATTTCTCTACTCATAATAATTTTAAATTAATTTTATAAATTAAGTTATACATGGATTAAGTCTTTCTACCTAATAAGTAGGCATGCAAAATGTATTTTATAGTTGTAGGTAAGTAAATTATTAATAATTATAATTTAAATGTAATTTTTTTTAAATTGAAATAAATTGATAACATACCGTTTGTATTAAAATATATTAAATTGCAAAAAATAAGATAAATAGTTTAATTTTATAAGAATTATAAAGGTTAATAAATTCAATTCAAACAAGTAAGTCAATTTAAATCAATGGTCAATATTATTACAAATCAATGTCATAAGTTTATTTTAATTATTTATTTTATTTATCACTAAATATTATTTAATCTATCATTTAAATAGTCCAATATATAATATTAACATTTTTTTTAAGAAATCTTTTTAAGTTTTTCTTAAATAATTTTAAATTCATTGCTCTTAATTATTTTGGTAATTTATTATAAATTGCAGGAGCCATATGAAAAACACTTTTATGCATTAGCGTGGTGGCCGCGCGGGCCACTTTGTCTGGCGATTAGCGAATAATTTCTCTTCGATATTTTTGTGGACTGTATTTCATGAGGTATCTGGCGTCGCCAGGTTAATATGCAGTATTAATTAGATGTAATGGAAAGGTATAAGGAAGGCGCTTACCGAACCAGCTTCGGCGAATGGCGTCTGCAGCTGGAGTCCTCTCTCTTTCTTCTACTCACAACACTTCAGTCTTTCCAGGATTATTATCGCGTTCTATCTGGGCTGATTGATAACTGGCCGAAACGACGAACTTAAAAAAATTATACGCAAAAAAGGAATATTACATTAAATTCTGGCATCTTTTTGAAAATAGAACGCCAAATTTGAATTTAATCGAACTGATGGAATTTGTTTGAGAGGACGTAGAACTTTCTCTGTCGTAAATTTTCTTAACAATGGAAAGAAACGAAATTCGTGCGGTGATAAAGTTTTACGTTTTAAAAGAGAAAACAGCAACCCAGATTAAAACCAAGCTAGACAGTGTTTTAGGTAATTCTGCTCCTGCATTGAGTACAATTCACACCTGGGTAACTGAGATTTTAAACGTGGAAGACAGAGCTGCGAAGACGCCCACAGGTCTGGCCGTCCAAATGAAGTCACGAATCCGGACATAATCAAAAAAATTCACAAAATTGTATTGAATGATCGGCGCTTAAAGTTGCGAGAGATAGCAGAGATGATGAGCATTTCATCTGAACGCGTTTTTAATATTTTGCACCAACATTTGGGAATGAAAAAGCTTTGCGCGCGATGGGTGCCGCGCTTGCTCACTGTAGACCAAAAGCGACGTCGAGTGGACGATTCATCGGAGTGCTTGGGGCTGTTTAACCGAGATCCTAATGAGTTTTTGCGGCGTTATGTAACAGTCGATGAAACCTGGATACATCATTATACTCCCGAAACAAAAGAGCAATCTAAGCAGTGGACTGAGAACGGAAAACCTGCGCCGAAGAAAGCAAAAACGGTTTTGTCGGCCGGCAAAGTGATGGCGACTGTTTTTTGGGATGCTCGAGGGATTATTTTAGTGGATTATCTGCAAAAAGGAAAAACAATAAATGGAGAGTACTACGCAAGCTTGCTGCAAAAATTAAGTGAAGAAATCCAGAAGAAACGACCACATTTGGCCAAGAAAAAAATTTTGTTCAACCATGACAACGCACCTGCACACACGTCAATGGTTGCAGTCGCCAAACTCCATGAATTGCGGTTCGAATTGCTACCGCATCCACCCTATTCCCCGGATCTGGCCCCGTGCGACTTCCACTTATTCCCAAACCTGAAGAAATGGTTAGGTAGCCAGAGATTTTCATCAAATGAAGAAGTCATTGTTGCCGTGGACGAGTATTTTGAGGGGTTGGAGAAAACATTTTATCAAACTGGTGTAACGGCATTGGAGAAGCGCTGGACTATATACATCGAGGTAAGGAAGGAAGGAAACTACGTAGAGAAATAAATTTATTTTAAATAGATTTTTTAAGTTTTTCTTTGTCCTTTCGGAAACTTATCAATCAGCCCTCGTATAGGAATATATCTCACTTTCGTGGGCGGTAATTAATAGCGAAAAAGTCTAAATAATACACGGCTTGCAATAATGACATTATTGCAAGACTACTGCAACAGAGCCTATTCGCATTTCTTCCGTATAGCGCGGGAGCGGTGAGGCGGGGAAGCGGGAAGCGGGGGGTGGAATACTGCTTTATCGATATTATGAGATGCCATTCATAGTGGCATTCGACGCTTTCAGAGGGCGCTACCATTTCCCCCCGGCCTTAAAGGGTTGCCTTTAAAAAAATATAAAATAATAATTTAACTATGTTAGATGTATCCTTTATCGCATAACCTATCCATAGACTAAGACAGCGATATTATTAATTAACTAAAGCGAAGTAATAACAAATAATCTTATCATCTAGATGCCTAAACTAAAGGAGATCCAGCCTTAGCTAAATCTCACTGCGTTGGCAGTGGGCAGAGACGTACGACAGGGCACACGTAACTTCCCTTTGCGGTTTTCACGGTAACAACGCGGGTTGTACCGTCTTTAGAGGTATGTAATTTCTGAACGATGCCTAATGGCCACGAAAGTGTTGGCGAATTGTCGTTGATAATAATCACAAACGTACCCTCCTGTATAGGAGACCCAGGACTATTCCACATGGATCTAGTCTGAAGCTGGTGAAGATATTCTGAATGCCAACGTTGCCACAATGATATCTAACAATGCATTTCTCTGGAGTAAACTAGAGGAGTCTACTTCAGGCGAGGTTTTTAACAACGTTATCGACAGTGTAATTCTTATGCAAAGAAGCTAGCTCTATGTACTTGGAATAATAATCCATGCAGACAAGGAAATTTTCTCCATCAAAATATAATAAATCTATTCTTTACCTTACCTTTACCTTCTCCCACGGAAGATAAGATATCTCATGGCATTTTAACGGTTCCTTGGGAATGTTTGCCATGAATTTTGCACACGCCGAACATTGATCAATTAGGTTTTTAATATCCGCGTTAATATTTGGCCAATAAACTGTTTCTCTAGCTATGTTGAGTGTCTTATTAATACCTAAATGCCCACAGTGTATTTTATCTAAAATCTGTCTTTGCAAGGATTTTGGAACAATAAGCCTATTGCCTTTAAATATTAAGCCGTTCATTATATGTATTTCATTTTGAATGTTGGAATATGATTTCACAAGACAGCTTACTTTGTCTTTGCTTCTTGGCCAACCATTCTGAATATAAGACTTGAGCAAATTTAAAGATTTATCATTTTTACTTTCTAATAATATTAATTCTAAATATGGCTTACTCACTGAGAGATTAGAAAATATTGAATTTACATGATATTGTAAGTCTTGTTCATACTGAGGTATGTATGTATCACTAAGTGAGGCTCTTGACAAAGTATCTGCTATATACATATATTTACCAGGTACATAAACCACTTCTATGTCGTAACCCTCCAACGATAACATCATTCTTTGTAGTCTAGCAGGTACTTCATGAAGAGGTTTTTTAAAAAGGTAAATAAAAGGTTTGTGATCAGTATGAACAGTTGTTTTACTGCCATAAATATATTGGTGAAATTTATTACATCCAAATTGTATGGCAAAAAATTCCTTTTCAATCTGAGCGTAGTTTTGTTGAGAGGAGGTAAGTGTTGGAAGCAATGGAATTAGAACACGCAAGTCATGCCTGTGAGTTTGGTTCGCTACGCGATTCCTTTGTAAAGGACATTTTCATTGCTAATATGGCCACAAACTTCTCGCAGTTTCGTCAAAAGCTCCTACAAGAGCAAGATTTATCCCTAGAAAGAGCCAAACTCCTCTGTAGAACACTCACGATGGCGCAGAAAAGTGAAGAATCAATCAATGCAGCAGATGGAAAAGAAGAAGCCACAGTTTACAAGCTACACAAAACTCGTCGGACCAGTTTCCCCCCACATCAGAAGAGAAAAAACTCAAGATCCCCATCACGCCAAGGTCAGCTATACCTGGATCCAGAACATCGTCGTGTGTAAAGTGCAACACATCGCATGGTCGCCGCAACTGTCTAGCATGGAAATACAGATGCAGGTCATGTTTTAAATATGGACATTTTATTCATCTATGTTTTAAGAAAAATAATGTCAGGACTATTGGTTCTGGGGTAGGTAGCATAAATCTCGATGATGAATCAAGCCTCAACGGTGCTGAGGCTGAGAGATTTACAATAGGGGCATTATTCAACATTAAAAACATAAAGTCACAAAATGCTAGTACAAATTTGATTAACACAAACAATTTCTGGCATTATTCTTATAAAACAAACAACAAAAATGTAGATTACCTAATTGACACTGGAGCAGACATAAATGTGATGTCTTATCAAGTATTTAAAGAATTGAATCTTAAATTTGACAAACAGAGTAAAGAAATGTGTAAAAAATATAATATCTTTGCCTACAGTGGGCACAGAATTCCGATAATTTCAGTGTCAAACATTTGTTGTTTAGTTGAAAACAAAACAAAACCAGAAAACATTACTTTTGTTGTAACTAAATTAAATTGTCCAACTGTGATTGGTTTACCCACATGTATAAAGCTAAATTTAATAACAAAAAACTTTCATATAAAGAATGAAAATGTCAAAAATGTTGAGCAAAATGTGTATAATATGTATCAAAAAACTTGTGACAAAATTGTGACCAGATATAATGATGTGTTTCAGGGTCTAGGCTGCCTCCCATACGAACACAGCATCGTGCTAAAGAAGGATGCTATTCCGTGCGTTGACCCCCCTAGAAAGGTACCCTTCGCGTTGGTTGAACCGTTAAGGAAAGAGCTTCAACTCATGGAAAACATGGGAGTCATACGGAAGGTGAACAAACCTACTCTCTGGGTGAGTAGTTTAGTTATAGCCATGAAAAAGAATGGTGGATTGAGAATTTGCTTAGATCCTAGAAATTTAAATAAAAATTTATTGAGATGTCGTTATCCAATTAAAAACATAGATGAAGACAGGTCTAAATTGTCCAAAGCCTCTTATTTTTCGCATTTAGATGCGTTTTCTGGGTTTTATAATATAAAATTCATTACTAATTCATTAATATAAAATTCAGTACATTTCAAACTCCCTTTGGCAGATACAAATTTTTAAGATTACCTTTTGGAATAAACACGGCTACAGAAATTTTCTATAAAACCATGATAGATCTTTTCGGAGACATTGAAGGTATAATAATGTGGTGTGATAACATTTTAATATACGGTAAAACAATTGAAATACACAATAAAAGGTTAGAAATGTTTTTGGAAAGGGCTAGGCAAGTTGATTTAAAATTAAATAAAGCCAAGTGCAAGTTTCTTCTAGAAGAAATAGCATATTTGGGCTATATTTTTAGTAAAGAAGGTGTAAAAATTGATCCAGAGAAAGTTAAAGCCATAAAAGATATGCCCATACCTAAAAATATTAAAGATTTGCAGAGATTTCTAGGCATGATTAATTTTTTAGCACCGTTTATAGAAAATCTAGCAGAGAAAACTAATACCTGAAGAAATTTATTAAAAAAAGATATATTATGGTTATGGGATGAAAATTGTCAAAAGTGCTTTGATTTGTTAAAAGAAGTCGTATCTAAAGCACCTGTGTTAACTAATTATAATTGCAACTTACCAGTAATTTTGTCGGTAGATTCATCAAAGAATGCACTGGGCGCGGTATTGATGCAAAACAAACGACCCATTGCATATAGTTCAAGAACACTTACCTCCTCTCAACAAAACTACGCTCAGATTGAAAAGGAATTGTTTGCCATACAATTTGGATGTAATAAATTTCACCAATATATTTATGGCAGTAAAACAACTGTTCATACTGAGGTATGTATGTATCACTAAGTGAGGCTCTTGACAAAGTATCTGCTATATACATATATTTACCAGGTACATAAACCACTTCTAGGTCGTAACCCTCCAACGATAACATCATTCTTTGTAGTCTAGCAGGTACTTCATGAAGAGGTTTTTTAAAAAGGTAAATAAAAGGTTTGTGATCAGTATGAACAGTTGTTTTACTGCCATAAATATATTGGTGAAATTTATTACATCCAAATTGTATGGCAAACAATTCCTTTTCAATCTGAGCGTAGTTTTGTTGAGAGGAGGTAAGTGTTGGAAGCAATGGAATTAGAAAACGCAAGTCATGCCTGTGAGTTTGGTTCGCTACGCGATTCCTTTGTAAAGGACATTTTCATTGCTAATATGGCCACAAACTTCTCGCAGTTTCGTCAAAAGCTCCTACAAGAGCAAGATTTATCCCTAGAAAGAGCCAAACTCCTCTGTAGAACACTCACGATGGCGCAGAAAAGTGAAGAATCAATCAATGCAGCAGATGGAAAAGAAGAAGCCATAGTATACAAGCTACACAAAAATCGTCGGACCAGTTTCCCCCCACATCAGAAGAGAAAAAACTCAAGATCCCCATCACGCCAAGGTCAGCTATACCTGGATCCAGAACATCGTCGTGTGTAAAGTGCAACACATCGCATGGTCGCCGCAACTGTCTAGCATGGAAATACAGATGCAGGTCATGTTTTAAATATGGACATTTTATTCATCTATGTTTTAAGAAAAATAATGTCAGGACTATTGGTTCTGGGGTAGGTAGCATAAATCTCGATGATGAATCAAGCCTCAAAGGTGCTGAGGCTGAGAGATTTACAATAGGGGCATTATTCAACATTAAAAACATAAAGTCACAAAATGCTAGTACAAATTTGATTAACACAAACAATTTCTGGCATTATTCTTATAAAACAAACAACAAAAATGTAGATTACCTAATTGACACTGGAGCAGACATAAATGTGATGTCTTATCAAGTATTTAAAGAATTGAATCTTAAATTTGACAAACAGAGTAAAGAAATGTGTAAAAAATATAATATCTTTGCCTACAGTGGGCACAGAATTCCGATAATTTCAGTGTCAAACATTTGTTGTTTAGTTGAAAACAAAACAAAACCAGAAAACATTACTTTTGTTGTAACTAAATTAAATTGTCCAACTGTGATTGGTTTACCCACATGTATAAAGCTAAATTTAATAACAAAAAACTTTCATATAAAGAATGAAAATGTCAAAAATGTTGAGCAAAATGTGTATAATATGTATCAAAAAACTTGTGACAAAATTGTGACCAGATATAATGATGTGTTTCAGGGTCTAGGCTGCCTCCCATACGAACACAGCATCGTGCTAAAGAAGGATGCTATTCCGTGCGTTGACCCCCCTAGAAAGGTACCCTTCGCGTTGGTTGAACCGTTAAGGAAAGAGCTTCAACTCATGGAAAACATGGGAGTCATACGGAAGGTGAACAAACCTACTCTCTGGGTGAGTAGTTTAGTTATAGCCATGAAAAAGAATGGTGGATTGAGAATTTGCTTAGATCCTAGAAATTTAAATAAAAATTTATTGAGATGTCGTTATCCAATTAAAAACATAGATGAAGACAGGTCTAAATTGTCCAAAGCCTCTTATTTTTCGCATTTAGATGCGTTTTCTGGGTTTTATAATATAAAATTCATTACTAATTCATTAATATAAAATTCAGTACATTTCAAACTCCCTTTGGCAGATACAAATTTTTAAGATTACCTTTTGGAATAAACACGGCTACAGAAATTTTCTATAAAACCATGATAGATCTTTTCGGAGACATTGAAGGTATAATAATGTGGTGTGATAACATTTTAATATACGGTAAAACAATTGAAATACACAATAAAAGGTTAGAAATGTTTTTGGAAAGGGCTAGGCAAGTTGATTTAAAATTAAATAAAGCCAAGTGCAAGTTTCTTCTAGAAGAAATAGCATATTTGGGCTATATTTTTAGTAAAGAAGGTGTAAAAATTGATCCAGAGAAAGTTAAAGCCATAAAAGATATGCCCATACCTAAAAATATTAAAGATTTGCAGAGATTTCTAGGCATGATTAATTTTTTAGCACCGTTTATAGAAAATCTAGCAGAGAAAACTAATACCTGAAGAAATTTATTAAAAAAAGATATATTATGGTTATGGGATGAAAATTGTCAAAAGTGCTTTGATTTGTTAAAAGAAGTCGTATCTAAAGCACCTGTGTTAACTAATTATAATTGCAACTTACCAGTAATTTTGTCGGTAGATTCATCAAAGAATGCACTGGGCGCGGTATTGATGCAAAACAAACGACCCATTGCATATAGTTCAAGAACACTTACCTCCTCTCAACAAAACTACGCTCAGATTGAAAAGGAATTGTTTGCCATACAATTTGGATGTAATAAATTTCACCAATATATTTATGGCAGTAAAACAACTGTTCATACTGAGGTATGTATGTATCACTAAGTGAGGCTCTTGACAAAGTATCTGCTATATACATATATTTACCAGGTACATAAACCACTTCTAGGTCGTAACCCTCCAACGATAACATCATTCTTTGTAGTCTAGCAGGTACTTCATGAAGAGGTTTTTTAAAAAGGTAAATAAAAGGTTTGTGATCAGTATGAACAGTTGTTTTACTGCCATAAATATATTGGTGAAATTTATTACATCCAAATTGTATGGCAAACAATTCCTTTTCAATCTGAGCGTAGTTTTGTTGAGAGGAGGTAAGTGTTGGAAGCAATGGAATTAGAAAACGCAAGTCATGCCTGTGAGTTTGGTTCGCTACGCGATTCCTTTGTAAAGGACATTTTCATTGCTAATATGGCCACAAACTTCTCGCAGTTTCGTCAAAAGCTCCTACAAGAGCAAGATTTATCCCTAGAAAGAGCCAAACTCCTCTGTAGAACACTCACGATGGCGCAGAAAAGTGAAGAATCAATCAATGCAGCAGATGGAAAAGAAGAAGCCATAGTATACAAGCTACACAAAAATCGTCGGACCAGTTTCCCCCCACATCAGAAGAGAAAAAACTCAAGATCCCCATCACGCCAAGGTCAGCTATACCTGGATCCAGAACATCGTCGTGTGTAAAGTGCAACACATCGCATGGTCGCCGCAACTGTCTAGCATGGAAATACAGATGCAGGTCATGTTTTAAATATGGACATTTTATTCATCTATGTTTTAAGAAAAATAATGTCAGGACTATTGGTTCTGGGGTAGGTAGCATAAATCTCGATGATGAATCAAGCCTCAAAGGTGCTGAGGCTGAGAGATTTACAATAGGGGCATTATTCAACATTAAAAACATAAAGTCACAAAATGCTAGTACAAATTTGATTAACACAAACAATTTCTGGCATTATTCTTATAAAACAAACAACAAAAATGTAGATTACCTAATTGACACTGGAGCAGACATAAATGTGATGTCTTATCAAGTATTTAAAGAATTGAATCTTAAATTTGACAAACAGAGTAAAGAAATGTGTAAAAAATATAATATCTTTGCCTACAGTGGGCACAGAATTCCGATAATTTCAGTGTCAAACATTTGTTGTTTAGTTGAAAACAAAACAAAACCAGAAAACATTACTTTTGTTGTAACTAAATTAAATTGTCCAACTGTGATTGGTTTACCCACATGTATAAAGCTAAATTTAATAACAAAAAACTTTCATATAAAGAATGAAAATGTCAAAAATGTTGAGCAAAATGTGTATAATATGTATCAAAAAACTTGTGACAAAATTGTGACCAGATATAATGATGTGTTTCAGGGTCTAGGCTGCCTCCCATACGAACACAGCATCGTGCTAAAGAAGGATGCTATTCCGTGCGTTGACCCCCCTAGAAAGGTACCCTTCGCGTTGGTTGAACCGTTAAGGAAAGAGCTTCAACTCATGGAAAACATGGGAGTCATACGGAAGGTGAACAAACCTACTCTCTGGGTGAGTAGTTTAGTTATAGCCATGAAAAAGAATGGTGGATTGAGAATTTGCTTAGATCCTAGAAATTTAAATAAAAATTTATTGAGATGTTATTTTCCAATTAAAAATATAGATAAAGTCAGGTCTAAATTGTCCAAAGCCTCTTATTTTTCGCATATATTCGCAGTTGTTTTACTGCCATAAATATATTGGTGAAATTTATTACATCCAAATTGTATGGCAAACAATTCCTTTTCAATCTGAGCGTAGTTTTGTTGAGAGGAGGTAAGTGTTCTTGAACTATATGCAATGGGTCGTTTGTTTTGCATCAATACCGCGCCCAGTGCATTCTTTGATGAATCTACCGACAAAATTACTGGTAAGTTGCAATTATAATTAGTTAACACAGGTGCTTTAGATACGACTTCTTTTAACAAATCAAAGCACTTTTGACAATTTTCATCCCATAACCATAATATATCTTTTTTTAACAAATTTCTTCAGGTATTAGTTTTCTCTGCTAGATTTTCTATAAACGGTGCTAAAAAATTAATCATGCCTAGAAATCTCTGCAAATCTTTAATATTTTTAGGTATGGGCATATCTTTTATGGCTTTAACTTTCTCTGGATCAATTTTTACACCTTCTTTACTAAAAATATAGCCCAAATATGCTATTTCTTCTAGAAGAAACTTGCACTTGGCTTTATTTAATTTTAAATCAACTTGCCTAGCCCTTTCCAAAAACATTTCTAACCTTTTATTGTGTATTTCAATTGTTTTACCGTATATTAAAATGTTATCACACCACATTATTATACCTTCAATGTCTCCGAAAAGATCTATCATGGTTTTATAGAAAATTTCTGTAGCCGTGTTTATTCCAAAAGGTAATCTTAAAAATTTGTATCTGCCAAAGGGAGTTTGAAATGTACTGAATTTTATATTAATGAATTAGTAATGAATTTTATATTATAAAACCCAGAAAACGCATCTAAATGCGAAAAATAAGAGGCTTTGGACAATTTAGACCTGTCTTCATCTATGTTTTTAATTGGATAACATGTCAATAAATTTTTATTTAAATTTCTAGGATCTAAGCAAATTCTCAATCCACCATTCTTTTTCATGGCTATAACTAAACTACTCACCCAGAGAGTAGGTTTGTTCACCTTCCGTATGACTCCCATGTTTTCCATGAGTTGAAGCTCTTTCCTTAACGGTTCAACCAACGCGAAGGGTACCTTTCTAGGGGGGTCAACGCACGGAATAGCATCCTTCTTTAGCACGATGCTGTGTTCGTATGGGAGGCAGCCTAGACCCTGAAACACATCATTATATCTGGTCACAATTTTGTCACAAGTTTTTTGATACATATTATACACATTTTGCTCAACATTTTTGACATTTTCATTCTTTATATGAAAGTTTTTTGTTATTAAATTTAGCTTTATACATGTGGGTAAACCAATCACAGTTGGACAATTTAATTTAGTTACAACAAAAGTAATGTTTTCTGGTTTTGTTTTGTTTTCAACTAAACAACAAATGTTTGACACTGAAATTATCGGAATTCTGTGCCCACTGTAGGCAAAGATATTATATTTTTTACACATTTCTTTACTCTGTTTGTCAAATTTAAGATTCAATTCTTTAAATACTTGATAAGACATCACATTTATGTCTGCTCCAGTGTCAATTAGGTAATCTACATTTTTGTTGTTTGTTTTATAAGAATAATGCCAGAAATTGTTTGTGTTAATCAAATTTGTACTAGCATTTTGTGACTTTATGTTTTTAATGTTGAATAATGCCCCTATTGTAAATCTCTCAGCCTCAGCACCTTTGAGGCTTGATTCATCATCGAGATTTATGCTACCTACCCCAGAACCAATAGTCCTGACATTATTTTTCTTAAAACATAGATGAATAAAATGCCCATATTTAAAACATGACCTGCATCTGTATTTCCATGCTAGACAGTTGCGGCGACCATGCGATGTGTTGCACTTTACACATGACGATGTTCTGGATCCAGGTATAGCTGACCTTGGCGTGATGGGGATCTTGAGTTTTTTCTCTTCTGATGTGGGGGGAAACTGGTCCGACGATTTTTGTATAGCTTGTATACTGTGGCTTCTTCTTTTCCATCTGCTGTATTGATTGATTCTTCACTTTTCTGCGCCATCGTGAGTGTTCTACAGAGGAGTTTGGCTCTTTCTAGGGATAAATCTTGCTCTTGTAGGAGCTTTTGACGAAACTGCGAGAAGTTTGTGGCCATATTAGCAATGAAAATGTCCTTTACAAAGGAATCGCGTAGCGAACCAAACTCACAGGCATGACTTGCGTTTTCTAATTCCATTAGAAAATTTTCCAAGGTTTCGTTCACACGTTCTTTTCACGTAAATAATTTGTGCCGCGCCACGGTCAAATTCTTTTTGGGTTCATAATACTCGACGAATTTTGCCTTGACTTCTTGGAATGTAGCAGTGCTTAGGTCCAAATTGAAGGAATTGTAGATATTTAGGCCCTTATCTCCCATGGAATGCAGCATGATTGCAATTTTTCTTTTGTCTTCCGTCTTCTCCATGCCTGACGCCAGTTGGAATATTTCGAATGACTGGGTCCACTTCTTGAAATTTTCAGCGTTATTGTTGATAATTTCTGTAGAGATCTCAAGCTTCTGCACTCCGTTTCCTGCCATTGTTAAGTTCCCACACTCAGATTGTCTCGAAGCTTCCGGAGGTTTCGATGTACCCCCTTTTGCGTTCATGATTTTCGTTTTCTTGACAACTTATTTTTTACTTCTTTTTCTGACACCATGTAGCGGGCTACGACCTTTTGATTGTAAGATTCCTGATGTGTGTCTGAGTGGTGATGATAATAATACAGCAACAATTATTATATTCTCCTTAATTGGTGCTTAACACTGATTACGTATTACATATGAGGTATATGCCTAACATAACAATATACCTACGTCTACACTATTTATAGCCTTTTGGCCAACTGAAATAAACTAACTAAATAGGCTTTACTTCATGACATCTGTCAATGTCAAAAATGACATTGACACTTACTTTTGTCAATATGCAACACTTATATATAGATGTTTGGGATTTCGGCGTTATTTAAAGAACTGCAATCATAATATGCTAATATGTCAATTACAGACCTAATATTATCTGTTTTTCTATACTATAGAATATTTTACTATACCATATAGGTACTATAAAAGTGAATTTAATACTATATACATTCATTATAAGAAACTGGCACTAGACTGAATTAGTAACGATTACTATACCTTAGTTAGTTTAGTTTTTGTTAGTTTAGTTCATATTAGTTACGAAACTAATATGAACAAAAACTGGATATAGTTAAAATAGATTAGATAAAACTATAATCTAATGTAGGTAAGTTGATCAAATAAAACTAGATCCATCTTTCAGAAGCTTTATTTGCCCTCAAATAAAACTATTTTATTGAATAACTGTGTTTTAGTTAAAGGAACAAAAAGTTTTAATAAGTGATGCAACCTCGTATTGACGTAACGTTCAATAATACATTTCATCAAATCAGTAATATGGTTTGATGCTGGAAACTACCCTATTTGGTGAAAGCTTGTACTGTCAAACAAATTAATTCCAATTAATTGGCGCAGTATTTTGTTGTGTATTGTTTCTTTTTTAAGGATTTTGTTTTTCCAACACACCTTCAAACATAACTCAGATATCTGGCAAATTTTAAAGACATTGGGCGATGTATATAATAATACTCCCTTGTCTTTTGCAACAACGAACTTAGAAAATAAGAAATTTCGTTAGTGATAAGTCCATTTACACAAATATTGCATTTGATTTTTTCTATCAAAGTTCTTACGATGTAACCCCCTATGTGGCCAATCGTTTGGTTACTGAATTCAGTCAGATAGTCTCCAATTTCAGCGAACTCTAAAAAAACATCCATGTCGTTATCACCATTTGATTCATGTCCTTCATTCCGAACATTAGTTTTATTTATTCTTTCCACTGCAGATGAGCAATTCAGAATTGAAATTTCCTCCAAAGACGTACAATTTCCTTTAACAGAATTTTTTAACTTCACATGAACCAATATTTTTTTATAAGCTGCTACAAATGTTTTGCAGTTGGGTTATTATTTGAACCTCCATGAGATCGGATATTACAGAATAGTGGTTCTAAATGGTCTTGGCTTAATTTATAAAATGGTAAAAATAATAAAATTTTGCTATGTATTAAACTGATATAAAAATATTTTAAAGCCTCTATGCAGCCCAGAAATCCTAAGTAACCAGTTTTCCTTGTACTGTTTATTATTAAAGTTCCATCTTGGAGTTTTAAATTTGAAATATATTCAGACGCCATACTCAAATATTCAAATATAACGGACGCGTTATTAGAATTCAGTGCTTTTTTAAATCCATAAAAATATAAATTTCTTGAATTAAAAATATCGAAAATGTTATTAATGATGAGTAAAAATTTCTCTGTAGAATTTTTTTTAAGAAAGACTTAAATTCATTTATTTTTAGTTGAGTCTACAAAATTTTATAGCTTCTGCCACACTTTCGCTAAATAACTGAGTGGCGAGCTTGACCTTCATCGTTTGATTTTTTTAAAAAATGTGCCTGTCTCTGAGTTTATTAGCGAGGTTCAGTTCGCTGCCGATTATTTACTCGTAACTGAATTAAATGATTCAACAGAATTTTTTTTCAGGAGTGAATTTAGGATTAAAAAAATCTCTTATCATAAAGAAAATAAAAAAATAAAAATTCATTATTTTTTCAGTAGGATGCACCGTTTCCGAGATAGAAGCGATTATAGAAAAAATATATGGCAGTGCCTCTACTTTGAGATATGAGCGATGTTTGAAGCAATAGAAATGTTGAAAAAATTAGTATTTTCAAATTCTATTGTCTCCCATCATGAAAAAAATATGTGATTGCGGGTTAGCTAAAGGGGAAAATTTTCATTATTTTTTCAGTAGGATGCACCGTTTCCGACATAGAAGCGATTGAATAAATAAAGTTGTAAACGCGTAGAGCATTGAGATACGAGCGAATATAAAGCTATAAAAATGTTGTAAAATTCGGGATTTTCAAATTTGTTTTTCTCCTGGTTGCGGGTTTACTAAGGGAGAGGAAATTTTCATTATTTTTTCAGTGGGATTACACCGTTTCAGACAGAATCAACCAAAAAATTGTATGTATATCCATTTTAATGGTTATTTTGTTTTTTTTTTATCGAGAAAATTTACAGAAAACGTGTTTTGAAAACAAAGGTTAAATTGTTTACAAATATGATTAAAATTAACATATATTTTTTTGCTGTACTAAAATGTATCCGTTCGTCTCAAAAAACTGTTTAAAGAAGCCTAATAATTTTACGATGCACGGCGCCTTAATTTTAATAAAGAATTAAATTGAATTTTAACAAAATTGCAATAAGATTTAAAACTAGGCAACAAGAATGCTTAATATTTAAATTTTCATGACGTAAAAGATTTTAAAATTAATTAATACTTTTGTCAATTTTTTGCTCTTAAAACTTCTGGTTGATGACGTAATTCAAGGTAGAATAAGATTAAACTATTAGAAGACTAGCTGTTGCTCGCGGCTCCGCCCGCGTTAGTATAGTATCCCTCGGGAACACTACTTTTTCGGGATAAAAAGTAGCCTATGTTTTAATCCAGAGTTTAAACTACTACCATACCGAATTTCATCGAAATCCGTTCAGTAGTTTTTGCGTGAAAGCGTAACAAACATCCACGCTTTCACATTTATAATATTAGTAAGGATAGTTAAAATTTATGAAACGCTACCCCAAGCTTGGTATGCATTCCGTTTGGGGTCCGAAATCCCTAATCACGACGGGTAAATCCGCCATTTAGGTCGGATTTAAGACTGACAGCTTTTAAATATTAACCACATTCTGTTTAGTTTTAAGCTTACGAACCTTACACGGACATGTAGGTAATAAATTTTAGGTTAGGTCAGTCGGTTTTACTAAGTCAGCTGTAACTAGGTAATAAGAATATTAAAGATCCGACCAAAAACATATTCGTGTTAAAATATTGCCAAGACGATACCATATGACTCGCACTGTCAAAATGTTATCAGATCTCATGTAAAACCAAGGTTCTGACTGCACACGCCCTAATTCTACAAGACTAACTTTACAAACTCTACACCTTACTCAAGATATGTGGCCTGCCCATTTCGTTATTTAGGTACTTGGGCGTAAGGTGAAAAATTCACTGACCGTTTTTCTGTTATACTACTCTTGTAGGAACGAAACGGCCAAGCCACATATCTAAGGTGGTGAAGTGGTGATCATGACTAATGGCCGATTTCTTCATGAAAGAGATAAACTAGAGTTTGTTATTCGGCAGATATACTTATTCCAGGGTTAAAATTTCAATGGCTGTCTTCAACAGACCCGACGGGTTAGCTATCCTATGGTCATGTATGTGTGACTGTGAGCTATATACCTACTCTAGGGGTCCTCTAGACCCAAATTTAATGTATCTACTTAAAAAATATTTACTACCTACTTCTCCGTTCTAATAAAAGTTTGTTACTTATTATTTGTTTACGCTAAATTATCTAAAGTTTTTTTCATTTTTTTTAAATATATTTCTTTTCCGACAAATTTTCATGGGAGATCGAAAAAAAATAGTCGGTTTTTTGGGCCTTCCTAATATATATATTCACCTCTATTTGTTTAAAACAATCAAAATTTTCACAAGTGGGAAGGAAATATTATTCATTTTATATTTGACATTCGAAGAATCGTTGTACAAGCATGTACAGTGCCATGTAAACTCTACACTGTAGAGTTTTTACGCACACACTGACATCAGTAAGTTAACTGCCAGGTATAAAGTAAGCCCAATATTTATCTTTAGGACAAAAATATTCGGGGGTTATTTCTTAAACTGGTGTAAAGAAAACGAAATCTCCAGTTAACTCACGTTAACTAACGGATAACTCTAATCGTGGGATAACTACGAGTGAAGAAATCGGCCATAAGGTGTAGTTTGTGAACTTAGTCTTGTAGAGTCAGGGTGTGTAGAGTCAGATGCTTGGTATAACATGAGATCTGATAACTTTTTGACAGTGCCAGTCATATGGTATCGTCTTGGCAATATTTTAACATGAACATGTTTTTGTGGGATTTCATTTCTTTTTGTAAGTTGTTACGACAATATTTTTCGTAAGTCGCCAGTCAATAATCAAATATGTGTGGCTCAGCTATTAAGCGTCAGACGTTAGAGTTGGCGTTGTTGGAAAATAATTGGTCGCGGGTTTAAATTCTTGTGTAATGTAACTTTTTTTTAATTTTATATATTTTTAATATTTTTTTTTCGTACTGCAATTACCCCGAACAAAGCTCTGTCGCTCTGATACTTAATTTTATTCGAATCTTTCGTTGAAAAAATTTGTTACAGAGTCTATTATCTAGTATATAATTACATATTTTACAACACACCAATAGCGTGATGGTCGGAGGGTCGGATGGTCGGAGGGTCGAAGAGCTGACTTCTGTCGGCATTATTAAGTAATGCATGAATACACATGAGCAGCGCTTACGCCCTTCTAAAACGGCTTACAACAGTTTGTCCCGTGAGGAAGCAATCAGTATGCCATCGATCTATAGGTCAGTTATTATTTTAACTCCTTTGCGTACAAGAATCTATCCCAGCAATGGTGAAAGCAACTACTATGCAGTGTGGGATTATTGAAGCGCATAAAATGACGTTTTTAAATTCGTGACATCTGACAGCTTTTTACATGACAAGGACCGTCGTGGTACCAAGCGCCGCCTGGTGACAGAAAAAGAATCGAAAAATACTTTTTGACCGTTTTATACCACTTACGCTACTACGACGTATTGACCACTCATTCTTCTGGACTAGGCTGACTGTGTTGTGAGAATGCCGTATGTACTTGGGCAACCATACGATATTTAAAAACCAACTGTCCCAGGCACTACAGTATTTCAAGAGTGCTTACGTCGCTCGGAGAATACTGTATAAATCATCCAATAACGGGTGAAAAAGGCCTAAGTTAAGTACGCCACTAGGTGACGCTTTGTGTAAGTTGACTCTGTCCCCTAACGGCAGAAAAAATATCAAAAACCCTCATTGCTACAAAACAACTATCATGAGGGTTACTTATACGATCACTGTCGGTGCTCTAATAGCGCGTTGCAGGGTCCTTAACTTAGTTTCCCCAACCGTATAGTGGTGGTTAGGGAAACTAAGTTTGGAAACTAAAATTTTTCAATATATTTGACTAGTAGTGTTACACTATGTGTTTTCTTAGATGGTGCTTTTTACCAGATTTTATTATCTTCTCAGCTAAGTGAATACTGTTAATATATGATTTCCAAAAAGAAAAGTATGTAGGTAACTGTTTTATGGCTTATAATTATTATAATGTGTTGTTTTTTTAATTTTCTTAATAACTCCTATTAATTATTAATCGTTTTGATGATAAATCATAATATTTTTTAAGTTTTGTTAAAAGTGCCATCTATTTTGTATATTAGTCCATAATATGCCAGTTATGTCGTTTATTATTGAAATAATTATTTCCCGAGTGTTCTATAGTATCCGTTGAAATAACGGAGAATTATACATAAAGGTAACATTCAAATTTTTAATTTGAATGTGTGAAGTGGACGTTCGTACACTACTATTTAAGATGAAGTACATTAAAATATGTCGATAAAGATTAAAAATACTTACTGTGTTTTTTATTGTTAATAAAGGGAACATGGTTATTTTACTCGTATTACATTTTAATGTTATTATTGATACCACGGATCTCTACAATAATTTTCAGGCCTCAAGCGCCAAAATTTGCGGAAGTCTCCTAGAAACTTTCATCCCCTAGTTTAATGGGTTGGAGGATAAAAGTTCCAATTTTGATAATTTTTGTGTTAGTTGTGTTCTAATACAAGCTGACGTACCAAACTTCAGATTTCTAGGGCATGCGGAAGTACAATATAATTTTATTGATCATCAGTGAGTCAGTGACGAAATCAGGGGTTTTTAGATATCAATAAAATCTAAAGTATAAGATCTATGCAATCAAAACTTTACATGTTTAATGAGTCTGCTACTGGTAACATATCTTGAAAGTGTAATTTATCTGGTATAATCCAAACTCAATTTATGAAGGTTAAAAAATTCGACAAAACGCTTCAAGAAAAGGTGGTCTGGTAGTGCCCTTTCGCTTCACTTGACTCGTCTTGGCGGGGGCACTGCCGAAACCCAGATAATTTTTACTGTGAGATTTATGATAATTTTAGTTTCGAAAATTAAATCTTCGTATTAATATTTTTCATAGGAGGAAGTCAAGATAATATATTTACTACGAGGGGACGTTTTTTTTTTGGTGTGTTATATTGTAGGTTTGGTTTTACTGGTGTGTTATACTCCCGGAATAAGGGGGTCAGAGGGGAGTAATAAGACTTATTAGGAACCTTAGTTGTTGTCTGACTCATAATCAGAATAAATACCAGGTTTCATCGTTGTCGGACTACTTCCTCAACTATAGTCGATCAAGCAACATAATTATTGCGATCGGTAATTTTCTATAGAGCAAAAAATCGTAATTTTTAGTATATATTTTTACTCAATGGTATACGTACCTTTTTTAACTCTTAAAAGAAAAAAAAAATCATATTGCCATAGGTGGGAGAGCCATGTTTCGATACGAATTGGCCAGCACGACTGAATAAATACCACGGCCTCACAGAAAACTGGCGCGAAATAACGACTGCGTTGTGTTTCACAGTGCGACTGACAGACTGCGTTGTGTAACCCCCCCAACCCCCCTTGAGCCTCAGGTTGCCTACCTGAGGCTCAAGGGGGGTTGGGGGGGTTACAAGGACCAGGAACGCAAGTGTGCAACACCAGAGGAGTCACAAGTGTAACTCCTCTGGTGTTGCGAGTGTCCATGGGCGAGTCGTGTCGTTCTGTCCGTCCTACTGGGTTTCGAGAGGAAAGGAAGAGAGAGGGCTCTTGTGTACTGCGCACACACTTGGGCACTATAAAATAACTCCTGCGTAGCTGGCCTGGTAAACCATTAAATATTCGTTAACGTACCCAACCATTCCTAAAACAAATAATGTTGGATACATCAACGGATAAAAAGGACAAACTCCGTGACATTTAAAATATAAAAATCTTAAAAACTTATTTTATATCCTCTCCATCATAAGCTTGTACTTGCTCTCATGCGAATCCCACACTGCGGCTTTGAACTCAGAACTTCAATAAACGCATCTTATAACACTGTCATCGCCTTCACCTTCCAGAACCTTGCGGCCCTTCATAGCCACGGCCACGAAGCCCAGCCACCTGTAAGCCTTGTTACAAACGTTTCTGACGTGGTCTCGGAAGAACAGCTTTTCATGCACTTGGACGCCAAGATCCCGAACAAACTTCTCCCTTGTCAACGCTAGTTTATTTAACTTGTATTCGTAGTTCAGTAGAGTCCTCACCCGGCTAAATAAAATAACTGCTGACTCCACTCAACTACCTTCGCTAAGTCACCCTGAAGGCGCATACAATCGCTCACCTCTCTGATCGCCAGGAGCAACTTCAGATCATCCGCAAAGCGTAGGCATATTCCATGCCTTAATATATACGGTAAATAATTTATCATGATGAGAAATTTCAATGGCTCTTATGTTATATATGTATATCCAATGGTTACTATTATGATCCTCTTATGTAATATGTGTATTCAATGGTTACTATCCTGACTTACACCAGCTTCTGTAGCAAATGGTGCTGATCGACACCCTATAAATTCCACGTACTGCCTCCTACCTACCAAAGTTGTTGCAATTGTTTTATTTCTGTAAATACAAAAAAGTAAAATTGGGAACAGAACTTACAGAATTATTAATACGTGAGACTGATGCACAATATGATAGACAGTATGTTTAGGTGTAAAATGTGTTAAAACTCAGTTTATAAATAAAGATAATAACTAAATAATTATAGGTTTTTTTAAATTAAAGAATAGTTACATAAAGATGTCATTAATATTAGGTCCTGTCATATGAAATTGATGTTTTGTCGTACTGGCCACTTTGCTCTCAAATATATCTTCTTTGGTTAGGAATTCCAACTTCAAATTTATACCGCTATTTACTCATGCATTTGTGTTTCGAAAACCGTAATTCATTTGTTTTTTCCTCTTTTGGTTTTTTCTTTGCGTCACTATTTTTGTTTACAAAATGGAAAAGATGAAGTATCTATTTTATGTATTTTTATACAGGTTTTTTTTCCAACCTTTTCGTTCTGGAAATTTCGACCTGCGGAACAAGCCGCAAGCGGGAGACCAAAGTTGATAATGAAGAATTGAAGGCTATTGTGGTAGCGGGTCTATCGGAAACCACGTCCGAGTTAGCTGCAGGCTGCGGTGTTAGTGATAAAACTGTTTTAATCCACTTGAAGCAAACTGGGAAGGTGAAAAAGCTTGAAAGGTGGGTACCTCATGAATTGAGTGCAGCTAACCTATAAACGCGCGTCGACTGCTGCGTTACATTACTCAACCGGCACAATAATGAAGAGATTTTAAATCGAATCATTACCTATGATGAAAAGTTGATCCTGTACGATAATCGGAAACGCTCATCGCAATGGCTGAACCCTGGTGAGCCAGCAAAAGCCTGTCCCAAGCGAAAATTGACTAAAAAAAGTACTTGTGAGTGTTTGGTGGACGGACGGAGTGCCGGTGTCGTTCACTGCAGCTTTCTGAAAATCTGGCCAGACGATTACGGCAGATGTTGCCAGCAACTGCAAATCATGATGGAAAAGCTAGCTGCTAAGCAGCCGAGGTTGGTCATTCTGTAGCATAGCTACATTTTTTTAACGTATCGTTATAACTAATAACGATGCGTATAGCGTCATCTATTAGCAGTTGTCGATATTAATAATAGCTAATTTGTGCTAGACAACGCCATCTATTGGCAAATGCTTCTAACTAGAGCTTCATCTCTAATATTTATTTATTGTGGCATTTGTATTACGCATTACCGCTAATTGTCGGTTAAAAAAAAACAACAAATGTCAGTAGGGGTATAAAAGGGTTGTCGCGACAGGACAACGCCCTTTTACCCTGCCGAATTTTGGTTGTTCAACTTCTTCTAGATACAAGTTTATAATAATTATAATATTTTAACCCCGTGTTCAGGGTGAGTAATTTGAAATATCTGTGTTGTGAATGTTTGCTAAATCACGCTTGTAATTAAAACACATTATTTCTCCTGTGAATTAGCACCATTGTAGAATTTGTTGGCAAACCTTTTGATTGGCCACGTGCTCAATTTGTAGTTTCATTTTTCCGATCTTGCATTGTTAGATATTATCAGGATGTTTGTATCAAATTAATTGTCCTTAATATAATTTTATCTTTTTATCTTTTTTTGCTTATCCCTTATTTTGTGATGGACACACAGCCCATGGTTCGGATCGTTAGGGGCTAGAACCATGGCTGCTGTGGTCCACACTCTTCACACGCTGGTATGAATGTTTCCAGGGAACTACGGTCTGGCCTGTGCCACGGACTGTCCGCTCCTAGGCGACCACGTCGTGACGAGTTCCTGACCCGAACACAGGATCCGAAAGCGCCACGTGTTGTCATACCTTACCGTCGACAGATCCAGCTAAGTGCCGTGTGGTTTAAAAGCCCCACCAATCTCTAAAGACACTAGAGGCTAAACCAGATACATACGGCCTTCTGCCCACGACCTCTTAATTTGAATAAATTTGTCATGTTGGTAACACATCTTTTATTTAATATTACCCGTAACAATTCGCTCTAAGCCACTGCTGCTTCAGGAGGCCTACCACAACCTCTGAAAGCAGTATTATTTTAACCTGTTGAGCGCCAGACCTCAAAAATTGACATTTGTGGGGGGACGTCTGCTGTTGACAGCCCGCCAAAATTTTTTTGTTAGACATTTTATTACCGACTTATTTCAAGAAAACTACGTAATTATATCTTATGAGTCATATATTACCGTAATCTGTATTAAATTTCCTGTCTAATTTACTAATTAAATACCTAACTAAAACATACCTTTATTCCTAGACTCCAAATAATTCTCAGGTTAGCACATTTTTGCAACGAACATGAACTTTAATCACATATTTACACTATACACTCATTCACTAACACTAAAATAATATTTACAACAGCAAGCTCACATTATCAAGATACGATCACATAAATCTTTCAGTTCGAAACACAATACCCACTTCACAAAGTTAAAATAAACATAACAACCTACAAGTGTCCTTGTATAAAAAAACAAACATGGACGCCGCCGGCATCTACATTCGTACTGTGCAGTGTCGCCCGATCGTGGGGCCCGATCGGGTAGGTAGCGCATTCACCTGTAGGTCACGTGATGTCGTATGGATAACAAAGAAACACAAAAAATTTTAATTACATAATTTTATAGTAAGATTATTTGACTCAAATAATAAAAATGTTTGTATGAAATAATTAACTGAAACGAGTTTTGAACTCTATAATTGTATAGTTATTTAGTAAATATATACAAATAAATAAAATTGAAGTGTCCGTTTGTAATTTTTAACTAACTGCTTTTCTCTAAATGCGTATGAAACTATATACGGTACTTCCAATAAAAAAAGGCATACTACCAGTACAGCGCACCTCATGCTGACGCCTTAGGGTCAGTCACACCGCGACGATACGCGACGATACGCGGCGCTGCATTAAAGCATAGCTATCCAAAATGTAACTTTATTCACTACACAAAAAGATACACGTTTCATATGGGAAGGACGGAATGCTTTCGGCATATAGGCAATAGGCAATATATATATATATATATATATATATATATATATTGTATGTTCAACGATAATTCCGCCGCCTCTGGACCGATTTTCAATATTCTTTTTTTGATGTAAAGGGTATAATCCCAAGTTGATCCTGTTTTCACCAAAGTGGTGACCTGATGATGGAATCCATGAGGAATTGAGGGAACTCCTCGAAATTTATATGGACACATATGGTGATTTCAATTTTTTCAGAAGTGATCCAAGCATATGCTTCCCAAAAGCTAAGATTTTGCACCAAGGTATAACCTGGATCTAAAAGTACTGAACAGAACTCCTTACGCCTTATAGATACATGTTTGGGGATTTCGGCGTTGTTTAAAGAACTGCAAGCATATGCCACTATGTCAATTGCGGTAATCATCATCATCAACACCATAATCACACCATACATCATTACAATAATGTGACCTGTCTCTGTCTGTCACCTGTACCTATTATATATAAGAATATAATATAAGATCAACATTAAACCTACATTTCTATCCTAATTTGCTACATACCAGCGTATGTAGCAAATAAGTATTTAATAGATTTTGTTAAGTGCGCTTCTGACCTTCCTATCCGCACACATCTGCGTCACCAAAGAACAAAATATAAACATTGCCATCTGGCAGGTTAGGTTTTTTGTATAATGAGCAGGTACAATGTATTGTTTATTGTGTAAAATGATTTGTTTGGCTAATGTCCAAATCATATTTTTATTATTTAGAAGTTATAATTATTTTGATCTAAATGAGCTACAGGATTGTGTCAATAGTAAAGTTACTCCTTACTAATAGTACATCATTTAAAATCTACTTCGTAGCTGTCCACCAATATGCCCATTGTCCTATGACCGGTTTTCGATTGACCTGAAATTTTGCATACTTATATATTGTGGGATGAGTGGATGCCTTCAGGAGTTCTACAAACAGAAGGGATGACAGAAGAGATGATTACATTGAGATGATTACAACCTATATATAACAATAATATATTAAAAGTTAAAATCCCATCGATACGGACGACGTAAATGCAAATTTAACTCTAATGACTTTATACCGAAAGTCCGAATTTCTGTACCATTAGCTGCATATAGTTTGTAATCGGATAACTTAGAATAATTATTACAAATAAATTGTAGTCCATAACACGAAGGCGATGCGTTGGGGAAACTGCACAGATGTCCGCCTCACGTACCTGCGCACATTCTAGTTTCCCGAAGAGTTTCCCTTCTTCCAGGAACAGGGCTGTACGCACTTGTTGGCACGTTCCTTGAAACGGAAGTGGTAGAAACACAACCAATCTTCACTCTGAGGGCTGCGACGAGGCTGGCTGGGATTGCGAGACCGGGAACGTTGCCGGAAACGACTGGAGTCTCTCCTCCGGGAACTGCTGCGAGATCGCTCCATGTCAGCTATCCTGGCGCTCAGTTTCGCGATTTCGGCCAAAATTTTATCATCCCCTCTGACAGGCTGAGATGTTGATAATTCGGAGATCTGTGGCTGCTGTGAAGTCTCCATGATTTTGTCGGCCACAGTGGCTAGGTTATCAATGTCTTTGACTTCTGTGACGGCGAGAACGGCTCGCACGGCAGTGGGGAGATGTATGTCGGGGTCACCAATATTACACCCTATGTTATTACGTTGGGGTAACTAGAATGAGTGTTCATAAATAAAATCCTTTTGCCTACTGGATTACGTTTATTACGCAAGCGACCACTCGGGTTGCTGCACCAAGAACCACTGATATTTTACATGTTAGTTCACCACATGCATCAAACATCGATATAATATAACGACACATGATCACATCGATATACAATATATTGTGTCCCTACACTACAATATAAATCGTAATATGATATGTAACTGATATAATGCTAGAGCTGGAAAGTGGAATATGAAAAATGGCAATGCAGTGGCAATATAAAAAAAACGTATAATAAAAATCTTATATAAGTTAGTATAAAAAGATTAAAAATATTTCCCTGACGCGGTCCATAGCTTATTATTATGTCATATAAGTGGTTATATATTATTATATAAGTGGCCGTATATTATAATCTTATCCAACCACACTAATAGCCCGTTTTAATAACATATCTACCAAAAAGTATTTGTTAGAAACGTCAAATTTGTATCGCAAAAAACCGTCAAATGATTGAATGACGACGTTTTTACAAATATTTATAGATATATAGGTTATTGAAACTGGCCGGTTTTCACACCAGCTCATGGTAAAATAAAAACAAAATAGTTGTGAATAATATTTTATTGGTAAAAAAAACAGTGGAATATGCTATTTACCTTTATTTTTTATTACATAAATGAATAGTGCTTTGAAAAATAAGACAGTTTACACGAGGAGTCAGTTAACAACCAATATTTTCTATCAAAGATATATCTTTTTTAGGTTAGGTTAAAAACGAAGCGATCTCAAGGTCCTCTGCATAAGTGTGCCACCGTACCACGAGCCGGGAGCCGGGAGCCGTCGAGCTGTGAATCAAAATATGACACGCGTAACTAATCGCGGAAAAAAACTTCTGGAATTTTTCTTTAGTTGCTTGAGTTTCTTTTAGTAAGAAGAAGTAAGGACTAAGGGCCCATACAAACACACCTGCACACGCACACACACACAAAGTATATAAAAAGTTATTATTATTATATTATACTGCGTACAACATTTACAGTAATTTAGTCCAACTGTAAATGTAGATTAAATATTTATTATATTTAATCTATATAATTATATCTTATATATTCTCTATCTATATATTATATTTAATCTATATAATCTATATAATATATTTTTGATTGGCCACGTGCTCAATTTGTAGTTTCATTTTTCCGATCTTGCATTGTTAGATATTATCAGGATGTTTGTATCAAATTAATTGTCCTTAATATAATTTTATCTTTTTATCTTTTTTTGCTTATCCCTTATTTTGTGATGGACACACAGCCCATGGTTCGGATCGTTAGGGGCTAGAACCATGGCTGCTGTGGTCCACACTCTTCACACGCTGGTATGAATGTTTCCAGGGAACTACGGTCTGGCCTGTGCCACGGACTGTCCGCTCCTAGGCGACCACGTCGTGACGAGTTCCTGACCCGAACACAGGATCCGAAAGCGCCACGTGTTGTCATACCTTACCGTCGACAGATCCAGCTAAGTGCCGTGTGGTTTAAAAGCCCCACCAATCTCTAAAGACACTAGAGGCTAAACCAGATACATACGGCCTTCTGCCCACGACCTCTTAATTTGAATAAATTTGTCATGTTGGTAACACATCTTTTATTTAATATTACCCGTAACAATTCGCTCTAAGCCACTGCTGCTTCAGGAGGCCTACCACAACCTCTGAAAGCAGTATTATTTTAATATTACTTCATGATTTCGTACCATCACCTCTTAAAAGTAAGATTATTTTAAGCATATTATAAGCTTGTTTCATCAAGAAGTTTTGTGACGTCATCTCAATTTCATTCGCTCTAAGCGTACCACGAGCTCCATTTTGACACCGTTTGACAGATGAGCATGATTACTTTAACGTCAAACTAGCGATTTTCAAAAAAGTTGATATTTCGCAGCGGATTTAACATTACTTTGCATTTTTTACAGTTTTTATGTAAAATTATATTTGAAAAGTGAGTATTTCTCTAAAGTTATGTAATTCTTTTTTCAAGAAATGTCTTTTTTATTTAAGTTTACAGTGTGTAAATAATAAATATAAAAAACGGCGTTGGTTTCTAGATGGCCAATGAATTGGAGATTTTTGAATTCCTGCAAGAGTTGCATGCATCTGCTAGCACATCAACGATGCAGCGCAGAAGAAGATTGCGTTCACAATTTAATCCTTTCGATTTAGAGGATGCCGAGTTCGTCAAACGGTACCGGTTGACTAAAAGTTTATCCCGGAGTTTGTGTGATGAACTCGCGCCAATGCTAAAGCGTCCCACAAAATCGACCGATTTATCTGTAGAGACTAAGGTATGTAATATTATATTCACGTTGTTGTTACACAAAATGTGCCATGCCAAGCCAATACCTGTAACCAAAAATGTTTCAGGTGCTGACTGCATTGTCGTTTTATGCAACTGGGTCATATCAACGTCCTACTGGGAATATTGAAGGACATTCCATGGCCCAGCAGACAGTTTCTTCTTGCATAAAACAAGTCGCTGCCTGTCTCAACTCTACAGAAATGAGGCAAAAGTATATTGTATTCCCTGCTACAGACCAAGAAAGGAATAGAATAAAGACTGAGTAACTATGGCCATATAATATATAAAATACTTTATTAATAATTAATAACACTGAATTTCTTCTACATATTTTAAAAACCTTTAAATTTATTTTAGATTCTACAACAAATTCAAAATTCCCGGAGTTCTAGGCTGCATAGACTGTACCCATGTTGCTATAGTTCGCCCGGTGGAAAACGAAGAGCGGTATTATTGCCGCAAACATTACCATTCGCTAAATGTTCAAATAGTGAGTTGTTACCTCGTCATGAGGATCTAATTTAAAAGTTTATTTGTAAATATTTGTTACCAGAAATATGTAGTAAAAAAATTGTTCATAGAAGTTTTTATTGAGTTATTTAAATCTAAAATAACGATTTTCTTACATAAATAATACATAAAATTATAATTTTAACATTAAACTATACTAAAAATAACAGAGTTAAAGCTACAAATCACTATAAATGATTTTTAATGTTTTAGGTTTGTGATGCAAATATGAACATAACTAGTGTGGACGCAAGTTATGGTGGTGCTTCTCACGACTCATTTATATGGGCCAGTCATCCATTGAAGGCACATCTTGAAAACCTCAGCGAGACAGAAAATATTTGGTTTCTAGGTAATAATGTTTTATTGAGCATTGAATTGATATTAAACATAATATTATTTTAATAAAAGCTATTTATATAAATATAATTATATATTATTATATTATTTAAAGGTGATTCTGGTTACCCGCTGAGGAAGACAATGATGACTCCGATATTAGATGCAGCCTCTAATACACCCGAAGCACACTACACAAATGTGCATGTTCGCACTAGAAACACTGTGGAGCGAACCATTGGGCTTCTTAAAGCACGTTTTCGTTGCTTACTTGTGCACCGAGTCTTACACTACTCCCCAAGGGTAGCGGGCTCTATTGTGAATGCTTGTGTTATATTACATAACATTTGCAATAGGGCTAATACTCCTGTGCAACAATTAACCCACGAAGAGGTGACACAAGAAGCCCAATTACAGTTGACCCTAAGTAGGGCTGAAGAACTCCCAGGCACTGCAAACATTGAGCTGCAGCAGGGTCACGCCACAAGGCATGCTCTTATTCAGCGTCTCTGGGAAAGGCGGCACTTACAGTCCTGAAACAATTTTTTCTGTGTATTTTTAAATTATTATTATGATTTTTTCTTATAAATTGATGCTATTACCAACATGTTAAAATTATTTTATTAAAAAGTTAAGCATACTATTTAAAAATAATATATATATTGTCTAATATAATATCTCTATTAATAAGTCTTTTAAAAACTACAGTCAGAGACTGTTGTGCACACCTTGACAGTAAGAAATTCAGTAAAATAAGTTTATATGTTTAGGAAATCTGTTGTTATATTTTCATTTTGTCACAATTTTAATTTAAAATAAGTGTAAATGTATAGTTATGGTAGTCAGTATTAAGTAGTATCATATTATCATTGATCAATAGTTGTTAAGAAATTAAAATAGACAATTCTCTGATTTTTGTTTAACAAACAAAATACACATAAATACATATTTTGTATGCAATATTTTGATTTCTATAAAGTTTAAGTTAATTCTGTGTAACAAATATAGTGACAAAACTACTAAATTTTTTAATTATTTAGCTGTGTTAAATATAAAAACGTGTTCTTGAAGTACTTGCCTCTCAATCTGCTGGAGACTGCTGCATATTCCTAGTAGAGCCCCCTTTATCTCTATCAGAGTATCTCCAATTTTTTCTAGATGTTGGCTACTACTTATAGTCGTCAGAGAGAAGGGCTCAGGCTACTGCCTGAGCCCTTCTCTCTGACGACTGTATGAGAGACCGGCTTATTGCTTGCATAGTAAGCGGAACCTCTCGCCTGCGACGTCGACGCCGGGGCGAAAGCACCGTTGTGGGTTCGACCGGTGCAGGTGAGGCGATGGGAGGAGTCCGGCTAGGAGGTGGAGTTCCAGGTACCTGTTGGACAATGAGGGTTTGGAGGGACGAGGATGGTGCTAATAATATGGACTCTGAGGCAGGAGAATCTTGTTGATCCTGTATGAGGCACTCAGGAAATGGAATGTTTATAACTTCCATGTCCATGGACTCCACCGCCATAGCTGGAGTGCTTTTGACAGGCTGCAAATAGCAAATATTAGAAACCAATTTTGCAAAATATGAAAATAAATATAACATTTACTATATCTTGTCTTATATATATATATATATATATATATATAAAAATCTTGAGTCACAATGTATGTTGCCAATAAGCTCCAAAACTACTGAACCGTTTTCAATCAAATTTCACATATACCCGTACTTTGGTCTAACTTACTAGATAAGATAGTCATCATCTCAATTATTAGCTTATGTCGTGAATGTAAACGAATAAAATGTATCAATTAATTGTTTCTTAAGCAAGTTGCAAATATACTCAATACATGGCGCTGTGTTCTGTTTCTTAGAATATAATTTTATTTTTAATTTAGCTAATTCGATTTTACTCAGTTGCAATTAGAGAAATAAACTATAATGGCGGTACGAAGTTCGCCAGGTCAGCTAGTTATATACTATATTTCTATTATTGTATTTGACTTTTGATAAAACATATTATAATAAACTAAAATAATTACTTAACGAACTTTTAATTTCCATCTGTTTCCAGACAATAAAAATTATGTATTTTTAATGTACATATCTTATAAAATAGATAATTATAATTTATTTCTCACCGGGAATGGTTCCACTCGCACACCACTCAAACCCTGTCCGTAGTCCTCCCCCAGAATCTGGAGGAACTTGTTTTCTATATCGGACAGAGGTTGCTCAGTTGATGGCCCTCCCCCAGTCCTGTGTTGGGACAATCTTAAGGCCGCTACCCTCCTCTTTAATTTGGCCTTATAATCTATCTAATACTGTAAATAAAACACAGCAGTGAGTTTATGGTCTTAGTATTATTACAGATTGAATAATTTAAACATAAAATAAAACATAATATTTTTGAGTTACTTTGGACCAGCTTTTCCAATCTTTGTGTGCGCCGGCGCCTTGAGCATTCAGTATCTCTGCAACCTCCTGCCATTTTCGTTTCGAGTACTCCTTCGCTTGTAAGGATCGGTTATAGGAAACAGCGATATCTCTATGAGAATTTAGGTGTTCCCATAGGATATCGAGCTGTTGCCCAGAAACCCGACGATTCCCAACGCTGCAAACGAAATCATAAACACTTGAACCACTTGAAATTCCATCAGCATTTTTAACTTTTGCTTTGGTGTTTTAAATATTATTCAACAGAACATTTTATGAGATCACCACACACGTTTCATCATACACTTTTCTGGATATTTACTTACTTTCTATTTGTCATTATTACGAGTAAGAATATTTAAATAGAAAATGTCGAAATAATCACTCACACACTAGGTACTTGAAACTTTTTTGTTTTATCGCGCCACAACAACACTTGACGTCTTCAATATTCATGCCGAAAAACGGATCGCGTTGTCAGCATTGCTAGTTTTTAACAATTTCACTGTTTGATTTAATTATTATAGTAAACAATTTAACGCTGTTATATTTAATTTCTTGATTTATTTTCAGATATAATAGAAAACCTTTCAAATTCACTATATTCTCTAGTGAAAAGTTTCTTTATTTGTTTAGACAAGTCCGTAAAGTGGAACGCAATAATTACGAATGTCACAATCATTATGACATTCGTGTGAGAGGGACAAAGCGCGTTATAATTAGCTGCTACCTCGCTTCCACTTATAGCAAAATGTTGACAATTAATTTGATATCGTTCGTTCTTTCCCATCACTAAGCAGGAATAAAACAATATTGTTTTCATACACTATAAAAAGCTCATAGTACGAATCAAAGTAATGTTATTGTAATCTTAATATAAAGTGTTCTGGAAACATGATAGTTTTAGAAAAGGTTGTGGTAGGCCTCCAGGACAACGCTAGACCACACACTGCACAACAGGCGGCTATCAAATTAGAGGAGCTTCAATTGGAATGTCTAAGACATCCACCGTACTCCCCGGACCTTGCTCCGACAGATTACCATTTTTTTCGAAATTTGGATATCTTCTCGCAAGGGAAAAACTCTGACGGGGCAGTCCAAAGCGCCTTCATATCATTGACAATTGTATTGTGAATGCATGTCATTATTATAAAACAAATAAATTATGAGAATACTCAACTGCTTATGAATTAGATTCTCTGCTAGTACATTAACAAAGCCACGGGAAAACCTAATAATTATAAAAAAATCAACTTACATGGTTTTGCCTACGTGAAACAGTAATAAAGTCGTAGTTATGTTATGTTCCGAACTTTCAGCGAAGAGTTGTGCTGTAAATGAAATTTAATGAAACTGTAAATTTTATGCTTGATTAGTAAGTATATTTAAGAATTCAAAATTTGAAGATGCCTAATAATTATAATGCCATAGTATAGTAAATAATTATCGCAAATTTTATAAATAATTTTATTATCTATGCATTTTTGTGATAAAGAGGTATCAAAAATTAGTTCATAACCACGGAATATAAAACACAAGTTCATAACAATAATATTATGTTGGTTTTATTATAGGAAAAGTTTACTTAATTATGTTATGGAAGTTACGTAAAATTAAAATTAAAACCATATTTTCAAGTACATATTTTTACAAACATGTTTCCTCGTCAAGAGATGCTCGATAACCTTTTATAAAAAAGCATGAAAATTGTGTAATGGTATGTAAATAGCGCAACATAAATAAATAAATAAGTCATGGCACAGTCAATAAATAAATAACAGGCCCGTTTGTCGAAAAAAAGGCAAAAATAATATTACACAATGAACACCGTATTCTCTTTGTGTTTGGTTTACATTACCCAGCTCTTCGAAGTTAATTTGTAATGGCAGCTTTAAAGGCATCGACGGTTTTGCTAGTACTTCCCAGTTGCAATGCAGTTTAGTTTTGTTAAAACACCCACTGATAGGATTTGATAGATGGACCTAAAACAATGTGTTGCATAGCTAATATTATTCAACTTGGCTGAGTATACAATAACCTAGGCATGAACATGTCAGGACATGTATAAGAAGGGTACTATCAACGCGCAATAGGTTTTCTTTAAATTACTTCAAAAGTTATTGTTCGACTACGCTCAAAATAATTTTCTTAAACAGTTTTGTATCAGAATGTAAAATATTTGACATCCCCACTTCACATGTATGGAGAGCCACCCCTAAAATATAAAATTAATTTATGATGAAAAATCTGAGATCTATACACACCCTATACCAAATTTCATCCATTTATATTCATAATTACAGAAGATAGATAGGCGGACAGACAGATAGACGGATAGACAGACAGACAGTCGGATGCACTGAGCGAAACTATAAGGGTTCCTTGTAGTACTTAAATATCCTATATATACGTAATAATATCCTGATAAATCATTATTTTATAGAGCTCACGTTTAGTTGACTGGTACTGGTTGACTGGTACTACTTCAAAATTATAAAGATTGTGTAGAGAAACAGTTAAAATTTTAGCCGAATATAAAAGGGGAATCATTTAGAAAATAAGATTTATTTCATACTTTTTTGCGTATTTTTACTTTGGCAGTCGGTTTAATTTTTTGTTTAAAAATAATAATTTTTCCCTGTTTAGTCATATTTGTTATATTATTATTCATAAATTTTAAGAACGTTCTAAATGAACAATTGAATGTATAATTGGGAATTTTCCTACATGTAATAATTTAGTTTTTTTAATAAATTAAGTAATAATTAGGTATTACAACTTGATAAAAGTAAAAAGAATTAGGATTTTATGTATAGTTTTGTAATTATATGCATTTCGAAGTCACAAATAAGTTGAAATATTTTTTAAACATTATTGTATAAAACTTACATAATTAGTTTACTTACATTAAATACAAAAAGATTTACTATATTATGTATCAACATAAATTATATTGTGCTGAAGAAATTGCTTAATTTTATTAATTTTTAATTGAATTGGGTACTTATATTCTTAAACATACAACCTTTAAAAAAGAAGTGATAACTTACGTATTCACTTACGTATTCACTCCCTAGGTCCTTTGGGATGAGGACAATGTAAGACATTGCATTACATCCGATACTGCATTAAGGTATGTTAGTAATATAATAATTGATTGTTTGATTAAGGACCTATTTCATAATTTATTGATAAGTATAAGATTAATTGAGCTTATTCGCATATTTTGTCTCTGTCGCTCGATATAAAGTAACTTACGAATAAGCTATCCGAGACGTATTAGAAGATTGTGAAACAGGCCCTAAAGGTAGTTAGTATAATATTAGTATTGTCAAATCAACGAGTTTTACCTCATTAGATAGTAATACTTCTCCAGGCAAATGTAACCAATCCGAGGGACCTATATTTGTTACCAGCTGTAGGATGAAAATGTTATTTAATTGATAACTTGTTATTAAAATCTGATTAAAATGAATTAACATTTTTTACAATTAATCATTATATTGACGACTTCTGTGGCTCAGTGGTTAGCGCATTGGCGCTCAAGCCAGAGGTCGCAGATTCGAATCCCGCCAGGGAACAAAAATGTTTTCTGTGTTTCTGTGTCATAGATGTGTATTAAATATGTGTATAATATAATAGAAATCTTAAGTATAATTAGTAATAAGTATAGTACAAAAAGTATTAAATATATTTCCGTTGTCTGGTACCCGTAACAAGAGTTCTTCGGATACTGAAGTGGTGTGAAGCGTCCATAGATATTATATTATTATTATATTATTTGCTAGGTATATTCATATTTTTTTGTGTATTTATATTATACTACTTTATGTATAATATGTTTTAGCTACATTTTATTATTTTATTTAGAGCTTCATTATTGGCTCTAGTTAAATTCATCTCTTTAATTTTATAATTTTTACTACTCTATTAGCTTAGAGCATTTATCCAACAATGTTGGATAAATGGGTATCCAGCAATGTTTTTTGGTTTTGGTTTTGGCAAAAGGTTTGATGCTCTAAGGCACCTACACAATTTTGCTTTTGTAACGCCTAAAGGTTGACTGGTAGAGAATGCCACATGGCATTAAGTCCACCTATGTACCTGTTTTTGTGCATTAAGTATAAATAAAAAGTTTTAAGTACAAAGTTAAGTACAAATATTAAATAAAATATATGACGACCAAATAAATGTCTGCTTTATTTCATTGACAAATTACATTTTCCCACGGAGGTCCCAAAAGTAATATTACTCACGAATTACCTCGAAATAATGAAAAAATGTTAAATTTTCGCCTCCTTTAAGTCTGTCCCTGTTTATTGTGACAGTCGCATTCGGTAGACCTTTTCTGAAAAATCCAAAAATTAATCTGTAGACTTAATGATTATTCTTAAGGCTTCACGTTTTCTATCATAAGAACAATATTTGAGGTGCGATGTTTTGTATACTTAGTTGTCGATCATCATAAAAGAGATTGTGTTGTTGATAACGTAACAAATGTCGTTTGCAAATGTCCTTTCTATCCTGTTTGTATGTTCACAGCGCAATTTTAACTATTTTTAAAAATATTTATAAATATAATACCTGTATCAAATTTACCCACTGATTAAAAAGTTAGATTTTGGCGTAATTAGGATAGAGATGTTTGCTTTATGTTTTTCATCACCATTGAAAAACGGCTCGTCCAATATTGCTTCAATGAGTACCTATTGCATAAATAATGTCAAGTAAACTCATTAGCAATTTACATTAGAGGTAATTTGAAACTGTTCGTAAGTTCGTCATTACGAACTCAATCAATTGGACTAGTTCGCTTGCGTCATGTGCTTCATTTATTCATTCAGTTTCAAAATATATCTTTAGCTCACGTAATCCATCGCACGCATCTCGCGGTTTTTTTTTTTTTTTCCTCCCCCTAACATTATCAGGGCTATTTATTTATCTGTTTTAATTCTTTTTCTTTTCAGTTATTTTTCTGTTTTTATAATAGTCTTATATCTAATTGTACAATTTCTTATATTATATTTACAGTGATTGAATTGTTTATTACAATAGTAATTCCGTCACATTTATCTTTGTAAAAGAAAAGATTAGAACATCCATGATACAAACATGAATAAAATCCAAAATAATACGATAAATACAATTTAAATTTTTTCAATTTAAAATTAAGTCTTAAAAAGGTAATCAATTAAAATAGTAATTCAATGAAATTCAATAAAAAATAAAATAATAAAATTCAACTAAAATAATCACTACCATTTAAAATATCAACAATAAAACGACGACACAAGGTAAAAGACTAGCCTAATATCACAAAAACATATTATAAATAGAGCCTAACTAATATCACACTAAAATATCGCAGTTTTTCTTACATACTACACCCACAATCTTCTTACAGTACTCGAGGAATATTTCCCTCCTTTTTCCCCCCAGGATGGAAGACAGGCTCTCATCCGTAATCGATATGCCCAATTTTTGCTCAGTATCATATCTACTGCTAGCAAAAATCGGGCACTCGAGTAACAGGTGAGGAACCGTCTCCTCAACTCCTGGCTGACATGAGCACGACGGGTCCTCCTTCAACTTGAATCTGTTCAAGTAGAAGGCGAACCCGCCGTGTCCGGTCAGAATCTGTGTGGTGTGATGTGTAATGTCTATCTTGTTTACTATCTTGTATGCAGCAGCAGCGCTTGGGAAAAAGAGCTTCGTGGTTCCGGCCGTCCCTCCCACTTCGTATCTCCTGTCCCATTCCTCAACCGTATCCTCTCTTAAGATACGCTTGACGAATGAAACAGGACACAAATCGTAGTCAGGCTTCCTTTTCAATCGCAGCGCGGCCTCCTTGGCTAATTCGTCAACCCTCTCATTCCCTCTCAACCCTGCGTGTGCCTTAATCCAAAACAGGGAGACCTCCCGCCTCTGCGATGCAGCTTTTCGGAGTGCCTCCCTTGTTTGCACTGCCAGGGGATGAGGGGAACTAAGGGTGACTGCCTGGAGAGCCGATCTGGAATCGCTAAGGATACCGACCTTCGCCATTCCACTCTTGCAGGCTATACTTACTGCTCTCTGGAGCGCTAGAAGCTCGGCTTGGTAGACGGTACAATACGGCAGCAACGCAAGCTTGACGGCCTTCGTCTCGACCTCACCCTTCCATACGGAGAGTGCGGCTCCGACTCGACCCTCAATCTTGCTGCCGTCCGTAAAGATCCTATGGACGAGGCTGTTAACCACGTCTGCATACGAGTCCTCGTCTACCAACCCGAACCTCAGCTCTACCTGCTCTGCCGGATGTGGGTCCTCGATCGCTAGAGCCATTCGCTCCACCTCCCTGTCTTTCAACGCCGGGTGCGGTACTCCCTTCTTGATCTCATAGAGCCTCGAAGCTTCGAGTATCCTGAAATCAAGAGGGAGTATCCCAGCCAACAGCATCGCAGAGTTCAGGGAGACGGTCCGATATGCTCTGCAAATCTTCTGGGCAAAACCCCGTTGGACGGAGTTGAGCCTTTTCTGGACCCCCATCTTTTCCACGGTGGGTGCCCACGCTGCCGATGTATACAGAATAGTCGGCTCTATAACGGCCATATATATTGTCTTGACTATCTGGGGGTTAAGCTCCCAGCCTACTTTGGCAGCCTTAGCAAGCTGCTTATATCTACTGATGGCCTTCTTACAGGCATTCCCTACATGGGCGTTAAAGGTGAGGCTGCTGTCTATTGTAAGACCTAATACCTTAATCTCGTCGTGATATTGTAAAAATACACCCCCCATAGTGAGTCGAGGCACGTCATATTTCAGTCTTCGGGTAGATAATAAAGCGTATGTCTTGTGGGGGGCGAATTTCAGCTTATTCTGCTCCCCCCACTTGCTAATTTCCTTCAGGACCCTATTTGCTTTGCTTTCGATTTCGAGGGCCGTTTCTCCATCAAAAACTAAGACTATGTCGTCGGCGAAAGCTTGGTTAAAAACATCCATCTCCTCTAACATCCATAGCAGGGAGTCCAACAAGAGGTCCCTCAGGATAGATCCCTGCACGCACCCCTTGTCACTCTCCCTGTCGGTCTCCCTGCTCACTTCCATACCAGCATACCTTACATTCACTCCTCTTTCACTCAGGTAGCTGCTGATCACCCGCCTCAGGTTCCCCGGACACCCAACCTCAGCTAACCTACCTTTATGGCCGGCCACCAAGCACTGTCGAATGCCCCCTCTATGTCCAGCGACACCACGACAGAAATTTTCTTTTCCTCCCTCTGTTTTCTGACGTGGTTCACCAACCTATAGAGGGCGTCTTCGGTGCTCCTTTGGGGCATAAAGCCATACTGATTAGGGCTAATTTTGGGCAGCAGGTAGAACCTAAGTCGGGCGACCAGCATCTTCTCGAAGATTTTGCCGAGAACAGGCAAGAGGCCGATCGGACGATAGGCTTTTGGTACCCGGTACGATTCCTTGCCCGGCTTCCTTAGCACAACCACAGTCGCCCGCTTCCACTGTTTGGGGAAGCAGGCGACGGTGAGGCACCTATTCAGCAGAGCAAGGAACCATTCCGGGTCACATTCCACAACATGTTGGCAGATGTCCGACGTGAGTCCATCCGCCCCGGGGGCCTTTTTGGGGTTGAAGGACCTTACGGCTCTCTTCAACTCCTCAATGATGAAAGGAGGGTCGTCCGGACCCGCCGGCCGTTCGGTGTCCAAGGACTCCGCCCGCCGGCGCGTCCGCCGATGTTCCTCACTTTCATCACTTTCCTGGTCCTCGGGGTAGAAGGTCTCCGCCAGCCATTCTGCGGCGCATCTCGCGGTTGTAAGTACTGACTAGTAGTTAGTGAACGATATATTACTTACAGCGAATTACTAAAAGTTAGAAAAGTTTTTGAACATTAGTTTTACAGATAAAAAAAGTTCACAAGTTGTGTAAAAGTGATATAGCACTTTTGAACCTTGTACGTTGACGTTAATATAATTAATGACGCGGAAATAAAAGTTTTGCAGCAATTAACATTTCACAGCTTCTAAAGTAAACGAAATACGAATGACAAATAATGTAATGATATTCCGATAATTTAATAAACTAATAATAGGTCTTTACCTATGAAATTGCCGTTCTGCAGTACTGGCCATTTGAAATCAAAATAATTTTTGTTTGGCTAAGAATTCTAATTTCAAATTAATTTTATTTTAAAAGCATGGAATTCTTTTTCCAAAAGCAGTTATTTGTTTATTGATTAGTGTTACATTTTCATCGCATTTCAATCTTTTTCGTCATCATGGATACGTTAAAAATTCGAGTAATTATGGAATATGAGTACCGTCGTGGCAGCAACGCGGCACAAGCGGCACGCTACATTAACGACGTTTACGGAGCTAACACTACAAACCAACGCACCACCTGTTATTGGTTTGCTCGCTTCCGTTCTGGAAATTTCTACCTGAAAAATGAACCTCGCGGTCGTCCGAAGACTTTGGTCGACAATGACGAATTAAAGGTGATTGTGGAAGCTGATGATACACAATCTACGGCTAAATTAGCAGCAGCTTTCGACGTTAGCGTCAAAACAATATTGGTCCATTTGTGTCAAATTGGCATGGTAAAAAAGCTTGACAAATGGGTGCCCCACGAACTCAATGAGTGCCTTGCACTGCTCAACAGACACAAAAATGAAGGAATTTTGAACCGCAAGCGCTCAGCAAGTTGATTGGATCCTGGTTCAGCACCTAAACAATGCCCTAAACGAAAACTTACCCCTAGAAAAGTGATGGTTACTGTTTGGTGGTCTAGCGCCGGTGTCATTCATCACAGCTTCTTACCAAACGGGGTGAGCATTACTGCAGATGTGTACTGTGAAGAACTGAACACAATGATGGAGAAGCTGGCACATCTCCAACCAGCATTGGTCAATCGCTCGTCTCCGCTGCTCCTGCACGACAACGCGCGACCTCATACTGCACAGCAAACGGTCTCCAAGTTGCAAGAACTGGGGTTGGAAGCTCTCCGTCATCCGCCCTACTCACCAGACCTTGCGCCTACAGACTACTTTTCCAGAATTTGGATAACTTCTTGGCGGGAAAAAAAATCAATACCCGAGAGGCAGTACAAAATGCCTTTGAAGAATTTGTTGCCTCCCGTCCAGCTGATTTCTTTAAGAAGGGCATCAATAAACTGCCACTGCGTTGGCAAAGATGCATTGATTGCATGGGTGATTACTTCGATTAATACAAATAAAAATTACATGAAAAAAATTCGTTTAAATTTTTTCATACAAAACGGCAATTTCATAGGTAAAAACCTAATATGACTGACTGATGATGATGACTTGCGCCACTGGAAAGTGTCTACTGGTTTGTCTGTATCATGTATGTTATATGGTGGCTAGTGAACTAATATTGAATGACTAAGATAAAAGAGTTGTAAACTTCACCATGATCAAAAGATATAATACACATCTTTTCACTTCATTGACGTATTTCCCGTACCTCTAGTAGGTACGTCTTTTAGATTTTATTACTCCATTAACCATTTGTTAAAAACAATGCAATATTGTTCTCTCGTTTTTTTAATTTGGTCGTGGAAATTTAACGTAATCATATTTTATTGTTTCATTCAAGGTTATTAGTATATAGAAGCCTAGTGACGCAGGTACACAGGAAACTAATTAAATATACGGTATTTATTACGTTCTCGTTTTAGATTTCGAAAGCAATGAAAAAGCAATTATAATAATATTGTCAATTTTGCTGGTGTTAATAGTCAATAATTAAATAAAATTGTTAATATTGCTGACGGATTAGCTATTATAACTATTTTGAAATATACCTCTTCCGTCTCCTGTGTATACTCTAATTCAATTTCCCACTCGACGGTAATATTTTTGTACAGCGGTGCCGGTAACGTGCATGTAAAATTTTTTTCCGGACCGTTTCCCTCTAACGAACAGTCGGTCGGCTCCCGTTTGATAGATGCAGGCAGTTTTATTTGCACTTTAGCCCCGAATGTCGGCTCCTCTGCGTTGATTACTGCAACCCTAGCACCGAGCCTTTTATTTGTACCAGGGTACATCCCTGAAAATACCGAGTCATTTAGATTTCAAAAGAAAAACCTTCGAAGTTTCTACATAAAATTATGAACTAGCTGTCCCAACACACGTTTATCTGTCTTAACTATGAACTGGAATAAATAAATAACTACTCCTACAACCTACACCTTTAACTTTTTCAACCTTTCTCACCGTTCAAACCTTTCCTGAACTTCTACAATTATTTCTAGACCAAAATTAGCCAAATTGATCCAGCCGTTCTCGAGTTTTTAATGGGAACAATGCGTAGCGAATTTAAGTTCAAAGACTCAAGCTTGAAGTACCTAATGACAATACTATATTTTGTTGTTGTATTTTAACGCTTTCCCGTCCCGTTGCCAGACTGTTAAGTATAAATTGACGTAGTCCACAGAAATTATAGTTAACAATCACGTAATTTATACAAATAGATAAATAAATGTCAGATCACGTAGGTTCGCAAAAGGCTAATTTGATGTATGGTAATTCAAGTTCAATGAAATAGATCCTTACGTGTCCAAAGGGCTGAGGGTCATTTGTAAAAGTGGCCTACATATTAAGTCCTCGCCGCATCCCCTCATCAGCTGAATATCAAACGACGAATGTAGAATTGATTCGTCCGAAAGCCTCGCTATGTGATGCGGGAACCTCGTAGAATTCGCTAGAATATTATTTCGTAGGACGAAACCGTTATTTATTTATTTTTCCCCTCTGAATAAAACGTTTGAATATGGAGTACTGTTTGTTTCAAATTCAAACGTTCCAGTTGGAAGGTCACGAGTGAATTTTATCAAACCTTTGCAACCATAGAGCCGGTTAGTTTACACAGCTTGTTAACAATCAATGCGCTGGTCACAGCCCAGGTTTATTATTCACCGACGGCAAAGACAAATGTTATATATATTTTACAATTTTAAAATACAATTTTGCTAACAAAAATAACATGGTAATTTTGACAAACGGCTCGCCGCAGGTCGAAAATCGACCTATGTTAATTCCATGTAAACCCTTCTATAACTTATTAATAAACATAATATAGTTATTCGACTTAACTTATACAAACCTACCATACGTCTTGGTGAATTCCACATTGAATTTCATTGTAATTGGCCTTGATAAATCAGCAGTGGGCTGTAAATATTTCTTAAATTAATTTATGAACTTATTATGAATCTTATGTAGAACATTTTCTAGAAGGAGTTAAAATATACATATTCCAGAGGATATTATCGGAAGTTATCGAACTTTTATACTAGTTCATTTATTTTCTCTACACTAGGGTAACGCCTCCGCGGTCCAGTGGTTTAGAGCATGACTTTTGATTCTCGTGGGTTCGATCTCCGCTTAGGAAATACAAAAAAATTTGTTTTCAATTCTAGTTAGGACAATGCAGTCTGATCACCTGATTGTCTGACAAGAAAGGTGATCTATGCTTCGGATGGGCAGAAAGTCGGTCCTGCGCCTGATCTCTCACCAGTCGTGTCGGTCATCCGTCTCTCTGGGTTACGAGAGTATAAGAAGAGAGATTACTCTTATGTACTGTGCACATACTTGGGCACTATAAATGAACGTCACCGAAATCGGTGTAGGGAGCTATTATTATTATGTATGACTAGGGTAAAAAGATAGTCATTTCGATTGGTTGAATAACGAGGTGTCAATAAAGCTAAAGTAAACGGACCATAAAGTAAAATTTAATGTTTATAAGATAGAGAATAGATTGAAATAAGATTATCTTGCTGACATCTTCCAGATAAACCAAACGTAGTGGGATATGCCTTACCATCAGTTCCACCACTCGTTCTTCACATTTTTCTGTGCCTGGATGTATAGTCACATTATATTCCGAGTCTTCCATTACATTAGCTCTATTACATTCTGGATCAATCAGTATTGTTGCTTGTAGCTCTAGAATTATCAGCAATTTGTTAATAGGTAAGTTCACTGTGTACTTATTTCTTAAGAAATACCTAAGATCTAATTAGTGGCAGTCATGAAAACATTCAAGTAATATATTTTGATTACGGTGTAGAGTTCGTAACGTAGGGCTTGTAAAGTAAGGGCGTGTAAAATAATAAGCCTGGATTTACGTGACATATTATCATAACTTTTTCATAGTGCAAGCAATATGTATGGTATTATTTGCTCCTAGTAGGTATTACATTAAATTTTTTGGTGGAATTTTTATTCGGATCGGAAAAATTATGGCTGTTAATAAGCTAGACCACTGATTGTTTTACTGCATAAATGTATAGTACTCATAAATATGACTAACTTCTCGGAAGAAACAGTATACTAAAACAATATTTTTATTTTATAACTTTTTATAACTGTGACGTCACGGTAAAAGTGCATAAAATATAATGTCGCAGGAACATATTAATTTGTAAATATCCCCATTTGCGCGCTTAAGGTCAAAATGAATGTTTTTATACATGATGTAAGAAACTAATGATGGTTGTTTTATTAATTAAACAAAAAAAATCCGTGTGGTGTCGTGGGACACCGGATAGGAACGAAGTTCCTTATTATAAAAATATTAATTTTAAGTTCTATTCGAGGTTTAAATAAAACAATATAGACTATATATAAAAATCTTACGTTACGGACGTATTTTCCTGGCTAGGGTACCCCTCCGCATCGCCCCATTTAAAGGAACTTTGTTCCAAAAGAAACTTTCTTGTATTTTTTTAGAAGTATCTAATTACTAAACTATACATAAAATGTTATTTTTTCCGCTTATGAAGTAGAATACCTCAATATTTCTGAGTACATAAATTATACTAAATATTTGCATGTAGGTAGTCGTCTTCCTAATTATTTAACTTAATGTGAAGGAGCCATAATACTCTGGACCGCCAGTACCTGCTGCATTACTTATTCTTCTGCTCTTCTCTGCCTTTACGCAGAAATTAGCAGAAAATACGCAGAATTTATTGCTATAAAATTAGATACATTTTCCTCTAGATTCATAGCGTCGGGCACTTTAATGGAGAACTCTACATGGATGGTTGGTATGCATCGAAATACGTAAGCAGTTCGTGAGTTGTGTGCGCCTACAGCTAAATCTGAAAATATTATTTTACATAAAAACTAAGTTATAAATTTGTGGCGGACCAATTAGGGACACAATTCTGAATCGCGCTATCAAAGTTTTCACAGTTCGGCGCTATATATACAACATCTGAAATGCATACAAGGGGGCTTCAACCAGACCGAGCATACCATCTTGCTCGGTCGGAGATCTGGGAGAGAGAACTCCTAAACTCCGACTCTTCCCACAAAATTAAGTAATAAAAATGAATAAGTAATAGACATATTTCCAGTAAATAATTACTAACGTTATCTAATAAAAATGTACTAATGACTACCTACTTTACAGACTTAATGAAAAATAGTTACCACTGCAGTTGTTACTATCAATATCGTATGCTTTAGAGATTGATATACCAAAGCCAAGCCCGTCAGCCACTGTGATTCTTTGTATGAACTGGGCGTTCAGACCAGTAGGGCTACCTTTATAAATGTAGACTACGCCTTGTCCAGAATTTTCCCAAGGTTGACCCTATTGCAATATCTGAAACAATAATTTAATATGATTTTTTCACACATTGTACTGGCGGTTTCCGGCGAATTGTAAGGTGTTAAATATATGAGATACTAGCTTTTGTCCGCTGCTCTGCCCGCATAAATAAATTATTCTACGGGAACACTACTATTTCGGGATAAAAAGTAGCCTTTGTTTTAATCCAGAGCCTAAACTACTACCATACCAAATGTCATCAAAATGCGTTCAGTAGTTTTTGCGTGAAAGAGTAACAAACATCCATCCATCCATCCTCACAAACTTTCACATTTATAATATTAGTAGGATGTTAGTTATACTTATTTACTGTATTATATATTTATATATACTAAGGGCTTGTAAATATTACTATGGTAACAAAAACCGTTGGTTTAATGCTCTAACTAAGCCAAAACCAGAAGGGACTAAACCACAGAGTAGAAAAAATATTTACTCACAATCAGATAAACAGCTTTCATAGGCTGGGACTATAATAATATGGTCCTGAATCCGGCGGGCCCGGGAAAATTGAGAACATTGAAAATAGAAATCTGCACTAATACAATAGAACTGACAATAGAACACACAAGTGTCGAGCCAAATGTTGACATAGATGACAGATCGACATTCGACACTTCGATTTTCTACTCCCAGAGTTCTATTTCAGTGCTCTAAATTTTCCTGGGCCCGCCGGATTCCGGATCATATTCTAGTCCCAAGGATCCATTTCGCTCCAAATTTGAAAATTTTGACGTCCCCTTCAACATCTCACAATTTTTTCACACAATGTGCTTGTAGTAGTGCGAAAGCTATCTATGTAGCTCTGTTTATTTGTTCGTCTTTCTTTAAGCTGTGACTAAACCACATAAACTGTCTTACCATTATACCCATCGTTGTCAATGTCACCAAGATCAGCTATGGCACTGCCGAACCGAGCGCCGCTCTCGCCGGACCCGTACACGTAGCCAGAAAACTTTAGAGTGAAGTTTGATCCCTACGACAGAGGGAGATTAGTTAATGGATGGACCGACACAAAGTAATAACAATGGGCATTTTTGTATGGAACCCGTCCCCACCACTGTAAAACTACCTTTAACCCTCATTAACCTCTTTTCTCATATGGTTTAGAGAATTTTCGAGATACAATAAAAAGGCATTTTTTTACTCTTTCATTTGATATGTTATGTCTTGTAGTGCTACAAGGGTGGGGAAGTTTTGTCCCTTCTTCTTTGTTTTGGACAATTATAACCATACGCAAATGGAACATTTTGCCTCTTATAGATCTCCAAAGACCAGATAAGGGCGTCAAAAAATATTTGTAATAACTGTTTTTGACGGGCTGTCGGAACTGGACGGGCCTTGGTTCAAAGAAAATTGTTATGCAACAGTCGTTTAAGGGCTAATTACGGAACCCTCAAGTATGAGAGCAGCTGACTCCGCAACTCTCTAAGTTTCCCATCGACGGTGGCCAGCGAGTTCGCCGAATCCCTTACAATAGGTTATTCTTTTAGGTCCCCATTGTTTTATTCCCAGTTATTAATTAAACATATTATTGTAACACTTCTTAATCCCACTTCGATAAGGACTTTCGTTCCTCCTTTACAAAATGCCAATTTCATATGTAATGACCTAATATTATATGCCTTCGCGAACTTTTTGTAGACCTTTTGAAGAGAAACAATCCACCATACATTGTTTTGTTATAAGTTATCTCCAACGGATAAGGATAGGCAGCGTTTTCAATAAAAGCTCCCAGAGGGCTGGAATTTTTTTCGACACCTTCAACAATTATCGTCATAAATAAAACAATTTCCACAAAACCTTAACTAATTATAATTATAGAACTAAAACTTTCTAAGGAAGCAGTCTGTCGGTAAATTTAAACTGCATGAAAATTCATTCAGTAGTTTTTGAAATAATGGCGAACATACAGACAGACAGACTCATCAGGGGACTTAAATCCTACTAATATTATAAATGTGAAAGTTGGTGAAGATACATGGATGGATGGATAGATGGATGGTTTGTTACTCTTTCACGCAAAAACTACTGAATGGATTGTGAAATTTGTTATGGTAGTAGTTAAGGCTCAGGATTAAATCATAGGCTACTTTTTATTTTATACTTTTTATTTTATATTATCTTTTTATAATATTAGGTTTACCTTTTTATAATATTAGTATAGTTCAAATGTTAGCCGCTACTTCGTACGCGAAAAAGAAATCCCGGAGAACCGTACTTATTCCTGCGGTAAAAAATAGCCTATGTGTTATTACTAACTAAACTACTACCATATCGAATTTCATTTATACCGTTCATCTGTTAGGTATTACGTGAAACAGTAACGAACATTCATACATCCACACATGAAACTTTCGCGTTTATAATAATTAAGGATATGTTCGTCGTCGTGTTCTAATGATTTCAAAAATCTCTTGAAAATGAAAACGTTAGTAGGTATTAGGCGTATATAATTTGATCATAAAAATATTTGAGATTTTGGTCACCCATCCTACTTGTATCCATAACTGTCGTTGCTTAACATGAGTAGCGCTACGACCATAATAGAACTTCTCACTTATTACTCCTGGTATTAATATACATCAATGATTATGTAATACCTACGTAAAGTTTCAGCCAGTTCAACTAATCAGTTATTCTATAACATTTTATATTATGTTATATTTTTTACACTGACATAACTTTAATATTTATGAACCGATTGAAATGAAATAAACAGTACCTACATTTTTAGTAGAGCAAATCAAAACGTATTAGTGAAAACCGTATTTAAATCGGCGAAGCCGTTGACTTTGTAGGCGCAAAAACAAATATCGCGGGAGCCTTAAATTTTTTCGTAATAAAAAATCCAGAGTCTAAACTACTACCATACCAAATTTAATCAAGATCCGTTCAGTAGATTTTGAGATTAGCGCGTACAAACGTACAGATAAACAGACAAAAATTCTAAAATCAATGTTTTGGGTTCTATACCGTTCATAAAGCCTTTATAAAATTATATAATAGTTTTTAATGTTTATCTTCCACGTACAGCCAGCGACCATGTCCAAATTTATTATATGTAAGTATTAAGTATAGATTTCGTTTGTTGTATGTATATCCATGTAGGTTCAGTTTGGTTTGCGTACCTACGTATAATTTTTGCATTGTTTGGAAATTCAGAATGTGGTGGGTTCGAATCCCGGTAAGATAAATATTTCTGTGATTCTAATTATTTCTTTTTCTTTTATATTTTATATTTATTATTTATTATTTTATCGTTATACTAAAACACCGAGCAAAGCTCGGTCTCCCAGGTACTCACCATTTAAGCAAGCAAAAGTAAAGTTAACCAAGATACTTGAAAATGAACTGTTGCAAGAAAAGCGAACATTTAGTATTTTTTTCTTAGAACTACTTAGAAAAATATCTTTAAAATGTTATTGTAGGTATTGTATTAAATTAAGTAATAAATTGTGTAATGTCGTATTGTGTATTTGGACATTTTTCACAATATAAAAATAAAAACATAAAAATAATAAAATCTTGATATAAATAATGTCCCTAGTCATATAAATAAATAATTAATTGGATAAGTAATAATTTTTTTGTATAAAATTCATAACAGTAATATTTGAGTATGTATTAATTAAATAAAATTATTTTAAATTACACTACAAAAATATTTTCTGTGAAGAAAATTCTTTTAATTTGTTAAAGGAGTGTAATAAAAATACCTGATTTTCCGTTAGATAAACAAATACAGCCCCTTGATCGTAGGGTAGTCCGCCATTTTTGGTGGCGAAGTTAGGTCCACCCACCAGCAAGTCGGAGACACCGTCACCGTTTACGTCGATGCAGAGCAAAGTTGCACCAAAATATGCACCCAACTGTATGCCTCGTATCCTCGCCTTAATATGTAAATTTGTATCCGTCGTTCTGGATGATGTCTTGAAAATCAAAACCTAAAAGTATATTATAGCTTACTAAATAATAAGGTGGCTAAAAATATATTCATGTAACGACTAGGTGTTGCCCGCAACTTCGTGAGCGCAAATAGAAATCCTGTGGAACCGTACATTTTGTCACGATAAAAAGAAGCCTATGTCCTTCCCCGTGGTTAATTAAATAATTGTGCTAATAATCAGTCCAGTAGTTTCGGCCCTTTTCGATGCAAACAAACCAACAACAAGAAACACGCACATTGTGCATTGTTTTCCTCATTTGTAACTTACTAATCCGTATCCGGACTTGGATCTTGGCGCCCCAGCAACATATAAGGTAGATCCATCGCCTCCGAATACACCCGACTCTACACTATAACCTAAAATCAAATACAATTGTAATAGATTTACAAAATTAACAATTAAAAAGTGAGTATACGGCGACGTGTAATTATGTAGATATTTAAATACGGGATATAATTAATCTTGCGAATAGAAAATAAGTTTGCGACTGCACATGAGCATACTGTATTACTGAATTTGGCAGCGAATTAGTATGATGGCGACTAAATTACTAAGCTGGCGAAAGCACTCAGGTGACAAAAAATACAAAAATCGGCAGATAAAAAGTGGCGAAATTTAGTCAAAATTGGCACGGAACTTTATAAGTTGGGGACTTAATTTCCGAGTTAGTGGCCATTATACGATGTTAGCAGCTATAAACCAGATTGCGTTGATAAATTAATGGCTGCTAAAAATTCAATTTGCAGGCTACGGAAAATCGCATTTTTGGATACTGTTGGAGTTTGTTTTCCTTTGATATGGGTGTTGTTTTCAAGATTTTTAGGGGTGCAGAATAATTTGAAAATAAAATCCATTTTTAATTCGTAAAGGGCATACCTTTTTTTAATTAAAACGTTTCCAGGTGTTTGGTGGCGCTGATTACAAAATTTTAATTTCCAAAATCGAAATTGGAAGTTTTTTTTTTTAATTACAAAGAATTTTCATTCTTCGTAAAAATGACATGAGTTAAACTAAACTTAAAAGTTATTGCGGATGCTGATTAAGATTAATGATTATTATCACTGTATGTAATGTAGTTAGTAGCAGCTATGCAAGCTAAAAAAATTTTTGGAAATAAGTACAGGATTTTCATAAAAAAACCTCTTATCATAAAGAAAATACGTGGTTACGGGGATACTTGGGGGAAGATAAATTTTTCATTATTTTTAGTTTTACTACCTGTTTACCATTATTTTTATTACCTGTTTCCGAGATACAAGCGATTATAGAAAAAAAATTATGGCAATGCTCTACTTTGAGTTACGAGCGATGTATAAAGCTATAGAAACGTTGGAAAAGTCAGTATTTTCAAATCTCTTTTTTCTCCCATCATGAAGAAAATATGTGGTTCCGGAGTCACTAAGGGGGAACACACTACTTTTCATTTGAAAAATGAAAAAACACCGTTTTAAATAACATCCGCCATTTTTAAATTTCTATTATTTTTTTGTAATTAACATCCACTTAAACCTAGAAAAGGACACCTAGTTTCTTTTTATTAAAACTTAATATCTGCTATGTTTGAAATTCAAAATGAAAAATTATCATTTTTGAATTCAGCACCCCAAAAAACCTCGAAGACGACATGCATATAAATTTTACAGAAAAATAAATATTTGCCATTTTGAAATTTCAAATTGTGTGTCATTTTCGTATTAAATTTAATTTTACGAAAAATAAATATCCGTCATTTATAAATTTCAAAATGAATCTACACAATATCTATACCCCCCTGAAAACGAGGAAAATTAAAAATGGGAATTTGTACGCTCCTTTATAATTTTTTTATGTGCGCTCGTTTTGCTGCTTATTATGTTTTTTGAATTACCTACATCAGGGAAAATATATGTGCCTATTCTTGAATTAAATATTTACTCTGAAATTGTCGTCAAGATGGTTATTTTTTCGCTAAAATAATGTCTGTCTGCCAGTTTGGAATATTCAATGAAGAAAACTGGTATTATTTAGTCGCTAGATTTGGATTTTTTATTCCTTACATTCTTTCGCCAACTTAGTAATGTAGTGTTCAATATTTGGTTTTTTCACACCCAAAATTTGATTGTTTTGTCGCAAGTTTAAATACATGCCTTTAAATACTAACCTAAATCTCGGTTACTAACTCTCATATTGTCAGAACATGTCTAAGGAGGGTTCAGTAACTATCAACGTGCAACAGACAGACAGATAGATAGGTAGATGAACGTACAGAGAGAAACTATAAGGGTTCCTTGTAGTACTACAGAACCCTAAAACAGAAATCAAGTCAAATGCTGACAACATACGACGCATCAACTTATCGTAGGTACGACTAAATACAGAATTCTTAATGTCGTCGCTTCCAGATATCATCTCGTACTCCATAGAAAAACGATGATTGACCGAGTGACATTAAGACAGTAGTTTCACTGTACGTAAATTGTCTTAAGCCCTCAATCCTCGAGATTTTGTAAAATTAAAGATCTTTCTTATTAATTACACATTACACACGTAATCAATTACACACTAAACTTAAAACAAAATTAAGTTACAAACCAAAATAGTCATCTGGGCCCAAATCAGCAACATAATAGGGGTTCACAATCGGTTTTTGGTCGAACAATGAATTGCCTGGGTAGTATTTATATTCGATAACACCTCCTGAAATATTAACAATTATAAACTTACATTATAGATACCTACATACATTCAATTTTTAATTTAACGAATACAATCAATCTTTTAATCCTTGTTCTGTAGTAGTTAAATGTTATTTAATTCCATACCTGAATACATTGTGTCAATTGCATATTTACAAGCTGTTGCCCGCGGCTCCGTCCGCGTAAACAGTATCCCAAAGAAACACTGTACTTTTTCGGGAAAAAAGTAGCATATATTTTAATCCAGTTCCTAAACTGCTACCATACCAAATTTCATCGTAATCCGTTCAATAGTTTTTGCGTGAAAGAGTAAAAAATATCCATACATCTATCCACCCATCCATCCATCCTCACTAACATTCACATTTATAATATGTATTTATTTATTTATAGTATTATATATAGTTATAATATTAATTACATTGATTTCTGTAGTATGTAGATTGTAGACAGTAATAAATCTTTGCATAACAATGTTATCTACATTAATAAACAGTAATAAGCAACAGCATTAGGTCACAATGCTGAGTAAATCATTACATTTATTGCCATTATAAATAATTTTGCGTAAAAAAAGAAACGAAGAATATGAACGAAAAAATCAACAACTAAGGAAGTTTCAAGACAATCTGGGTGCGGTAACTTGACAATGGCTGGACACAGAGTGCAGAAGCTTGAAATTTCCACAGAAATCATCAACAATAATACTGAAAATTTCAAGAAATGGACATAATCATTCGAGATATTCCTATTGGCGTCGGGGGTGGAGAAAACAGAAGACAAAAGAAAATTTGCAATCATACTGCATTCCATGGGAGAAAAAGGTCTAAATATCCACAATTCCTTCAATTTGTACCTAAGCACTGCTACATTCCAAGAGGTCAAGGCAAAATTCGTCGAGTATTTTGAACCCAAAAAGAATTTGACGGTGGCGTGGCACAAATTCTTTACGTTGAAGCAGCGTGTGAACGAATCCTTGGAGGATTTTCTAATGGAATTATAAAATGCAAGTCATGCCTATGAGTTTGGTTTGCTCCGCGATTCCCTTGTAAGGGACATTCTCATTGCTGACGGCCAATATATGGCCACAAACTCTTCTCGCAATTTCGTCAAAAGCTCCAAGAGCAAGATCTATCCCAAGAAAGACCCAAACTTCTATGTAGAACACTTACGATGGCGCAAAAAGTGAAGAATCAATTAATGCAGCAGGTGGAAGAGAAAAAGCCACAGTATACAAGCTACACAAAAGTCTTCGGGGCAGTTCTCCCCCATATCAGAAGAGAAGAAAGTCAAGATCCCCATTGCGCCAAGGTCACCCAAGATCAGCTACACCTGGATCCAGAACAACGTGTATAAAGCGTAACACATCGCATGGTCTCACCCAAGGTCAGCTACACCTGGATCCAGAACAACGTGTATAAAGCGTAACACATCGCATGGTCGCCGCAACTGTCCAGCATGGAATCACAGATGCAGGTTATGTTTTTAATATGGACATTAAACTCATTTATGCTTTAATTAAACTAGTGTAATGAAAAAATGCTGAGGCTGAGAGATTTACTATTGGGGCATTGTTCAACAGCAAAATACTAGTACAAATTTGAATAACACAGACAATTCCTGGGATTATTCTCTTAATTCAATAATATATATACCTATGAATGTATACATAACAACGGTTTAACTTGTAACTGTGCTAGCATTGAAGTTGTGAGGGAGTATAGAATATTTGGTCTTAACTATTGATTATCGCGCTTCTCATGGAAAACACAAATACAAAAATTATGTGATAAATTTATAGTGGTGCTCGTTAAATTTCACCACCTTAGTTAAGTATTAGACAGGCGAATACTATATACTGTGTACTAGTTAAGCGCTAATTTATTCATTAATCTTTTCCGGATTGGCAAGTTATGGTCGTAACTTCAAAACTTATTTGGATAAAATAAAATTGTTACAGGTTACATTTATGATTTTTTTTAGTTAACGAAGGCACTAAAATACGTTGTATAAATTTGGATTACGTGCAGTTATTTTCAGAATGTAAAATACTACCGGTCCATGAGAGGCTAATGTTGGCGATAGCGGTAGAACAATGGAATAGTGTCAAATCGATGACATATAAAACGCGAACAAGGTCATCTAGAAACAAAGATTATGATTTTTTAGTTGTACTTACCTAATTATACGTGAAAAAAATAGAAATAATTTAGTAGGTACCAAAAATATTTAATAAACTAGCCATGACAAGGAATAAGAATATTGTAACGAAGCGAGCCTTTATTAGAGAAATCAAAAAGTTTTTAATGACTAATATATGATTGACTATATAATATTGATGTCCATCAACACCATCACACATACACGAACACTTAGGCGCCCTAGTAGTAGGTCTCTAACACTGGTCCTAAGACTGCGGTCGTAGGGCTAGGGTGCAACAACACACACATACACAAACACACGCACACAAACAAACGCGTACACACTTAAGAATATATTGTACCTACATACATAATGATAATGTACTGACAAAACATTAATTTTGTCTGAGTTAGTTATGTTTCCAGCTTATTGTTTATGTTTACGTAATAAGTATTTGTCAAATGGTATAGAAAAATGTGAGCTAGATCTGCCAACAAACTGCTATACAGTTTGGTGGACATATTTAATTGTAATTAATACCTGTAATTGTTAGAGAATAAAATATTTTTTTATTCATTTAATTTAGTGTCTCTGTGCTAAGCATCTATCTCATATGTACCAATAAAGAAGAATATCACAATTTTTGCTGTATCATTTGCATTATTATCAACACTCAAGCATAAATAGGATCTGTAAGAACCAAGTCGCAGACCACAACGAAACGAAAGTTTTACAAATGTGAAAGTTTGTGAGGATGGATGGACGTATGAATGAATGTATGGCTGGATGGATGGATGGATGTTTGTTACTGTTTCACGCAAAATTTGATGGAATTTGGCATGGTAGTAGTTTAAACTCTAGAGTCTAGATAAACACAGTCTACTTTTTATTCCAAAAATTTACAATGTTCCCGTGGAGTGTTGTGTATATGCGGGCGGAGCCGCGGGCAAAAGCTAGTTCAACATATTGGGCAGCATGTCGCGAGCCATATATTGCCTTGTTATATAATACTGCGTGATTTGGTGAATAGTTCTTACTTCTAGTCTAGCTCAGAAATTATCACACTTGTTATTTATACTCTTGATACCTGGATCATATAATTTAAAATAAGAAATTAAGTGTATTAGGAATTCAGGAATACGTTACCAATTTTATTTCATAGATTAAATGATATAATATTATGTATGTTAGGTATATAAAATTAAAATTTCTTGTCTACGTAAAGCAGCGAAGAATATTATAACTATATACCTACTTACCCCCTAACTAGTAAAAATATTTACACAATGGATAAGCTATAAAATGTTTTGTCCTTGTTTGATACGTTGAAAAAGTAGCTTGACAGACAAGGACAAAATATTGTATAGTTTATCCATTGTGAAAATATTTTTATTACTAAGGGGGTATTTTATAGTTATAATAGAAGAATATTATGCTGTGTACGTATACAAGAAATTTAATATTAATTTTATATAAGTACCCAACATACATATAATATTTTTATTAGTAAGGGGATTAATATCTAGTACGTTATGGCATACAATACCTAAAATAAGGGTTAGGTATAAAATTGAGAAAGTCTAGTCGTGGTGACGCGGAGTTCCGAAGTTTTTGATTTTATACACCAAAAAAATAATTAAATACTTAGTTTTTCGGGTAGGTGTAAATAAAGTTAATACATGTCTCTACATTTCTCTTAATTAAATTAATTAGTTCTAATAAATTATTTGCACAAGTTTATTATTAATTCTAGTACAATAGATACGGTTTTTTGGGGGTTTTATGTTGGTAGAACTTTATGTGACAATCTAACCATATAACTAATACACCACCTGTCAGCTGATTATCAACTTAAATATTTACACTATTTACAAGTAAAAGCACAAGATAAAATGTCACAACTAGACGACATCCAAAAGGCACCGCAAAGCTTAGAGGAATGTGTAGTGAAGAAGATGGAGGATCTTCAGGCACAGCAAGTTGCTGAGGAGTTCCGCACATTTCGTGAGCTCACTTTTTCCATTCTCAACTTGCTCCGAAAACAAATAGCAGAGTGTTCCAGGACTGTGGATATCATGGAAACCAGATCTCCTGACAGATCTCAGACCGGAGAGAAAGACATAACAGCAAATACCATCAAGGCATGTCATCGACTGGGTAGCCTTTTGACTCCCAGCAGTCAACACAAAAGCCGGCCTATACTGGTTAAGTTTTCCTCTGCTGATATCAAAAGCGATGTCTTTAGAGCTAAAGCTGAAGAGTACACCTTATTCTGTTAGAGTTTTTAACGAAGGCAAGACAGACAGTGTAAGGCTGTAGCATAGCTACATTTTTTAACGTATCGTTATAACTAATAACGATGCGTATAGCGTCATCTATTAGCAGTTGTCGATATTAATAATAGCTAATTTGTGCTAGACAACGCCATCTATTGGCAAATGCTTCTAACTTAATAACAACTTAACAATAAAGAAATATTAGAGCTTCATCTCTAATATTTCTTTATTGTGTCATTTGTATTACGCATTACCGCTAATTGTCGGTTAAAAAAAAAAAAAAACAAATGTCAGTAGGGGTATAAAAGGGTTGTCGCGACAGGACAACGCCCTTTTTCCCTGCCGAATTTTGGTTGTTCAACTTCTTCTAGATACAAGTTTATAATAATTATAATATTATAACCCCGTGTTCACGGTGAGTAATTTGAAATATCTGTGTGGTGAATGTTTGCTAAATCACGCTTGTAATTAAAACACATTATTTTTTCCTGTAAATTAGCACCATTGTAAAATTTGTTGGCAAACCTTTTGATTGGCCACGTGCTCAATTTGTAGTTTCATTTTTCCGATCTTGCATTATTAGATATTATTAGGATGTTTGTATCAAATTAATTGTCCTTAATATCATTTATCTTTTTATCTTTTTTTTTACTTATCAAATATTTTGTGATGGACACACAGCCCATGGTTTGGATCGTTAGGGGCTAGAACCATGGCTGCTGTGGTCCACACTCTTCACACGCTGGTATGCATATTTCCAGGGAACTCCGTTACGGGCACAAGCACCGCCAACTTCGTTACGGGTTCAAGGCACCGATTAAAAGGGCTTATACCCAACTTTTTTTCTACGTCTGGAGTTCAGAGAGCCGCTAGATGTTCCGGACTGAAACTTGCTTTTGAAATCGGACGAACTATCTACGACGAACGGACGCAGCGGTGACTGGGAGACGCTTCCAGAGGTTGGAGCCCCCATCCCGTTTCTCTTGCCACGTGCCAGCCCTGGACTCAAGACCTGGATTCCTCAGCTAAGTTCCCGCGTGGTTTAGACCCCCTACGATACCCTTCAGACACCAAGAGGCTAGACCAGACCGTACGGCCTTCTGCCCACGACCCCTATTTCTTTTTAATATATATATATATATATATATATTGTCACAGGAAATCTCTTTTTTATTTTAATTTCCCCCGTAACAAGGCGAGGATGCACTTTGGTCTGAGGGCGTGTTGGACTCAGGATGGTACTGTTGTCGTTAAGAGTTCCGATAGTAAACGCCACAAAGTGACGACTTTAGAAGAGCTCCAGCCCCTTTTGATAAAGTACCAAAAGGCAACACCATCGGTAACTTCCTCTAATGACGGCTAATGTTATTTTGTTAAAATTTAATACTGAGTTTAGTACTTCGTATATTATGTTTTGGTTTGTGGTGCTTTTCTATTCGCTATCTTCTTTTTTCTACTTTGTTTTCTGTTATTGTTATTGAATATTCAGATTTCCGATTGTTATAGGGTATACTCTATTGTTTATATCTAAACAATATAATTCTTTAATGCAACCCGGTTTTTGCAAACTCACGTCACTTTGACTTTATGTCATCTGTCACTATCATTCGTTTTGACTTCTGACATTTGTCTTCAAGGTTGCGTGCAGAAACGTAATGAACTTTTTAAATAATAATAGTGTAATAAAATAATTTATGAATGAGTATCTCATGGCACAGTGTATTAAGCTTAGTATTATAACTCTAACTAAACTATTATAACTCTTCTTCATCTGCTACCTTATGGAAATTCCTTAAAACCATTGGTATAGGTAAATTGCGTCATGTGGAGTTGCCGTGTACGATTAGTTTGGATGACATTAATATCCATTTCTCTACTTCCATTACCATAGACATCCATACTAAATCTCAAACAATTAGCTATTTAAACGGATTACCACAAGAGATTATAGAATATTTTCAGCTTACACCAGTTACTGCAGGCGAGATCAATACAATCATTAGCTCTCTTAGTTCGAAAGCCGTGGGCTGTGATGAAATCAGCCACCAAATGATCATTCCCATCCTTGAACATCTCTTGCCAGCCATTACCCACATTATAAACTTCTCCTTTGAGTCCTCTACTTTTCCCGATTTATGGCGTAAGGCCTACGTCCGTCCTTTACCAAAGGTACAAATTCCTGTGCAACCCTCACACTTTCGACTGATTTCACTCTCCCGCTCCTCTCCAAAGTGATCGAGGCGTGTGTTCACAGGCAGGTGTCTCGGTTTGTGTTCTAACACAACATTCTCTCTCCACTACAATCTGGATTCAGACCTGGACACAGTACCACTTCGGCTCTATTAAAAATTACTAGCGATATAAGGGCAGGCATGGAGGATTCGAAAGTCACTAATTTTAACCACTAAATGTTAACCACGATATTCTCCTGGCCATCCTCTCCCATCTTATGATCTCGCCTGAAGCGTTAAACTGGTTCTCTTCTTATCTTCGGGGCCGTCAGCAGCGTGTACGCGCTGACCAGTATTTTTCTGATTGGCGGGTTCTCGAAGCTGTGAGAGTAAGCCGCCTTGAGGAACCCTCCTCAAGGCGGCTTACTCTCCTCTTATTTTCCATATTTATAAATTTAATATCCTATGTTCTTCGTACTTCGTGTCATCTGTATGCTGATGACTTGCAAGTGTACTGTCAAGAAAGGGTTGAACATCTGTCCACTGCCATCGATGATATAAACCGAGATCTAAACGCTATTCACACCTGGTCCACTGAGTTCGGACTGTCAGTGAATGCCACTAAGTGTCAGGCGATTTTATTAGGAAGTCCAAGACTATTGAGTAGAGTTGACACAGGAATTCTCCCGCCTATTATCTATAACGGCAACATTATTCCTCTCAGCTCGTGTGTTAAAGATCTCGGTTTATATATTGATGCTAATCTTGACTGGCGTATCCAAATCGCTAATGTTGGTAATAGTGTTACCAGTTGCTTGTGATCTCTCTACCGTCTGAAAAATTTCTTGCCTTCCAATATAAAAACTATGCTAGTTCAAGCCCTTATATTCCCAATACTGGATTATTGTGATATTTGCTACTTCGACCTTAATGCAGACCTACTAAACAAACTCGACCGGCTTCTTAATAATTGTATAAGATTTGTTTTTGGCCTCCGTAAGTACTACCACATCTCCTCCATCCGCTCTAAGCTTCATTGGCTGCCAATACAACAACGTCGTTCTCTACGGGCTCTGTGTACACTCTATTCCCTCCTTCACTCCCCCTCTGCTCCTCACTACCTAACTCCTCATATTAAATATCTGTGCAGTAGCCATGATGGAAATCTTCGTTCTACAAATAATTTGCTCCTTCTTTGTCCTTCTCATAGCTCCTCCCTTGTCTATTCATCCTTCCATATTCCTACCCCAAGATGTTAGGATGTCTGAGACAAAAAATGTATTCAAACGCAGAGTTCGTGAACTGTACTTAAAATCATTGGCAGACTAGAAATAGACTAAAATAAATAAGTAAATTATTTAGATATCTTATTATGTTATATATTATTATGTTAACATATTTAAAATATGAAGTAGGTTAATTTTAAATAAATAGTTTTATTAGTATTTATATGGTAGTATTTATTATTATTATATATTTTATATATACTCAAAATGTCTAAATCTATGTTTACTTTTAATACTATGCATCTACCTCACACTGTCTGTGCATCACCCATAGGTTGGCTGGTAAAAAATGCCACAAGGCATTAAAGCCCGCCTCTGTACCATATTGTGTGCATAAAGTACAATAAATAAATAAAAAAAATATACTAAGAAACGTGTTAAAATATAAAATATGATCACCTAATCAGGCGCGAAGACGATTTCTGGAAATTTCTAGAGAATCGAGTATTAGGGAATGATTTGCTCTACATACCTGTCCATTGCAGAAGACCTGGCGCGCCAATCAAAATGGTTGTATTAGTAACTTTCAAAGAAAAGCCGGCTTGGCCGTAGGCGTAGTAGTTTATATTGTGGTTTTTATATTAGCTATATTCTTTTCTGGAGCCGTCACACACATACGCTTGATAGTCTGGAAAAAATAAAAAAAAACCTATGTGAGTGTCAGCACCGACGCTCACCTTGTGTTAACTTTTTACGAACGATTATGAAATACTTAGATTAGTAGATCATTGAGGCAGCGGGTGAAGAACTATTATCCTGGACCCTACCGTTTCATATATGTAGACTAGTGTTGCCAAAAATCAGTCTTGGTCTTGTTCTTGCATTTTTCAAGACCAAGACTAAGACCGCCTAATTTTAGCAAGACCAATTAAATACTGACCGTGCAAGATTTGAGCAAGAACTAGACTAATACCGCCTAATTTTAGCAAGACCAAGACCAAGACTGACCGTGCAAGATTTGAGCAAGAACAAGACTAAGCCTGCGAGCCTCTTGCGTCTTGTAGTTAGGACTGAGTGTCGTTTCGGGGAGTATAGGAGTTCGGGGTATACGCTTAGGGACTCTATAGTCTGAGACAAAAAAAAAATTTTTTTGAACATTGGACTTATGAGCATTACGAACAATACCATAAACATACATAGCGAATGAAAATATCCATGAAAAGAAAAAAGAGTGCATCCCTAGTTTTGAGCATCGGCACTTTGATAGTGCGAGGCACCTTGTTGTTAAATGTAAACGTTATTTAATTAAGAAACAGACTGAGCTATCTACCGTGGGACACGGTAGATAGCTCAGTTGGTTAGAGCATCGGCATGATTGCTTAGGTCGTGGGTATAAACCCCACCCGGTGTCAGTTGATTTTTCGAATTTCTCTTTAAATTTTTAGATATTTATTAATTTGTTTGGTCTTTACTATGTCTATGTTAATTCAAGCTCAAAATGTACCTACTCTGTTACGTTGTTATAATAAATATATAAAGTAACGTTTAATAAATAGCAATAGGCTAATAGGTAATTGCGAGACTTGCGAGACTCTTGCTGCAAGACCAAGACCAAGACCAGATGTACTGGCGCAAGATCAAGACCAAGACTGGCTAAGTCTCGGTCTTATTCTTACATTTGGGCAACACTAATGTAAACTTTTCAAACTTTACACTTTTTACCAAAAAACGGAAAATCTTCTTCTCTTAAATATAAAAATGGATTGCAATTTCAATGTCTCGCTAAAACTCGAGATCGGCTGGACCGATTTGGCTAACTGTTCACTATGCTCAATTTGTCACTTGACTATCAAATAAGACGTAAGGTGGGTGGACCAGGGAAGGCCACGCTCCTTTGGAGGCCAACTTTTAAAAAGTCGTAGTTATTGAGATGTAAGGACATATTCCATCTATTACATACTAAGATCCATGAAACCCAAGGTTACAGATGCGACGGCGAGTCGCTCGCGCCCCTATTTTGGCAGTGCGATCCCACGTTTCGTAGACTTCTGTTTTCGATGTTACAATTGTTATTCGCGCGCATAGTAAAACGTTAGTTTGTAGTTAAATAACCTATTATTTTCTCATAATTTTTTTACTTTTAATTGTCATATAAGGATTGATTTATGGTACTAAAGAAAATATAATATTTTCTCCCCGATTTAAGTTAAAATAAGTGTTCGTAGGAAAGCCAGTAGTTCCTTATAAAGCCAATCAAAAATTTGACGGTTGGCCTTGCTACGGTACATAGAACTTACAAGGAACATCTATAAATCATGAACAAGTAAACACTTAGTCTTTAGTTAATACGTATCGTTAAAGGTTAAAAATGTTTTTTTATTAATAATTCTATGTTTTATAATATTTAGGGTAGGTTAGGGTTAGCTTAGGAACATTTTGGCCTTACAAAGAATTATAAAACGCATTAGTACGTTATTTTATATCAAAATAATACTCATTATTACTTTTAAATTATTTCCATTCATATATTCTTAGTTATACGATGTTGTTGAAGTAATTTCGTTGGGACATCTAGTACTTATATATATATTTTATTAAACCGTTACTGAAGGGTTTCCTGAAGGAAAAATATTCAAAAAAGTATTACACTTACTCATCGCTTTTAATGGTTGTGTTGTATGTTGTGTTGTAATGTTGTAAGAGTTGTGACCCGAGTCCTCGACTGTACGTAGCAAGCCCCATTTACGAGTAAATGTGAGTCATGGAATGGGTTAGTCCATCGAGGTCCGCATACCTTTAAAATAAAACAGATTTTTATTCAAAGTAGAGGTCACCTTTGGTCGAAATTCGCAAATAATAATTTATATCGTTTATAGAAAAAAAAACGTCACGGATCAACGTCAAACGTCAACGTGTAACAAAATTGTACTTATCAAACGCATGGTAGTGTATGTTGTTGTTATTTTTATTAATTTTATATTAATATTAGCTTTCTGCATATCATACTCCTCCGTTCGCAGAATTTTCATACAACTGTACTGAAAGATTTTGCTCACGTATTAATCTAAATGTACTTATTGTATAACAGCAATTCTTATTAAATGCTGTTACACGGCTGTAACACTGTAAGTACATATTATGTACATATCATGCGGAGTCGCTTACCTTGTGTCATATGATTTGTGATGTTGACATCAAATTGACACCATAAATATAAGCATTCTCTGGTGGCGTCACTATGATGTTGGATTAAGTGCGGGTACTAGTTTTACAGTATATAAATATTTTATATTTTATATTTTAGCCTATATAGCAAACAAAGTGCACTTTTTGCTCTCACTGGTGCATGACCAACACAACTGGTGAAAACATAGGTACTGCATCGGCTTAATTGTTATTATTATACGAGGGCCACAATAAGGTAAATTGCTGTTGGTTATCACAATAAATTTTACGTTTCACATTATATGTTTATAGTAATCATGACATATTTATAGTTTATATTATTTATAGTAATCATGACTTATTAGCGTTAATTCTGTAATTCAAATATCGCTTTAACGGTCTGAGTGAAGCATCTGAATCTTATTAGATATTAAGCGAGCATTTCCGTAGGCCGTAGCTTACCGTGGCTTGGAACTCAAACTCACAACTAAGTACATAACAATATTACAGCCTAGGTAGAGCTACTACTATTATAGCCAACAAACCGACAAAGAGCATTCTTAAATTATAGAAGCGCTTACCAATAATTTATTTTGCGGAACTACCGCAATAGTACTTACATGTGGATGTCATCTTTAAGGAAATCTGATTATTGAAAGGCGAAATCTCGTTCTGAAATTGTTCAAAATATGAGTAGTTAAGCTTGAAATTGGATCATCTATATTCTGTTTTTCCACGTACCGGCCCAGCAACGCCACGGCTGCCACGGCGATGACTCCCACCTGACATATGTCACATAAGTGAAAAAACAGCCATACCTACTATATACTACTTTATAGAATACTAGCTGACCCGTGCCCACTTCACTGGCGGCAAACTAAAAATGTTACTCCTTATAACATCAGCTATCTGCCACTGTAAGTCCCGTGAAAATCAGCCCAGCTGTTTCAGAGATTAGACCAAACAAACAGATAGACAGACAGACAGATAGTCAGACAGACAGATGGACAGACCAAAATTTTAAAAATAGATTTTTATTGTAGGCATACTTTCATATGCATTAAGTGAATAAGCTGTAAATTTAAAATTACAAACAGACACTTAAATTTTATTTATCTGTATAGATATATGACCCTGGTAATAAAAATATTTACACAACTGAGTACGAAATCAATGTTGCTGTCTTTGTCTGATAAGTTGCTAAAGTCACTTGACAGACGAAGACACCAACATTGAATATCTGTAATAACTTAAATATTTGCTTGTGTAAATATTTAAGTAATAAGCTGGTATTATGTTTAAATTACAAAAAAAATTAACACATAATGTTTACCTGTTTCTCCCTTACCCAAAGGTGAACAAGCAAGCTTTTTTGTCACCAAGTTATTTAGACTGCAAATGAAGACTTGGCCTGGTGATACAGTTTTCAAGTTATCCAGTCTTCTCCTCGCCTTCGGAGCTCCAATAATAAGACTAGAAAAACAAATATACCTACCATAGCATCTCACTTAGTTATACGTCACTATTTGTAGTCATTTTATTGTTAGTATTTAATCAAATTTATTCTTATTATATGAAATAGAAAAACTTGTTTTTCTGAAGCTTGAAGTAAGTGTGAGACAGGCACTTTAAAAAATACTTTACTGCTGGCAATTAGATACTCTACGTATTAGGTGGTATTAGTACGTTCCTACTTCTATGTTTATATCAATAACAAAATAAAACTGTCGTAAGATTTATAGGCGCTTGAACCAATTCTAAAGGGAAAGACAATAAAGTCGTATTTTATATGGATTTAGTTCAGCCGAGATATAATCGCCGAAATGTTTATCCAGAGGAATAAACATTTCGGCGTCCATACCTAGAAGATATTTTACCAAGTGATCGAGTCTGATTGCCTCCGTTTCTTTCAATACAGCGATAGAGCGGTATCGTTTCACGAAAATTATTTTCTGTTTCTCTGTTATTTCAAAGGAATGCGTTAAACAATTTAGTAAGACAAAATAAAACTTTTTGCATGTCTTTTTAATATACACACACCGGCATATTTAGCGGAACATAAAATAAAGGTTTGAGATCAGTATCATTTAAGGTTGCTGGCTGGTTTATACGTCATTTAATTTAAAAAGAAATATTTTCAAATTAAGAAAACAACTGAACATCACATTTTATGCAATTGTTTTAATTTTATTCGAATACACCTTATCTGGAGCGAACTTTGAGTATTTGTTCCTTTTGAGTTTGATTTAAAATTTCATTGAAATGCTGTTTTTGTTAGTTTTTTTTTAATCGCGTATCTTTTTGGAGTTGAGGACTGAATTATGCCTGACTTAGCCCCAACGGAGATTGTCAGGGCACTCAAAATGCGAAGAAATAGTCAAACCTACAGAGTGATATCCAGAGATCTTCGTCGACCAGTTTTAACGATTCATCGCAGTATCCAACGGTTCAGGGAGACCGGTACTTATGTGAGAAGAGCAGGACAAGGCAGAAAAAGACGCACTTCGAGTAGGGATAATCGTTTCATTCGGCTTCGTGTACGTAGGAACCCCCGTTTGAAGGCTGTCCAAGCCCGACATGAGTTAAAAGCAGTGCGGGGTGTAACCGTAAGTGAGCGTACGGTACGAAGAAGGTTCGAAGAAGCTGGTTTGGGTTCATTGATGCCCGCCAAGGCTCCAAGGCTCGAGGTAAATCATCGTAGAAACAGGTTAACTTTTGCTCAGGAACATCGACTTTTCAACGCGGACCAGTGGAGTAAGGTATTGTTTAGTGATGAGTGCAGAATTCTCTTAAATCAAATTGACGGCAGGCAAAGAATATACAGACGCAAAGGAGAACGATACATTTAGACAAATTTTGAAACTACAGTTGCATACGGTGGTGGATCAATAATGGCTTGGGCGGGCATTTGTTTGGGAGCTCGCACAGACTTGGTAGTGATTGACAGAGGGAGTCTGACTGTAGACCGCTATATCAGAAAAGTTTTAGAAGACAATGTCGTACCGTTTGCCCCATATATCGGTGACGATTTAGCTTTTATGCAGGATAATGCTCGGCCGTATACCGCTCGTCTAACTCAAGCTTATCTTAATGATATGAATATCACTGTATCGGATATGAACCCAATAGAGCACGTATGGGACTTGCTGAAAAGAAAAGTTAAGTCCAGAATTCCAGCTCCTGCCAACGTGGGTGAACTGCGAATCGCCGTAGTTGAGGAGTGGCGGAGACTATCCCAGGAGACCATCGATAACATCATTCTCAGTATGCCTAGACGGGCAGAAACTTTAATAATAGCACGTGCACAAAAAAAGGTCCATAATTAAAAAAATATGGTTTAATTTTAAAATCTACTTACTACACTTCTTTTGTTATTTAAAGTTTCATTTGTTTTACTTAAAATGAGATCACATTAAGAACATATTTTGCGAGTAAAGGCTATTTGTGAAAAATGGTACATTTTTGAACTTTTCATGTAACCGGGAAAAGTGAAAATTAATATTAAAATAACAATTAATTAAATTAGACAAATGGTGATTAATGTCGCGTATTTCCTCCACATGCTCTAACTAAAGTTTCTACCCGTCTAGGCATACTGAGAATGATGTTATCGATGGTCTCCTGGGATAGTCTCCGCCATTCCTCAACTACGGCGATTCGCAGTTCACCCACGTTGGCAGGAGCTGGAATTCTGGACTTAACTTTCCTTTTCAGCAAGTCCCAAACGTACTCTATTGGGTTCATATCCGGTGATCTCGCCGGCCACTCCATAACAGTGATATTCATATCATTAAGATAAGCTTGAGTTACCCGAGCGGTATGCGGCCGAGCATTATCCTGCATAAAAACAAAATCGTCACCGATATATGGGGCAAACGGTACGACATTTTCTTCTAAAACTTCTCTGATATAGCGGTCTGCAGTCAGACTCCCTCTGTTAGTCACTACCAAGTCTGTGCGAGCTCCCAAACAAATGCCCGCCCAAACCATTATTGATCCACCACCGTATGCAACTGTAGTTTCAAAATTTGTCTGAATGTATCGTTCCCCTTAGCGTCTGTATATTATTTACCTGCCGTCAATTTGATTTAAGAGAATTCTTCACTCATCACTAAACAATACCTTACTCCATTGGTCCGCGTTCCAAAGTCGATGTTCCTGAGCAAAAGTTAACCTGTTTCTACGATGATTTACCTCCAGCCTTGGAGCCTTGGCGGGCACAAATGAAACCAAACCAGCTTCTTCGAACCTTCTTCGTACCGTACGCTCACTTACGGTTACACCCCGCACTGCTTCTAACTCATGTCGGGCTTGGACGGCCGTCAAACGGGGGTTCCTACGTACACGAAGCCGAATGAAACGATCATCCCTACTTGAAGTGCGTCTTTTTCTCCATTGTCCTGCTCTTCTCACATAAGTACCGGTCTCCCTGAACCGTTGGATACTGCGATGGATCGTTGAAACTGGTCGACGAAGATCTCTGGATATCACTCTGTAGGTTTGACCATTTCTTCGCATTTCGAGTGCCCTGGCAATCTCCGATGGGGCTAAGTCAGGAATAATTCAGTCCTCAACTCCAAAAAGATACCCGATATAAAAAAAAACCATTCAAAGAGGGATTGTGAAAGTGTTGGGCGGTAAATTATATAATCCAGAGCTACTGCAATGGCTGGTCTCAAGTTAAAAAGGCGGAAAATAGAATTTTCGTTTCAATTTTCAACACCGTATTTCTAAATCGTCAAGTCTAGTCTAGTCAAAGTCCAAATAAATAGTCAGTGCAGTCAATGAGTCAAGTCAGTCGATTCAGTAAAGTGGTAGAAGCTTTACTGAAAGTTTGTAGGGAGTTTTGGAGGGAACACTAAATAGCACGTTTTTTGAAGTTATACATACCACTTGCCCACACTTGTGCACGTTAACGAATATTTAATGGTTTACCAGGCCAGCTACGCAGGAGTTACTTTATAGTGCCCAAGTGTGTGCTCAGTACACAAAAGCACTCTCTCTTCCTTTCCTCTCGAAACCCAGTGGGACGGACAGACGGACAAGACTGCCGAGAGATCAGGCGCAGGTCGACTTTTTACATGCCCATCCGACGCATGGGTCATCTTTCTTGTCAGTGGTGAACACATGTTATTTTTTTAATTATCTACTTCTTATCTTCGTTTTAATTTTCGTTTGTTTTTTTTCACCTTCGTTTGTTTTAATAACTGGTTTACTTGTAATAAGTATTAACTGTTTTGTTTGTTTTGACTTGTTTTTCGTGTTTGTGACTTGTGTGTGTTAGATTTAGTAAATCATATTAAAATATATCGTCATTATTATTGGTACATGAAATGTTGTAAAATTAGCTATATTTACTGTTATGGAATTCTTGGAGGTCTTGATTTATCTTCCGGCTTATTATTCGTATCTCCTTTATTTTCTTAAAATGAAACCGGAAGTAGTTATTATGAATTTATTTTGTACGATATTATTTCCATTTCCGAATTGATAATATTTTTGGTTTTGCGGGAAGACTAGTGGTAATGCCGGGAAGGCGGGGGAGATTGGGATTCCAAGCAGCAAACAGAACACAAGTGTTTAAAAAAGTTTAATAAACTATTTTGTTGAAGTGTTACATAGTGTTTCTTTTGCCCGTCTGATCTTTATATCAGAAGCGGGATAAAGAAAGGCGCTCACAGAATGGGAAAAAATAATCCTAGGCGCTTATCTCATCCGCGCAAACGCAAAAATCGAAGTGTAAGCGTAGACTCATCTGATAGTGAATTACAACATCGTTCACGCCGAAATAGAACAAAAGTAGCAGGCGTAAGTTTGCTACGAGTAACAGCGTAAAGAGTGCACGCCATCGGACGCGATCAAGACATCGACACGGTAGCAAGAGACGGTGCAGCCGGGAGCGACGGTTGCGGTCTCGATCGCAGACGCAGGACAGGCACCGGGAGAGGCCGGCGCGGCCGCCAGCCTCTATGCGGTCTACGCGAGCGCCGACACACCACGAAGTGTTGGAACAATCTCTGAACTCTAATCAGGCGAGTGCGTTGTCTTTTTTTTTTTTTTGGGTTGTCGTTTATTCATAGCTCTTTTTAACAATAAACATAAGAGTCCATTTGAGAGGTGAACAGTCTGATGAACAGTTATGAATTGTTGCTTGAAATAGAAAATGGCTTTTTCCCTTTAAAAAAATCACAACGCCATTTTCCTTCGAATAAATATTGATTCACCTTTAGTGTCCGTCTTCAAAGTTTTCGCGAATAGTACCTAGCTCTTCATGAATTTTTTCGCCCATAACAAATCGAACATATGCCAATAATAATGCTTCATTGCCAGGTAAAGTTGACTCGTCCAGTTGAATAGAAAAATGAGTTGTTTGCAGATAATCACACAAGAAACTTCCAACATCAGAGCTCATTTCAACAATACGTCTTTGTACACTGTTGTTACTCAAAGGAATTCTTTTGAGTATGTCAAATGAAGATTTGCGCAGAACAGTTTTTAAAACCTCTTCAACAGCAGGTAAAATTAACTGTTCTCCAATGGTGTGCGGTGTTCCAGATTTTGCTATAAGTAATGAGATATTGTAAGTTGCCCGCAAGCCATCATCGTTGCTTTCAGACGTTGAAGCGAACATACTGTACACAGTGGGTCTCTTTTCATATTATTCCTTTAATGTTTGAAAATATTTTAAATCTTTACCTATTTTATCAGGATGACACCTTCTTAGGTGGTCTTCTAGCTTTAATGGTTTCATAGAGTCATTGCTCAAAACTTTGTTGCATAAAAGGTATGTGGGCAATCGTTTATCTGCCTGTGATGGAAGAAAACCAAATATTAAATATTCAACACTGTACTGACGACACTTCTTCTTAGATTCGGTCATGTTTCGTGTCAATTACCTACCTGTAAAGTGTAAATAATAAATAATAAAAATCAAGTTTTAATACAAAATGTTGAAAAGTGCGCCCTTTTAGCATTAGGCACGCGATATTATATTATATTATATAGGCAGATAGGTAATTACTTTCCGACACTGGTAATCACTAATATCGATTCACTTTACTTTATGAAATTTCGGAAACAAATGAGTAACGTTTATCCTTGACATTCGTATTTATATTGGTGAAGAATTAAACACGTTCATATGAGATTACAAGTACATACACCACAAGTCGTATTAATTTGCACGTTTGAACACGCATTGCGGACGGGACGGCGGCGGCCGGTGCGGCATCAAGTCTCGACGCGTTGTACTGAATATGGAATAATATGCAAGTTTTTACAAGTAACAGTCGCTTCTTCACTATGAAAACCAAATTAATTTTGGTGCACCCCTGCTTACGATTGTAGACCCCCATTTTTTGTCACATCCAACGTAGTCCGTCGAGTCTCCGTGGACCCCTGGGGGTCCAACTGGACCACTTTGGGAATTACTGATGTAGATGTTTATCTAGTCCTATGTCTTATATCGGTGGTTAAAGCTAATTACATTAATAACTTTTAAAATAATAACTGACTGCGTCAATGTTACTGCAATGAAACGCCGTGATCCCAAGCAGACTGATTTATTAACTGAATATCACAAGTACCCACTTTATACTTAACACATTGAAAATAAAATAAATTATTTTATAAATCACTTATATTAAATTTCATTTGATCCACCTTTCCCTTATCATATAAATACATAAATAGTAATTGAATGGAGTTGTCTTTCTTTTGGATACATAATATTGCCACATATTAATAAATAGTTACTACGATATTGGCTTGGTCAATTATTGAGGTATAACAATTACTTGGCGTAGGTATTAAAATTCAATGAGAGTTGTAGACTAACTAACACTCAGCCAAGCGATGCGTAAAAGGCATTCTTTAATAGGTCTATTATAGATATACTTACCTATGATATATATGTGATATCTAAAATAACAATCTTAGATAAATGACTACACCTAAATAAAATCATAGGTAATATCCGTACTCTATTGTTTTTGAGCCTGAGATTGACATACAATTTCATTAGTTTATTCCTGTCTAATGCCTATCTTAATTAAGCACCTAATTAAACTTTGTTACTTTGATATTTATTGTCATAGATATTAAACATTATATCGAAAGCAAACAGTCCTAGTTTGAAGTCTTTTTATAAAGTTTACAACAAAAATTAAACACTCCATAAATCGATGAAATAATTTCGTAGATTTATCTGAGTATCTACTTATAGTAGACACTTAGAACAACTTCTATCTACTTAGTAGATATTTAAATAAACCTACGAAATTACATCATCGATTTATATAGTTTTCAATAATTGTTGTTATAAACGTTATAAAATTTTACAAAATACTGGTATTGCGATAGATTTAAAAATCAATAAAATAAAATAATAATCTTTTTATTCAGAATAAAAAACAAGATTTTGTTTTCTGAACGTTAAACAAATAAAAAAAAGGATTACAATTACCACCGGTTCGGAACCCTAACCCGGCGACAAGAACCGGCGCGGCGCGCGGTTGCCACCTTTTAGAAAAAGGATAGCCAAAATTGTTCTTTTAAAACTTTTGTTTTTATATTACATAGAAATCTATCATAACTGATACATAACAATCTGATAATTATTATAATAACACCAAAATATAATATACTTAAATTATTATCACAATTTAATGATGCTTCTATTATTATTTACTCCAACTTATTTTTGGTTTCTTTAATGTTAATTATACCTATACTTAAAATCAGCCTATTTGTATAAACTTAAACATTGTCGGCCGAATACTGAAAAGCTAATCGAAATTATGAGCCTTCCACAAACACAGGATGTCGCTATCTCTGCTAGACAAAATGACAAGGATAGCATCTGACTTGAGCGTCACTTAATTTCAATATCGTTCCAGTATTCGGTCATAGGTTTGATAAGTTATCAATGTTTCATTGTTTTTTTTTTATTATGAGATTTAAAAACTCCAATATTAACTATCAAGGTGTTACATCCACCACCATCCACCTTGAATTTAATAACTTAAATTCCCGTTAGAACAGCTAAGTAGTGGGTACTAGATCCTTTGTATTTATTATCACAAAGGTAAAATCGTTTCGTAAGTGAATTCTTGAGTAAAAAGTTATCAAATGCATCAAATAAAAACCATCTGTATTCTTTGCTGTACATAAGTTCCATATTTGCGAAGCCAGATGGTTCTGTTCCACCTCCTGTCCTCTGTCAACTCTCTGCAAGACTACTCATGTAACCACGCTTATAGTTATTGACTATTGTTGCATATATTATATATTGTACATAAACAGTGACCAATGACCAACTTTTACGACTTGAATAGAAATTTCTTGATTCCGGAGCAGTAGATAGGGATGTACACGTTCCAGTCGATACTGCACGGGTCAAACGCGAACTGTTTCTTGTCTGTGGCTGACAGAGAGCTGTACAGTTCTTTAGTCTTCGGCGACCGTATGATCCACATGCGAGACGTGAAGTACTCCAGTGTGTCGCGGACAAAAATTACTTTAGATTGGATTTTCACAAACCTGTAAAATAAGGAAACAGGATAAACAATAAGCCATCGTACCCACGAAAGTTTTTCGTGGTCGCGACAAAAAAAACTGACTCTGTGCTAGTACAATAGAACTGAAAATCGAATGCATGTATCAAATGTATGAATGTATGTATCAAAGATAATGTAAAAGAGTGTGAAATCGCATTTAGATTTAAAGAAATGGGATCGCAAGACATTATTAAAAAATTTAATTTATTAATATTAAGAATACTTCAGATTTATGGGGCCTATTAATGAAAGTTATTAAATCTATAATCGATATTATCGCACCTTACTTAGCAACTATTTTTAATGATTGTATAAAAAGTGGCGTATTTCCTGATCTAATGAAACATAGTAAAGTTTTAACTCTGTTTAAGTCTGGTAGTAAGCCGGATCCATCTAACTTCCGACCTATATCTATTTTACCAACACTAAGTAAAATATATGAAAAAATAATACTTAGTTACTAGCACACTTTAATATAAATAACATTTTACATAATAAACAATTTGGTTTTACGAAGGGTCGCTCTACAACAGATTCTTGATCTGATTAATTACATTTTTGATGCTTGGGAGGGGTCGCAGGATGCTCTAGGAGTTTTTTGCGATCTCTCTAAGGCATTTGATTGCGTGCAGCACACAACGTTGATCAGGAAAGTATGCCACTATGGAGTAAGGGGACCAGTACTCGTCCTCTTAAAATCTTATTTATCAAATAGGACTCAGAGGGTTGAGATAAATGGAAAAAGATCCACAGGTACCAAAATTGAGATGGGGGTCCAACAAGGATCCATTTTAAGACCCTTTCTTTTTCTGGTCTACATAAATGACCTACCATACATTATTAATGGAAAAAACGGGATAGTCTTATTTGCCGATGACACGTCACTTACTTTTAATATTAATCGCCAAAACTCAGGCTATGACGAAGTAAATAATGCTCTCTCAAAACTAGTAGACTGGTTTAGTGTTAATAATCTTTTCTTAAATAGCAAAAAACCTAAATGTATAAAGTTCACGTTGCCAAATGTAAGGCAAACTAAAACCAATGTTCTATTGAATGGAAAATGTATGGAACTAGTAGATACAGCTGTCTTTTAAGGTATATCTTTAGACGCAAAACTACAGTGGGGCCCTCATATTGCTGGGTTGGCCTACAGACTCAGTTCAGCAGCATTTGCAGTAAGTAAGATAAGACAATTTTCAGACGAAAACACAGCAAGACTTGTATGTTTTAATTACTTCCACAGTATTATGTCCAATGGCATTCTACTGTGGGAAAATGCTGCCGATATAAATACTATATTTGTGCTGCAGAAGCGAGCTGTTCGGGCAATCTACAAGCTGGCCCCCAACACGTCGTTAAGAGAGAAGTTTAAAGAAACTGGAATCTTAACAGTATCTTCTCAGTATGTTCTATCAAATTTATTATAAGTTAAAAAAATAAATAAACCTATTCAAAAATAAAAGTGACAACCACAATAGAAATACCCGAAATAAGCATAAGCTTGATCTACCAGTGACTAGACTTACTAAAGTAAAGAATTCGTTTAAAGGTCAGTGTTCACGCCTATACAATAAGATCCCAGAAAGCGTTCAAAATTTTTCAATCAATAAATTTAAAAAAGTAGTTAAAGAACGTTTGTGTGCTAAAGCCTATCATAAAGTTAATGATTTTATGAATGATAGCACACCTTGGGAATGAGGTGGCCCTCTGTAAGGCTACTTCTAAATTACATATATTATTGTACTCTTGTTATGTAGTTTTAGTCATAACATTATTATATATGCCTTTTTTATATTTTAAAATGAACAATTTTCCATCTTTTTGATAAAAGATGGCCCGTGCTAGTTTCTTACGCCGGTTCTTCTCGCCGGGCTAGTTCCCGAACCGGTGGTAGGCATCATATAGATCGACGTTCAGAAAGTGTATAAAAATACCTATTTTGAATAAAAAATTTGACTTTGAAAAAAAAATGTCAGATTTGACAACTTTACACGCAGCACCTTTTAGATAGTGGTCAAAGTGTACCTGCCATGGCCATTCCTATAAGTTGTTACAGAAATATGACAAATGCTTTCAACTGAGCGTGTTAAGAACAACAATAGACTTGCATTATTGATGACCAAACTTGTTTGGCTACGTCACCGCTCATTAGCCTGTTTGGTGGGGGTACTAGTAACCAGTAGGGTATAAAAGGTGGTGGTTTGGCTGGCGGCATTACTAACAACTTTGTTTGCAGGTCCACTTCCTGAGGGTTCGGGGCGAAACACGCGTCGAGTTTTGCAACCTGCATGATGGTGTGGGGCCTTGCACGGTCTTGCTGACATTATTGCTTGTATGGTTTATGAGTGTACGCATGACCAGTATGGGGGAAGGTTTAAGGTTTAAAGAATTTATTCTCATAAAAAGATACAATATCCACTTACACGAGAACAAGACGCTAACAATACTTATTTATGATAGATAGTACAGTTCGAACTTAAAAACTAAGTACAAAAGTTTTTGCAATAAAGAATAAAAAATAATAAAAAAAAAAATAATTGTTAATGTTAAATTACTAAGAAAACAATATAAAGATAGCAGCACAAAATACTTATTTTAACATTCTTAGAATAAATTTAATAGTGTTCAATGACATGCTTAGATAACTGGTGCTTAAAACAATTAAATGAATTTATATTTTTAATGTGGTCGGGTAAACTATTATATAACTATGCTCCCTCAAAAGTGATGCTTTTTTTGGCATAGTTAGTACGTATTTTGGGTAGAACTAATAATTTAGGGCGTCTTAGACTTCGGCTAGTCGTTTGGGATTTTACAGAAAAAGATTTTAAGGTAAATTTTACCTTAAAATTCACTTTGAATTTTACCTTCGATTCGATTTTACCTGATTTTTTTTTCTAATTAGTATACAGGTGTTATAAGTATATAGTTGTTTTATATTCATAATTTTAGTTTCACTGTAAATTTTGGTTGTTGGTGTAAAATATGCGTATCGAAATATTATTTTTACAATTTTATTTTGGAGTCTCTGTAATTTATTTATTTTAGTTTTATTTGCACTACCCCAAACTTCAGTAAGATAAAGTAGGTGTGATTTAACGAGGGAGTTATAAATATTAAAGCGCAGTTTTGTTGGTATGCATTGGTTTATGTTAATAAGTGAGCCTATCAAAGATGATAATTTATTAATTATGGTATCTATTTCATTATTCCAGGTAAGATGCCTACCCATTCTCAAGCCTAAGTATTTTTCGCTGTGTTTTTCTTTAATCGGAGTATTGTCTATAACTAGTGGATCATGAGCTGGAATGATTTTGTTTCTTGGGCTAAATATAATGTAGCATGTTTTGGCGACATTAATTGTTAAAAGGTTGTACTTAAACCATTCAGAAAGAATATTTAAATCATTTTGAACTTGTTTTATTATATCATGAATATTAGCTCCAAAGTAGAAAAGACAAGTATCGTCCGCAAATAAAGTTAAATAACCGCGTAGACCTATTCTATCAATATTGTTTACATAGATAAGGAAGAGAAGAGGTCCTAAAATCCTGTACCCTGTAGTATACCACAGTTAATAGGGTGGGGTTTACTGCAGAAATTATCAATTTTTACTATTTGTAGTCTGTTTTTTAAGTATGATTCAAAAATTTTTAATGCATTGCCTCCTATGCCAATAGCCTTTAGTTTCTGTATTAGTAATTTATGACTAACAGTATCGAAGGCCTTTTTTAAATCGATAAAAACTCCTAACACTATGTTTTTCTTATCTATATTATCTTTAGTACTACTTTTTGCTCTAAAACCATATTGTCTTTGCGAAATAAATTTAAGTGAGTCAAGATAATTGGATAGTCGCGAGTGTAAAATTTTTTCGAGAATTTTTGATAGTACCGGCAACACTGAAATTGGGCGATAATTTCCGGGGTCTGTTTTGGGTCCAGGTTTGTATATAGGCGTTACCTTAGCAATTTTTAAACTGTCTGGAAATTCACCGTCTAATAACAATTTATTGAAACATCTAGCTAATTTATCACAAATATGGTCTTGCAGGCATTTTATACTTTTAGTATTTATTTTATCAATACCGCAACTCGTATTAGAATCAAGGTTTTTAATAATAGTAAGAATTTCCTGTTTAGTACACAAAGATAATTCACAAAGTTCATGGTTGGTTAATTCATTACAATTAAAAGAGCCAAGCCCAGTGTAATACTTTTTTGGTATTTGTTCTGCAAGTTGTGATCCTATAGTAGAGAAGTAGTGATTAAAAATTTCGCAAATCTCATCTAAATTGGTAGTTGTTTTAGAATTCATTATAATCTTTGAGGGAACATAGCTTTTTACAATTTTATTATTTGTTAAGTTTTTAACAAGTGACCACATTTTCTTTGGATTACTAGAACAACTTGTGAATAATTTATTGTAGTACGAATTCTTCTTTTCTTGTATTAGCTTCGCTACTGAGTTTCTTACTTATTTAAATTTCGCTTCAGTTTGTTTTTCGTTTCGTTTCAATGTATACTGCTTCCAGAGATAATTTCGTTCCTTTATCATGTTTATAATATCTATATCAATCCAGTCATCACGTAAATTACTAAGTAACTTCCTTTTATTCTTTTTATTTTTCTGTATGTGACATTTTAGCATTTCCTCAAAATCATTGTAGTTATCAGTAATATATTGAAAACCATCTGTTCCTGTTGATTCTTTTAGGCTTTTGTAGTCTATGCACTCATAGTTATAATATATTTTTGGAGGGGGCTTAAATCTTTTTAGTCGTAAGAAAATTTGCTTGTGATCAGACATCGAGCTATTAATCAGAGCTATTAATGAAAGCTGTCTTTGATTAAACTAGTACGTATATGGTCAATTATCGACTTCTTAGTAGGTGCCTCTCTGGTACAATATTTGCTGCATATTTTGTTTAGGAAAATATGGCCTGATTGATTAATAATTTGCTTGTACCTTTTTAAGGTATTACTTTTTGACATTAAATCAATATTGAAATCTCCAAAAACAATAGTTCTTTTATGTTCTTGTAGTTGATTGTCATATGAATCCAGAAATTTTGTAATATTCGGGTATCCAGGGTTGTATACAACTCCAATATTTAAGTCGTATTTACATAAGTATATCCAAAGGTAGTTGTTTCCATCCTCATACAGGGTTTTATTTAAACTATGCGTCAGATTATCATACACATAGGCCGACACTCCTCCACCTCCTGAATCAGTCTTATAATTGTAGTAGTGAGTGTAGTTCGTGATATGCAATTGTTGAGCTTGGTCTTCATTATGTATCCAGGTTTCTGTTACTAAGATAAGGTGTACGGTGGCCGGTATAGACTCTAAGATACATTTGAGCTCATCCAGTTTTCCCCTTTTACGAAGGCTTCGTGCATTTAAATAAAGAAACGAAAGAATTGATTTGTTTAATTTGATCTGTTTATAGTCGTTGACAATTTGGTGAGTTACGGTACTAGGCAAATTATAATTATTTGTAGTTATTGATTCGGGTTTTTTGGAGCACTCTTAACAATAGTGGGAATGTTATTAATATATTTTATAGTGATGTCCTTCTCGCCGTTTTTTATTCTTTGTGCAAGTTCAGATTTTATATTTAAGAAGTATCCGGTGTAGATGGGTCCGGTGTATCGAAGCATACTTTTACCCTTCTTAATTTAGTAGGGCTATATTTGCCAATTCGAAATACTTTACGAGGCTTCGGTAAGGAATTGCTAACAGTTGATATGATCTTTAGAACCTCGCATTCATCTGTTTCGGACTTGTCTTTGAAACTGGATGACGATGGCTCCGGTACGCCAGATATGATAATATTATTTTGCCTTCTTTTACGCTCCTGTATTTCTCGTATTATTTGCTCATTTGTACAAAAAATATCCGTGTTTGTTGGCAGCGAACTAAAGTTGAAGTCTTTAATATTGTTCTCGATGGAGCGTAATTTATTTTCACCCTCGGAAATCTTTGATTCTAAGGTAATTGTTTTTGAGGATTCCGATTTCATTTCCTGAATTTGTGTACGTATCTCAGTTATATTCATTGTAAGTAGGTTTTTAGTCTGCTCATGCGATTCCTTTAACGTAGTGATTTCGATTTTAATGTCGATGATGGTGTCGCTCATTTGAGTTATCAGCTGTTGGTTAGAAGCAACACAGGTTTCCAATAGTGAGGACAATCGTGACATCTCTTCTCGCATTAATTTTATATCATCCGAACATTGACAATCCTTTTCAGGTTGTTTTCGTTTCAGGTTATTATTTTTTCGAAAAGTTATTTGAGAATCGGAATCTACAACAACTTTTGATAGGTCGGGTTGAGACCCTCCTCCAGTTATAGTTCTATTTCAACTACATAAAATCCAAACTCACGCGCAGCGATAAACACGGCTTCAACGTGGGGTCTGCGTGCGAAAGGGATGAAAAATGCGACTGCTCTTGTCCCGCGGGGGTGCGGCACGACGTCCCGCTCGCTTACCAGTCGTTCATAGAATGTATCACTGCACTACGAAACTGGTTTTCATTGACTAATCTTGTAGTTAAAATAGTTTCAATGCACTTTGTGATAAGGATAGTTTTCGCGAAGCATGTGTTGCTAATTTTTGCAAAACAACTTGTAACACGTCCACTCTGTAAGACCGTTCAAACTGGGAAGGGAGGTGCTTTATTACGCATGCTTATGCGTGCACTCACACATTTGCTTGCAGACTGTGGGTATTTTTTCGCGGGATATTGCTAGATATAATATTATTTATAAGTATTGTAAACTTTACACGATTTTCAGCTGTATTGTATTAGCGCACGGTTCTACTTACAGTGGAGTTTTTTCTGTCGTGACCACTAAAAACGCTCGTGGAAACGTAGCCTTAGGTTTTTATCATATTATTTAATAACTAGTGGTTACCTAGTGGTCGAATTTCGATCCTAATTATTAAGTTTGAACTTAATAAATAGGACTTAGATACGAAATTAAAAATGCTAATATTATCTACTAGCATTATTTCCCGCGGCTTCACCCGCGTGAAATTAGGATTCAAAATTTCATCATCCTATATTTTATCCACCCAGGGGCTGAATTTTAGAAAATGCTGAAATACGTACTCATCATTTTTTCCGTACTCAATTCATACGAAATTTCATTCAATTGTCAATTGTCCAAGGAATAAAAAGTTTCATACAAACTTAAATCTCCTATTTTACCCCCTTGGGGGTTGAATATTAAAAAGTCCTTGCTTAGTGGATGCCTACGTCATGAAAAATACGTGTGCACAATTTCAAATTTCTAGCCTTAAGGGTTTGGCCTGTGCGTTGATACATCAGGCAATCAGCTTTGCCTTTATATATATACCTATATAGATATACTGTGTTGTATGTGAAAGACAGATTGACAAACGTGAACGTGTGACTAAATTATATCAAACGCATGGTAGTGCGAGTTATTAATCTGAGGTAGGTAGTGTGTTATGTTATTTTTATTATAAAAAAAATAATATTAGTACAGCTCATTCCTTCTCCATACAAAGTTTATCTGTTCCAAATTTCATACTCCTCCATTCGCAGAATTTTCCGTTCGTAAAAACGATTACAAACTTTTTGCTTCACGTATTAATTTAAATATAATATTTCGAAATTTATATAATGACGGTAATACAAAAGATTTCGATAACCCCCGAATTGTCGAGCAGTGAGAGAACTGTTGGTATAAATTATAGCTAAGAACACTCTCGATTCAGACAGAAAACCATCTTAATCGGACCTTTCGCTTATGGGCTACAATGCTACGGATAGACACCCAGACGGACAGACAGACAGTCAGACACGTTAAACATATAACACCCTTCTTTTTGCTTCGGGGGTTAAAAATAAACAAGTATGATATTGCACTATTTGCAATATTTAACACTTATTAAATATTGCCATGTATAAAAGCTTTAGAGCTCCGTGGCCTAGTGGATAGACCGTTTGATTCGCACTCGAGAGAGTGCAGGTTCGATTCCCAGGGTGTGGCGTGTACCAATGAGACATTTTCAGATCTCAAGTACATTATACGGACGCTCTAACGGTGAAGGAAAACATCGTTATGAAACCCGCACATGGTTGGCCCCAGACGTATTGACCAGTGATTCCTCTGGACTAGGCTGACTGTGTTGTGAGAATGCCGTATGTGCTTGGGCAACCATACGACAATAAAAAAAATCGATTGTCCCAGGCACTACAGTATTTCAAGAGTGGTTACTTCGGTCGGAGAATACAGTATAAATCATCCAATAACGGATGAAAAGACCCAAGTTTGTATAAAAGCTTTAATGCACCTAACCCAACACCCGTAATACCACAAAATTATAAAAGTTACCTTCTGTTCTTTCCCATCAGCATGAGAACAGCGTCAGCTATGTATGCGGGTAGAGTTTGTAGGAACAAAGTCATTAGACTCACCAACCACTTGTACTTTGTAAATGTCACGCTCGGCATGGGTAAATCATCTGAAAACGAAAAAAAAATTACGACTAATTTTAATAAATAAAATTACTTATTGCTATACCTGGCAGATTCGTGTGATATATTGATCTTTCTTATATACAAGGTTATAGGTTTAGTCGATGTTGATCCTTTAAGTATTTTCGTATAAGAAGCCCATATATTATACTGAAAAAAATATTTTGCAAGATTTTGGACTTTTTAGATTCTTATAAAATTCGGCGGTTTTGTTTTCATTTATAATTTTTTTTCAAACTTTGTGCTTCCTTCTTATTTCTTTTTATAATTTATATATATAAAGCTAATGAATTGTTTAAATTATTCTTAATATCAGAATTTCAACGAATTATTATATTAACTATTGATGATAGAACAAAATAATGTTCTACAACATGAAATGTTATACAAATATCTACAAAAAAGTCCGCGACAGTATATAGCCAAATAGTTAATGTTGTGTCAAAAGTAGTCAAAAGCCTAATGCAGAATCAGTACAGCTAGTAAATGAATAAAAATATAGTTCATAGATACATACTGAATTTATGAATATGAGAAAAGTTAAATATGTGATCTGCCAATTGTTTCAACGTTAATGGATTTTCCCCGCTTGTACAGCAGTTGTAAACTTGCACTTCCTCAGAACTGTAAATAAAAATGGGATCATCAATAATATTATGTAGGTATTTTTTTATTTATTTAAATATATCGTATTTGTTGAACCGTGTAGTAAAAACAGTTTTTGGATATTTGCGACTTTTTTGCAATTACTTTTATTTTATCATATTAATACCACAATATTATAATTTTCTATTTTACCTTGTTCGTATTAAGTTCAGTTGACTGTAGACTATAACCTCAGTTAGTAGGTAAATACTGCCTGGAACTCGATTGGATTTGACTGTACAGTGTACGGTATACCGCAGAAGCCGTGGATAAGTACGAGTACGTACATGTTTCGGGAATAAACATTTTGAACATAGATGTTGAATGTTACAAACCACAGATCAAAAACAGACGTATAGTAAGCAGCTACATAGTTAGCTTTCCATTTGATTGCACTACTACAAGCATGCGGTGTGTACACGATTGTGTGGAAAAATGTGGGCTGTTGAAGGGGACGAACGTCAAAATTACCAAATTTGGATCGATTTGGATAGTTAAGTATATATAGGTATATATATATATATATATATTTTTTTTTTTTTTTTTGTAGTATGTCTTAAATACATAATATTAATAATTAAAAGGGACAATGATTTTAATCCAAATCCATTCAGCGGTTATTGCGTGAAAGTGTAACAAATATCGACAAATTCACACAAAATCTGGCATTTTTACTATAGTCAACAACTTAACCGATAGCAAATTCGTTTGAAAGTTACCTTTTACCGGCGGTTACGCGTTTCGCCGCGGAAACAATGGTCAAATTGGAGACGTAGTCCACCGGGACAAAGTCTATGTTGTTGTCGGGATCGGCTAGAAGCACTCTGTTCAGTCCCTTGGCTATAGACGTCATTAGTGCTGTGCCCCCGAACCAGTTGTCCACCCAGCCGACGAGAGGTTCCGCGTTGCCTGCTGATACTGAAATAATAGATACAAATGCAGGTCACAAGAAATGTACGTAAAGTACTTCCTACTAATATTATAAACGTGAAAGTGAGGATGGATGCATGGATGGATGTTTTTTACTCTTTCACGCAAAAAGTACTGAACGGATTTCGATGAAATTTGGTATGGTAGTAATTTAGGCTCTGGATTAAAACATAGGCTACATTTTATTCTAAAAAATTACAGTGTTCCCGACTCCCGAGGGCTACTATATTTACGCAGGCGGAGCCGCCGGCAACAGCTGTAATAGTAGTACCAATTCGTAACTGGTCGCTGTCTGTACATAGAAGATATATAAGAAAAACTATTCTTAGGAATTCCTATTCCATATAAAGCGTTTTATGAACGAAATAGAACCCAAAACAATTATTTTTAGAATTTTTGTCTGTTTGTCTGTAACTCTGTAGGTACGCTTGTTCGCGTAATCTCAGAAACGGCTCAACCGATTTGAATGTGGTTTTCACTAATGCATTTTGGTTTGCCCCACTTAAAATTAAGTGTTTGTTTCATTTAAATCAGTTGATAAGTAAAAACGTTATATAAATCTAAATAATTACAAAATACTATAAAATAACCGATCAATTGAATTGGCTGAATTTACGTAGGTATTATGTAATTATTATTGAAGTATAATATAATACAATGAGGAATCATGAGATGGAAGCTCGATGGCTCTGTGGTCGTAGCGTGCACTTATGTTATGCAATCCCGGTCGTGGTTCCAAGTAGGATCGGTGACCACAATCCCTAATATTTTTAGGTCAAAGTCCATACGCCTAATGCAAACTAACCTTCTAAGATTTTTTTAATTCGTTAAAAAGCTTTTTAATTTACGACGAAGAAATCATTACTTATTATAAACGCGAAAGTTTGTATGTAAGGATGTTTGTTTACTCTTTAACGCAATAACTCTAGCTATTGAACTGATTTTGATGTAATTTGGTATTGTAGTAAGTATGTACTTAGTAGCGATAATATGGACTAGCGCAGGTTACTTTTTATACTGAATTTCAAGCAGAATTATAAATACGGTACATGGTGCATGAAATAGAGTTCTATGGCATACTTAGTTTCCGTTTTTATGTCCTTACTTAGCGAAAATTTGTTTTACAACACAGCACTATTCTTTTAAAATCATTATTCACTAATTTATACATTTAAAAAAGTTTTTCAGAAAGAAATATAAAAATATTTAAATTACAAATAACGATTGTCACCTATTTGACCCCTATGAGCTAGGACCAGATAAACCTACATAATTTACTTTCGATTAGATTGCACTACCACAAGCATACGACGTGTGCACAAATCTCCTATCGCGTACACGGCAATAGTGTCAAGATTGTGCCTTCTCGAAGGGACGTCTAATTTTTCAAACTTCGTGTTTGAGTTTTTATATCATGTTTTTTATTTTATCACAATTGTGATAGTGTGTTGTTGGTTGTCATGACGACAAGTACCTAACAATTTTTTTATATTATATTTGTGTCCAATGAATGTTTAAACTTTATATTATTAGATTAATAAATAAGAATAATATCATTTAAGAAAGTGGTTATGTATTGTATTGTGTGTATGAAAAATAATAGAAAAAATAAAAATATCTCTTATTTTACCTACTCTGTGGATAATATTAGGTGAGTAAATATTCTATCATTTTTAGTAGGCCTGTCTTGAAGCTTGCTTTATTACAGGAGTGTCTCATGGACCTAGTGAATAATTCTTGAGTCGCAAAACTTGATGGTGCAGGTTTAATAACGGGTTCTGAGTGCTAAGTGTGTGTTCTTCTTTTTGCATTCGATCGTGAGCGCGTTTGGCGTTTACTAGGAATTTGTATGTGATTTGTACAGCGCCACCTAGTTGTGAACGCGACAACTTGATCAAATTACATACAATTTTCTAGTAAACGCCAAACGCGCTCACGATCGAATGCGAAAAGAAAAACTAACACTTAGCACTCTGGTGTCCATCAATTACACTTTCTCAATTACCTTACTGACGCTTAGAACGGTGAAAGAAAACATTGTGTGGGAACATGCATGTCTAAAAATAATTCACGTGCTTTTAAAAACCGACTTCCAAAGTAAAATATACAAAAAAGTATAAAATAAATCTTATTTTCTAAATACAAATAAATTAAATTGAAGTGTATGTTTGTGATTTGGGGGGTTTGGTTAATAAAACCAAATGTGTTCCCGAACATAAAGTTTTTATTAATTGTCCCACATAAGATTGATATATGCTATAAAAGTGCTAGGGGAGCACGCGCGGTGCTTGCTAATTATTATTGTGAACGCGTACTAACGGTAAAATGCATTGTGAAGTGAAAAATGCTACGGTGTGATTTATGACACCGTACATACTCACGAGCCGAAAAGAAACAAAAAATTAGGTTGATTTTGGGGGAAAATTACATCTGGTAAATATAGGGGAGGTTGCTATGTCCCTCGTGATATTTACACTACACACTTCACTCGACTGACGGTCAGCCGTACTCTGCTTTCGCGCACTAAACACTACACTAGGTTCTGCTTGCGGAGAGACACTGCTGAATCTTTTCCTATATTTCTTCCACAGTATGAATGACGCTGCTATAACCACGACAGCGAGCAGGCTGTATTGATGAACGTCGTGACCCGATATTTGACTATCTGATGTCTTTAAATGTTTAGTGGCGACTTTCAACTCTTCAACTTGCTTGCCTAAATCACTGATGGAGTTGTTTATATTAATTTCGCTGTTATCAAGGATGTCCGAATATTGCAAGTGTGATTGGTTGATCATATGATTAATATTATGAAGTTTGGGAGCTATAACGCCCAAATCCGAATAGATCTCATTCCTGGAATTGGTCTGAGAGTACATAGTAAAGTCTCGGCCCTTTATCATGCAGTTAGGCTCGATGCTCAATATACCAGCCCCATTCAGCTGATCTGTGCTAACACGATCTGAACATATGATTCTGACCTGATATGTATTACAGCAAAAATAAAAATATTGGGACTCATCCTTCAGCTGAATCCACTGATCTCTGCATGCTGATTTGCTGACGAGACATTGCTTAATTCTTACGTCGATCTTACAGAACCTCTCATCTGGTGGGAGATAATGTATGGGCTTGCTGTGATGACATAAGTAAGTTTGCTCATTATTGAAACATAGTTGAAGCTCAAATGTGGAAAGGGTAAAATAGGAATCCTTTCCTAAATTGATTGCTACGTTATCATCTACTGGGAGGACAGTGATCGCATTTCCTGCTTCTGCTTAGGAGTCGAAATAATTTTGTAAACGTTGTATGCTTCTCTATTAGTTAATGGAAACGTTATTTCGAATATAAAATAATCCTTTAAAATTCTTGCTTTAATTCTAAGTAAACTGTAAACGTTCCGTAAGTCTGATTGTATGTTGTCAATGGGTAACGTGATATCCTTTGTCAACTGACTCCCTATGAATTGTAATTCGCCTTTAATTTGTTCCGGAGTTAATAAATGCATATTAAACTTGCCATGTGAAATATCTGTGATGGTATCTAAAATCGTGTCCTGAATTCTTTTCAGTTTTTGAAATAAGTTCATCGCCGTGAATGACGACAATAAAAAATGTTGAACGTCCGAAATCTGAATATGTTCCGACTTGAGGGAATTAGTAAAATTATACAAATATTCAAGATGGTTATTTATCGATTTATGCTGAGTTGAATCGATTGTTCTGTGCGTTTCAGTAAATTGTATTGTGCCTCGACGACTGATGTTTGATTCTGTATCAAGTTGTTAAGTGTCTCATTCTATCTGATAAGCTCGATGTCGTTCCTATACTGTCCCGCAAATCTCTCGTCTAATACTCCGAACAGATAGTTGGCGGCGTAACCGACACCATTGATAAGCGCCCGGCGCTTCCTCGCACGCGACTTAAAACACTGATTTAATAACAAACGATTGTAGTGATCCAGTTCCTCGAACTCGTGCTGTAATTGTAGCTTAATTGTTGAACAATAGTCATAGTCGGGAATATAACTACATATTATATCTGTATAATTAATTAACTTTTTTGCTGCGGTGAATCCTTCCCAGTACGGAGACATGTTGTAGTATGCTATGAGACTCCACTTATACCGAATGATCTTTGCACTTCCGGTATAATCGAGACATGTTGTTAGGTAAATTTTTAGCTGCATAAGAAGTCGTCACAATCGACATAAATAATATAAATGCTATCGCCATGGATGTGAAACTACTCTGCTTGATAGGTTTTCTTTGTTTTTTCTCTTCTTTTTGTGCCTCAGATTCTTCTTCACGGTCGCTGCTTGCTGCGTTCGAGATAGGTAACAATGAAAATTTAACTACTGGCCTTTTGATAATTCCGTTTTTTTGGTTTCAGAGTAACGGCACGAACCAATCCGTCCTCTCCGGGATGCTGCTCCAATACCCTCCCCATGAGCCATTTGCCGGGATATTCTCGTCCTGAATAGTGACTAAATCGCCAACTTGAAGATTATTTCGTGCTCTTAACCATTTCGATCTTACTGAGAGCTGAGTCATATATTCGATCCTCCATCTCTTCCACAAATCGAAATATATTTTTTATATTAAATACCATCTTGACCTAGCATCCTGCTCTGTTTCTATGATTGTTAACTCTGCTCTGCCGACTAGAAAGTGTGCTGGTGTCAAATAGTCTAAGTCCTCTGGGTCCTCTGTGAGCGCGCAGAGGGGTCTAGAGTTTAAGATTGCTTCTATCTTTGCTAATAGGGTAGCGTATTCCTCATATGTAAGTTTTTGCTCACCCACGACCCTTTTTAAATTATGCTTTAAACTTCTTATATTTCTTTCCCATAAACCTGATGCTTGGCACCATTTCGCTACATTGAAATGCCAAGTGATATTCATGCTTGCTATCTCTTCTAAAGTGTTATCATCGAAAATGTTCTGAAATTGCTCCGGGATCAATCTGTTTGCTCCTACAAAATTAGTGCCATTGTCACTGAAGATGTGACGAGGCGTGCCGCGACGAGCTGCCATTCTACTGAGAGCCGCCAAAAATGCTGAACTCGTGAGGTCTGATACTATTTTTATATGTACTGCTTTCGTGACCATGCAAATGAATAATGCTATGTATCCTTTCATGGTTTTGATACCTCGTTCTTTATTTGCTTTTACGTCGATGTATCCTGTAAAATCTACACCGGTGTTATAAAATGCTGGCATCGGGTTAACACGTGCTGTGGGAAGATCGCCCATGAGCTGCTGACCTAAAATAGATGTGTTTTTCCTACAGGTCACGCACTTTCTGATATGCTTTTTGGTTTCTCTTATACCACCAATGATCCAATACCTTTGTCTAAGATTGGCTAATGTAATTCGTGGACCGCCATGGAATGTTAGTTCATGTGCTTGCTGTATCAGTAAAATTGTAAGTCGACTTTCGTAAGGTATGATGATGGGATTGTTTATTTCGGTACTTACACTCGCGTTCTTGAGACGGCCACCAACTCGTAAAATATTGTCGTCGCTTAAAATCATACATATTCTATGTAACTTACAGTAATTAGCATTATCATCTTATTTACAACTAGCTGACTTCACTTCGCACTTAGCACTTCGTTGGGCGTAAAACATTTTTTTATGATGATGATGAGGATAAAAAGTATCCCAAGCCAATATTACGCCTTATAATATCAGCTATCTACCAGTGAAAGTCCCGTGAAAATCGGTCCAGCCGTTCCAGAGATTAGTAGGAATAAACAAACAGACAGACAGACAGACGGACAGACATTTTTTTTAAATTGTTGTTATTGTAAATACAGTATATACTTTTGTACGGTGTCATAAATCACACCGTAGCATTTTTCACTTCACAATGCATTTTACCGTTAGTACGCGTTCATAATTAGCAAGCACCGCGCGTGCTCCCCTAGCAATTTTATAGCATATATCAATCTTATGTGGGACAATTAATAAAATCTTTATGTTCGGGAACACATTTGGTTTTGTTAATCAAACCCCCACATAATATGGTCCTTCGAGCTTTGTGACCTTCCGCGATTTGGCCAAAGCAGGATCATTCGCTGACTATCTATATCATGAGTGAGGACTATCAGTGACTATCAGAAAATCTGTTCGGTAAAATCGGAAGACAGTACAGTAGTGGTGTAGTGGTAAAATCAATCTAGCAGAGCAGTGGTAAAGTGAAATAGCACAATAGTGTAGCAGAACAGCAGTGTAACAGAACAGCAGTACTGTGGAGTAGCATAGCAGTGTAGCAGATCGGTGGTGTAGTGATATAGTACGATTTTTCATTTTTCACCGCATTCGGGAATGTAAATTTGAAATGCCCTGTGAATGTTTCCCTATATGATATTTAAAAAAAAACTTATGTTAACGTTATGTTATGTTGTATTGTTTTTGTGAAATTGTTTAAGCACTTACCAATAGCTGGCCGGACTATAATAGCTGGTACATGCCCGTGGTTGTCAGCAACCAAGTTTTCAGCCAGTGCTTTAGTAAATGTGTACGTATTGGGCCTTCCCTCTAAAAAAATCAATTTTCATTATAAAACGCTACTTGCGGCATTGTTTTCATAATATGTAATGACCTAACATATGAAATTGGGGTTTTGTAAAGGAGGAACATAAAGTCGATTTTTTAAACATAATATATTTATTTAATCGAAGTATATACAATTGCTATCTATGTACTTTTGCCATCTCATAGGTAGTTTATTGATTCCTTTACTAAAAAAACCATTCGGACATGAATCAATAAACCTTTGAAGGCGCTTTGGACTGCCCTATCGGAGTTGAATTTTTTCCCTCGCAAGAAGTTATCCAAATTTCGAAAAAAATGGTAATCTGTCGGAGCAAGGGTTGGGGTGTACGGTAGATGTCTTAGACGTTCCAATTGAAGCTCCTCTGTTGTTTAGCAGCTAGCTTTTCCATCATGATTTGCAGACGCTGGCAATAGACATCTGCCGTAATCGTCTGGCCAAATTTAGGAAACTGTAGTGAACGACAGCGGCACTAGTCCATCAAACGCTCACAGGTAACTTTTTTGAGTCAATTTTCGCTTGGGGCAGGCTTTGGCTGGTTCGCCAGGATTCATCCATTGCGATGATCGTACAGGATCTATTTTTCATCACAAGTAATGATTCTATTTAAAATCCCTTCATTATTGTGCCGGTTGAGTAATGTAACGCAACAGTCGATGCGCGTTTGTCGGTTTGCTGCACTCAATTCATGAGGTTCCCACCTTTCATGCTTTTTTTCCAATTTGCTTCAAGTACATTAAAACAGTTTTATCACTAACACCGCAGTATGCAGCTAACTCGAACGTGGTTTGCGATGGACCCGCTTCGACAATAGCCTTCAATTCTTCATTATCAACTTTGGCCTCCGGCCGTCCACGAGCTTGTTCTGCAGGTCGAAATTTCCAGAACGAAAACGTTGGAAACAAAAACTCACTGTGATTTCTTTTGCGACAACGCAGCCATACAGATCATTAATCCTTCGAGCCGTTTTTGCAGCACTGGTGCCACGGTTGAACTCGTACTCGAAAATAATACGATATTTTAAGTTTTCCATTTTCTGAACAGAGTGACGCAAAAATAAAACCAAAAGAGGAAAAAACAAATGAATTACGGTTTTCGAAACACAAATACACGAGTAAATAGCGGTATAAATTTTAAATTGGAATTCCTAACCAAAGAAGATATATTTGAGATCAAAGTGTCCAGTATGACAAAACGCCAATTTCATATGTAAGGACCTAATATTATATTACAAAAATATTACAACAAAGAATAAGAATAATAACGCAATAACAAAGAATAATAAAAAATACTCACTTAAAAGTTCTTTTAATTGGCCGTCATTGATTCCGTTTTCGATTAATTTCTTGACTTCGTTCAAAGAAGCAGGAGCCGGGTAAACGATTTCGTTAACAACATCTTTGTCAGTATTACTGAACGCCGTAGACATGTATACAAAAACCTGAAATAGATACAGATTAGACATAAGACATAATATCAATAAGTTTAATTGTTTTACAAATTTAGGAATGAACCATCTCATTGATAGATTTTCTCTTTCTCGTATTACTATTATATTAATTATTTAATACAACATTTCGGTAATACCTACGCTTATTTTCCTTCGATTTTCCTATTTTCCATGAGCTAGGGATAATTTAACACATTTTGCCAAATTCTGTATCTAATTTAACTAATTATCGAAGGATAAATAATAAAGACGGTAGCACTTAAATTAAAGGAAAAATGTAGTAGGACGATTGAAGCCAACCTGAGGATCTTTAAGTCGGTGACTCAAATTGAGGACTCGGCCAGTGCCGGTAACATTCACGTTCATAACCGTCTCCAGCGATTCATTTAACTTTATTGTGGCTGCCACGTGAAAGACTATGGAAACCTAAAACAAACGTTATGGATAAAGAGTAAATTAAAAACCACATTATTATTGTACCTAATTTCTACGCTCAAGTATATTCAAATACTAGGTAGGTATTTCCCTTACGTCACGTCCATAATTCATATCATCATAATATATACACTGGCGGACACATAAACTGCATCATAGTGCAAGAACACATTCAATCAAATTTTATTACGAAATATGCAAACTTTTTACATTTATTGGTTTTGTAAAATAAAGGCTGGTTTATAAACACAAAAGCAAAATCAAATTTAAATATGGTACTGTCACAAAAGAAAGTTAACTCGTTGTTACGTTAATTTTGTAATTGATGATTATTCTTTTTTGTTTTGTTACATGTTGAATTATCGTTACTAATTGTTTAATTGCTAGTCTGTTTTCATTTTAAACACGTTTTTATCTCACGAAAATGGACGTATCATCCGAAAAAGCCGCACAAATTGTTGCTCTAGTGCAGCAAGGCCTAGACCAACGAACAATTGCTGCAGATTTAAATGTAAACCAGTCTACGGTTTCCCGAGTTTTTAGAAGGTTTATGGAGACAGGTTCATTCAAAAGAAGACGTGGAACCGGGAGAACTCGGGTGACAACGTCTCGTGACGACAGGTTTATTGTGACAACTTCCTTGCGAAATCGGTTTTTAGCGTCTATAAGCATTAAAAATGAGCTCCACCAGATACGTGACGTAGCAGTTAGTGCACGAACCATAAGAATAAGGCTAAGAGAGCATGATATCACACCTTTCAGACCCGCAAATGGACCAAAATTGTCTGCAGCTCACAAGCAAGCTCGATTAAGAATTGCTCGTGAACACCAAAATTGGACTGAAGAGCAATAGGCTTCCGTTTTATTCACTGATGAGTGTAGGACTTGTTTGCACGGTGCTGATGGTTGCAGACTAGTCTACTGTAGACGAGGAGAGCGATATGCTCAAAATTGCATTGAGGAGAGGGTTCCATTTGGAGGCGGATCTTGTATGGTTTGGGGCGGCATATCGATGGATGCTCGAACTGAACTTGTGTTTATTGACGCAGACACACATGGCCGTGGTAACCGTGGTTCAACATCACATCGCTATATAACGGAGATATTGGACCCTCATGTGGTACATTTTAGCAGATTTATAGGCGAAACCTTCATTCTGATGCAGGATAATGCTCGTCCGCAAGCAGTGAGACAAGTTGAGGAATTATTTACTCAGGTTGAGATTCGTTCCATGGATTGGCCAGCACGTAGCCCGGACCTCAATCCGATAGAACACGTATGGGACAACCTAAAAAGAGCTGTATTTACAAGAAATCCGCTCCCAACAACGGTTGCGGAGCTAACAATACTCCTCAAGATCGTTTAAAAACACTGATCAGGTCGATGCGAAACTGACTTGAATCAGTTATTAGGGCAATAGAAGGTAATACACCTTATTAAAAACAATAAAAACTTTTTCTTTTCTTAGTATTTTAAAATTTTCATAATAAAGCCGTTTTTGTTCTATTCACTGTTTCATTCCAAAAAGCTGCAAAAGGAATAATTTGACTCTTTTAGTGAGAAAAGTTGACCTATATACACTTGAAATGATTTTTTTATCAACTTAAGAACCAGTCTTAGCATTATCATTGAAATAAATCAAAATAGTTTGCACTTTCACTAATTATATTTCATTTAAAGTTATCTTGCACTATGATGCAGTTAATGTGTCCGCCAGTGTATTATATTTATAAGCGAAGCGAACACTTCTTACCATTTTTTACGAAAATGATGCATACGAAGGTGTATGAAATTTAGCATATTTAAAATTTATTAGGAGGATTATTTTTAATAATGCCTTTAATAATTCGTAAAATTGATAAAAATAAAGTTCGATGAGATTGATCTACTGTTAGCCGGAACACGCGCACTTAGTTTGACATTCTTTAAAGATCTTACACGTGATGACTAGTTAAGATCCAGAATATGTCAGGTCCTTCTGACACTTTCATACAATTTCGTGAATTTTCACTGAATTTGAAATCAAAATTAAAACTTCAGTACGTGTGTTCCCGCTACCAGCTTTAATGTCTATTTCGCTCGAAAACGTAAGAAAAGAAATGAACACTTGCATTTTCAATATAAATGAAAAAAGATCCCTAATTATATAATTAGTAGGTGTGCCAAAATAAATTTTTGACGACTTCAGTGGTTAGCGCGTTGGCGCTCAAGCCGGAGGTCGCGGCTTCGAATCCCGCCGAGGGAACAAAAAGTTTTCTTTGTTCCTGGATCACGGATGTGTATTGAATATGTGCATATTAATAAAAATCTTAAATGTTAGTATAGTATAAAAGTATTAAATATACTTCCTGTTGTCAGACAACAAAATTATACCTGTAACACAACTTATTCGGTTACTTAGCACAGGGCCAGATTGACGTGGTGCGAAGCGTCCATAAATATTAATAAATATTATTATTACCATGTTTATAAGGAGCTGTTCATCATTAGGCTTCAGTCCAAGGTTCGGTTTCGATATGTCACCTACGATGGGTACTATTTTATCCAGAACGCTCGGGTTGCTATTTCTTAATCTTGAAAAAAGCTGTAATAAATGAAAAAAATTCAGCATTTTCTTTATCCTTGCTGTCGAATGGACATCACATAAGAAAATTCCGCAGTAGGTGGCAGTAGGCTGGTATGGTGGAATGCGTCTTGATCCTTGATTTGACGACTTCTGTGACCCGGGGCCAGTGGTTAGCGCATCTCAAGCGCAACTCAAGCAGGAGGTCGCGGGTTCGAATCCCGTCAGGGAACAAAAAGTCATGGATGTGTATTAAATATGTATATTATCCCCCTTACTAATAAAAATATTTATACAGTGGATAAGCTGTACAATGTATTGTCCTTATCTTATACGTTGGAAAAATCGCTTGACAGGCAAGACCAAAACAATCTATAGCTTGTCCACTGTATAAATATTTTTATTAGTAAGGGGGTATAAGTTTAATAAAAATCTTAAATATAATATGTATATAATAAAAAGTATTAAATCTATACGTTGTCTGGTACCCGTCACACAAGTTCTTCGAGAACTTGCCACGGGACCAGATTGACGTGGTGTGAAAGCGTTCATAGATATCCTCCTCCTTTGAGAGACCAGTGACACAGCAGTAGAGTAATGATGATGATGATCTTTATACATTGTTTCACAATCGCAAAAGTCAGGTTCAAGACCTTACTTTATTTCCATAAATAATGTTAATCTTATTCAAGTCGCAATATCTTTATAGTCGCACCCGCATTACAACCATGAGATCCAGGACTAGACTTTTAGTCACCAAGACAGGCTTATAGATGGGCCATAGTAATAGTGAACTTTAACTCTTGTAATTTGATTATTTGCGAGTTATATAAGAATAGCCGATACATCGGTACTACGCATTTATATTTAGCTGTCGCAACAAGTTATGAAGAATGATGTATATCGATGACCAGTGGAGATCTTTTGTAAAATAAGAATTTGACTAATAGTATACCGTAGGAGTAAATTGTAACTTGCCTGCTCGTTCAAAATGTTCTTCAACCGTTGTTTTGCATTTTGATTTTGCTCTTCTCGGATCAAAATATATACCTTTTCTAGTCCTGGACAACTGTACAGTAGTTTTTCTAACAAAACCTAAAAAGTAAAATTTATTTTTTATAATATATATTGTTCTGGAATAAAAAAAATCGTGTTTAACTTTAGATTACTGTCGGCAAGTGTAGGTGTACCTTTCCAACAAAACCGGTAGCGCCAGTGAGAAAAACGGATTTTCCGTTATATGCTTTTGCGACCGATTCGATAGCCATGGCGTCCAGGTTTTAGCGTTGTCTGTAATAAAAAAATATAAATATAATTAACAATAATAAATCCTACTTTTACTGTAAATGTGAAAGCTTATGAGTGAGGATGGATGGATGGATGTATGTATGAATAGATGGACGAATGGATATTTGTTACTCTTTCACGCAAAAACTACTGAACGGATTTCGAGGAAATTTGGTTTCGACAATAATTGTATACTAGTAATATGAGGCTGTTTAGTTTTCAAAATTCATCCGAAAGTAAGTTAAGGTTATTTTTTCTTTCTATTATACTACTATACTTACAATTATCTACTATGTAAAAGATACATGATATTGCATTCTAGAAACAAAATGAAGCCTTAGATAGATAACCAAATAGACAAAATAGAGCCTTGTTCCTATGAATAAGGCTCTATGATTTTCAGCCTTAGTATAAAAACGTCTTAAACACAATCTACTAGCTTTTTCCGTGGCTCCACGGGAACACTGTACTTTTTCGGGATAAAAGGTAGCCTATGTTTTCATCCAGAGCCAAAACTACTACCATACCAAATTTCGTACTGGTATGAATGAATGAATGAATGAAAAACTGTTTATTACACTAAAAACAAATAGGACACACATAACATAGAAAAACTAAATATCAATAAGCACAAAAGGCGGTTTATCGCTACAAGCGATTTATGCCAGACAACCTTTATAATCATAACACATGTTTACTTAAATGTAATATACTTGTAGGTGGCTTTATAGACACAAAATTAATAAAAAAATTAAAAACTAAACAAAACTGAACAGCCTCATATTACAATTCTATAATTGTTATATTAGGCTGTTCAGTTTAGTTTAGTTTAGTTCTCAAAATGTATCCAAAAGTAAGTTGAGGTTATTTTTTCTTTACGTACTTAGAATTATCTACTGCGTACCAGGTACATATTGCCTTCTATAAACAAAATAATAGTAAAAACTAGAGACGAAACGGATAGTAGTTTGGCCGGATACCGGATACCGGATATTCGGCAAGCTACTAGGCCGGAGCGCCGGATATCCAGCTGCCGGTTATTCGGCCCTTTATTGCGTTGACGCGATCAGTTTGATTTGAATATTGGCGCGGTGAACAAGATCGGAAATATTCAGGCGCATTCGGGTCGCACGTAAGCGGAGATCGGGTCGACTAGGGGGCGTTCGAGTGTTATCGCGCGTGCCAGTTTGTGTTTGTTTCTCAGTTCGTTTGTTGTTTATTTCATTGTTTATCACTTGTCGTCGTGATTTTATGTTTGAATTCTGATAGATTAACAAGAAATGTCATCATCAAAAAGACGATCGCCAATATGGCAATATTTTGATTTAAACAGTGACGATAACAAGTACGCGGTGTGTTTATTGTGTCAGGTTAAAATTTCTCGAGGTGGTGAAGGAAAAAAGGCTGGTACGTAAGTTTTAGAGGTTATGTTTTTGCTTCAATTGAACGAAAAGATATGAAAACGAAAAAATATGAATATTCTTATATTCTTAAACTGATTTTGTTAATAAACAAACTTAGTTACCTACCAGTATAAATAAATTTTGGTCGATGTGTCATTTCATTTTTATTTTCATTAGGTACCTACTACTACGGCCTTACATTAAATTAGTTTAAATTCTTTAAATAAAACGACATTCACCAATTTTATGAATGTGTGAGATCTCGGATAATCAATTGATTGATTTAAGTACAAATAATTATTTAAATAACATTATTAAATTAATTTAGGTTTTATAGTGATAATATGAATCAATTTATGATTAGCTTAGAAGTTTTGTTTACAAATCAACACATGTAAGTTTAAGATTCATATTACATTGATTTATACTAAGCAATTGTATGTAAATCATATTATTAATTAAATAATGATTTATAGTGACTGTATAAACTAATATTCTATTATTAATACTTAAAAGTTGTCATTTTTCTTACAAAATATAAAAACACATGTTCCTGTTTAGATATTTTTAGTATAGTAAATAGCTTAATTATAGCAAAAAATGTGCTGTGATAATTTTATTATTAATTAATTATGAATTTACAACTTATTTTGATATTTTGATTTAATATTTCTGGCAGTCAGAGGTGGGGCAGTGGGGGTGTTTACATGTTGCTTTTTAAAGGCGAGCTGTCCCATGGGAGGGAACTTATACACGCTTCCGGGTCCCCGGACCAGGACCCCACGCGTCGTCGGAGTCGACCGCAGGTCTTGGCCGCCCACGGCCCTTGCTACCGCGTCATTCACTTGCCACCTCGGGTTTCCCCGCGTTCTGCCGCGGGGGGTCTTCCCTAAAAACTGACTCTATGCGCCCAGTATTCGTACTGGACGCGTCATTCCACCCCAATTAGAGGGGCTTAGCCCCTGGTATTGGTTCCCCGCCCAAGGCCCTTTTCAGGGGCCCGGCGCGAGAAGAGTCTCCTTCTCTCGTTCGGGAGGGAACTTTTTCGGTTGGAGCGCCGTCGTGAGCACTACTACTCTGCGTCCTATCAGTAATATCTAATTCTGAGTACCAATTTGTCGGATAAAAGGATACAATAAGATAAGTAATTAACTTAAGTTGCTTATATTAACTAAATTAACTGCTAATTATGTTATATTATTTAAATTAATGGATTATTGCTATAGAACATAGCAGCCTAGAGTTTAAAACTGATTAGTAAATTGATTTGTACTTAATATATTTCAATAAAATTGTTTTCTTTATAAAATATTTTTTTTTTTTACTATTTAATTATGATAGTCTTTACGCTATTACTGACAAATGCAAGTTTATAACTTTAGCTTTTTTTTATTGATGCACATTGTAAATCGGTACCTACAATATTTTAAAGTATGTTTTTTTTTTGTCATTCATTAGGTACTTCAGCCATGAATAATCATTTGAAGTCCAAACATCCAGAGGAGTTTAAATTGATAAATAAAAAAAAACTGGTGAAACTTCAAAGCCGGTTATGGCTCCGGGACATGCCGTTCCCAGCACAAGTGCATCTTCATCATCAGCAGAAAAACAACTAACACTGTCGGAATCGTTTGAAAGAAAATTACTTTGGAATGTAAATGATGCCAAAGCCAAGAAATATCATTATTTAATTTCAGAAATGATTGCTCTAGATAACAAGCAGTTCAGTATCGTAGAAAAGGTCGGGTTTAAAAGGCTTCTGGAACAAGCGCTACCTCGTTATGATTACCAAGTCGCACTTATATTTCTCAAAAAATTGTGCCCGATATCTACAATAGTATTCACGACAAAATTAAAACAAACACTTCAAAAGCTATTGCAGTTTCTGTTACTTCTGACATTTGGACCTGCCTGCACATTAGTTCCAGTTTCTTGAGTTTCACAGCCCATTGGTTGTCTCCGGAATTTCAGCTGCAACACGGCGTTCTTGCTATGAAACCGTTTTCAGGATCACACACTGGAGAAAATATAGCAAAGGAACTGAACGCTATTGCTGCTCGCTGGGATATTGATAGAAATAAAATTCATTTACTAATCCATGATAGTGGCGCTAATATGGTGAAAGGAGTTCGAGTTGCAGAGTATGATTCTGCTAGATGTTTCATACATTCGCTTCAGCGAGTTGTTAATGAGGCAATGAAGGTCCAATCTGAAGTATTAGACATGATTGCTACTGGAAGACGTCTAGTAACTCATTTCAATCATTCAGGTTTAGCACAAGAAAAGTTGCTTGCAATTCAAAAGGAGTTACATTTACCGCAGCATCAGTTAGTGCAGGACATCAACACGAGGTGGAACTCTACCTACTACATGGCAGAACGCTTGTCGGAACAAAAAAGGGCTCTCTTTATGTCGCTGAACATGACACACTCACTAATTTGACGATACAACAATGGGGCCTAATGGAGCAGTGCATAAATCTTTTAAAACCATTTGAAGAAATAACGGAAATTACAAGTTCTGGCTTTTCTTGTATATCCGAGGCGATTCCGCATATTTCTGCATTAAAAAAGTATTTAGACCAAAACGAGACTGCACAAAGAACACCAGACTTAGCTCGTGATGAGAGCTTCTTTGAAAGCTGAATTGGAAAGTCGTTTTAAATCCTTAGGAGATAATCCAAACTACCTAATTGCTACCTTTTTAGACCCAAGGTTCAAGTCAGACTATTTAGGAGTTCTTGAAACTGAAAAAGCCCGACAGAAAATCATGATAGAGTATATAAAAAACTCTCTAAATAAGTATAAAAAAAACTTCTTCTGACAGTGAAAGATCATCGCCGTCTTCAACACCTGCTAAACGAATGAAAGAAGATGAAACTGGATCCAAGTTCACACGTGAATCTCATGACACTTTTTGGAACTGTTTCAATGAAGTGGCAAAGGATAGTAGTGATTGTCGCGATCAAGATAAACAAAATACAATTGCTAACGAGATTGATTTTTTTTAAAGACATCTCGAATCGATCGCAATCACGACCCATACATTTGGTGGTCAGTTAATCTAAATCAGTACCCGCAGTTGTCAAGGTTTGCTAGAATTTATCTTTCAGCACCTGGCAGTAGCGTTTACAGCGAAAGGCTATTTTCAGAAGCTGGTCTGGTATACGAAGCCAAGCGGAGTCGCCTCTTACCAAACAATAGCGGAAAATTTTGTTTTTATTCATCACAATTTTCCACTTGTTAATTTTGAGTATTAAACTAATACTTAATAAAACAAACATTTTTGATGTGCGATTATAAAAATAAACGGTGTCCATAACCTATTGGAGTATGATTTGCCTTGTGTAAAATAATGAGATTTTTTAAAATTTTACTATCCGGTATCCGGCCGGATACTGTATTACTATCCGGTATCCGGCCGGATAGTGAAAACAAGGCCGGATAGGCCGGATACCGGATAGTTACCGGATATCCGTTTCATCTCTACTAAAAACTAAAGATTAATAAATATGATAAAATAAACAATTATATATCTCAGTTGAGCAATTTTCAGATCCCCATGTGGCGTATAAAGTGAACGCTCTTTAAATAAAACATAGCGTGTTATATAAGGCCACCTACTACCTAGTTCATTGGTAAGATCAGTTCCATCACCACAACCTGAAGATAGCCTCTGGATTTCACTGTCGTATTCTATAATAACTTCTAGAATTCAATAAGAATTACAGAAGTTAATAAGATACAGAAGAGATAAGATATAAGATCAACGTTTGATCGTATCTTACCCATATCGTTACCCAATCGTTTGTTTCGGTCACAGGAAATACTTATGTTATTGATTTGGAAATGGTATATGAGTTTTAACAAATAATATAAACATAACATATCTACCTATTTATTACGTAGATAAATGTTGTATTTATATGCAAAAATATTTTTTTATGATTTTCGATAAGATATTTTTGAATATTACAAATGTTTGAATATTAAAAAATTGTATTTCTTGTTATCTGGAACATTTTTTCTTCGCAAATTTACTTCTATTATTTTGGTGACTTTGCAAATCTTTGCAAACTTGACATATTTTCTGCATTTGAAAAGGACCATCCTGACCATCCAGCTTGTAAATCTAGCGCCAGTACTTATTGCTGTCATTAGTCTCAATCATTTCTATTTTTTGCCTACAAGTCCGCTTCAATTTGACACTATTGACTAGGCTAGATTTATAGTCTGGACCGTGAAGATGGCTTTTTATAAAAGCCATGGATAATTTACCAAACATAATATTTATGACATATCAAAATATTATTATACCTATTCTTTTTAACTACGGCACTAAGGCCGCTGCCGCCTGCCACAGTTAAAAGAAAGACGAACAGATAAACAGCTAAATAGTTAGTTTTCGGTTTGATTGCACTACTACAAGCATTCGGTGTTTTCAAGATTTTGTGGAAAATTGTGGGCCGTCCGCCGGCCGACCGAAGGGGGCGTCAAAATTTACAAAGGACACTGGCGAATCCTGCCTGATTTTCCATCAAGAGCGTCCAAGTTTCGAACAAATGCGGTTTTATAGTACTTAAAAAGTTATAATATAAAAAAATATATATATTTTTACGACTTGGGAATAAAAAGTTACGAATCTCCGAATATCAGAGAATTCATGTGCAAAATACGTACTTATCTGTGGTAATCGTTGTCATCATTATATCTATATATTCTATAGTTATCATGCTGTTAATTGTCAATTTGAGGCATAAACGCTCCATCTAGTGGCCCAATAGATAGAGATATTTTTAATTGGAGTATAAAGTTATTTTAGTTTTCTATAGTTCAGCGGTTTAGTACCAGTTTTATGAAAAAAAAAACTTGGAGTGTGAAATAGATCCCTCTATACTATTTATATTTATAATAAGAAAAATAATTATTATGTTCTTGGTTTTCGTAACGTGAAAGCGACATCTATAATTTATCTGTTAGCATATTGCGTTTCCAAACAAACTAGTTATTAATTTCATTGCGTAATTGACATCACAACTAATAGATGTCGCTTTTCCGCAAATCGCCACTAGGGCAATTTATTGAACAATAGGTTAGGTTATATTTAATCAAAATTTATCTTTTATCCCCCGAGTTGGATGTATTATTGTTGTTCCTATATTCATAAAGTACAACATGCAATATATACTTTTTGTGGACACGTATTTTAATGACCAGGCAGTAAATGTATGGCGGCTTGCCGATCTCCTTTGGATCGATTTGAATCGTGTTATAGAAGCTGTTTCTCTGTACGTAAGTAAGTACATATATTTTTAATCTTCGACGCAAAAGGAGGGGTGTTATAAGTTTGACGTGTCTGTCTGTGGGTCTGTCAGTGGCATCGTAGCTCCTAAGCTAATATTTTTTTTGTATGAAAGCTGAAATCTGACATGATCGATAGTGTTCTTAGCTATTCATCATCATCAGCTCGCGCACTGCCTGATAATTCGGGGGTTATCTAGTTGATGAAAGGTTATAAGCAACTTCCACTGGTCTGATCAGTTCAATATACAAAATATCCTGGCACTTTAACAATATTGCCTACACTTGGTAACGTTAAGCTGATGCTGCATTATCACCTGGAATCTAAAGGACATAGGTATCGTGTTTGGGCTCATTTTGTAGTGAATTCAATGAATAGGACATAGATAAATAGTGATCATTTGCAATTGATAATGCAGTATTACTTGGAATCTGCAGAAATCCCAACTCTTCACTAACGTACAGCAAATGTATCATGTTTGGGCTCATGGAAAAGGCTCCGATGAATAGGACGTAAATAGATGGTGATAGTGTGCACCTAATAATTTTAGATTATACTAGAACCTCGATTATTCCATTAAAAAATGTATGCAAATTTTATAAGTGGTGATTAAAATAGTGTACGTATCTATTGTCGTATAGGTCCAAGGAACCTTCCACTTGTTGTATTCTAATAGAATGGACTTTGCAGAGACCAGGTACAAAATGGTTGTAATTAAAATAATTTAAAAAGTATTAAATAAAAAACAAAATAAAAAAAAAATTTAACCCCCCGGGGGTTTACACACAAAAAACTATAAAAGTAAATAAATACATTTCTATTTTAGCCTTTCAATATTTTAAAGGATCTTTTTAATATGTGCGTCATCTAGTCGGGGGACCGCAGAATGAAGATGTTTCTCTTGGCTATAACGATAGAGACTAAAAATAGTCGCAATAAATATTTATAATAGCTATAATTTTTTAATCTACGTTTAAAAGTATTTAGGACTGATACCTGCATATTCTCTATTAGCTTATACAAGGCTAAATAAAAAATTTCTTCGCACCGCGGTCCCTCTACTCGGCGACGCACATATTAAAAATATGCTTTAAAAATATTGAAAGGCTAAAATAGAAAGGAGATCAGCAAGTTGCCATACTTTTACTGCCTGGTAATTAAAAATGTGACCATAAAAATATTTATTGTAAGTTGTACTTTATGAACATAGGAACAAAAAAAGCAATAATATTATACATCGAACTCGGGGGATAAAAGATAATTGATTAAATATAACCTAACCTATTGTTCAATAAATTGCTCTAGTGACGGTTTGCGAAAAAGTGACATCTATTAGTTATGATATGAACTACGTATTGAAATTAAGAACTAGTTTAAATGTCGCTTTCACTTTACGAATACCAAAAACATAACAATTATTTTTCTCGGTATAAATATAAAATATAAATTAAATTAAATACCTTTTATTTCAGGCTGCATAGGCCCATATTAATAGCTCCCCACACTGATTTCAGTGACGGTGGCCGGTTTAATTGAAAACAGGCCAGCTACGCAGGAGTTATTTTATAGTGCCCAAGTGTGTGCGCAGTACACAAGAGCACTCTCTCTTCCTTTACTCTCGTAACCCAGTGGGTCGAATAACCGACACGACTGGTGAGATATCAGGCGCAGGTCCGATTTTTACATGCCCATCCGACGCATGGATCATCTTTCTTGTCAGACAATCAGGTGATCAGCCTGCATTGTCCTAACCAAACTTGGAAACAAGATTTTTTGTTGTTCCAATGCGGGAATCGAACCCACGACCTCCGAGTCGAGAGCCAAGCTCTAAACCACTAGACCACGGAGGCTCATATTATAAATACCTTATAGACTAACATACAGAACATATAATAAACTAACACTAACATTAAACACGTATTGTCTGCAACGTGGGGCGCGAAGTGTTCGGGAGTCGTCCTCTAAATCTTCTGTAGACACTCTAATCGGCCAGAACTCCTCCTTCTCGAAGGTCGGTAAGTGATGGGATTGCGTAACTTGGCACCGGCTTCTTCACGGGCGGGGAGCGGGCAGCAGGGGCGGCAGGCACGATGTTCGTTGACCCGTCGGATAATGCTGACGGGCTAAACGTGACCGCCTGCGCGCCTCGACGACGAGTAACGTTTGCTGCATCAGGAACCTACATATTGAATTAACACTTTTTAACTGTGATAATTCACTACGTAAATCATTTATGGTAGACTCTGATGCCTGCAATCTACCTCGAACTTCTGTCAGTTCTTCCTTCAGGAACTTGATGTCCTTCAGTAGGCTGACGACGTCGACGTGGTCCAGTGTCACCGGTGGCAGCTTATGCAGTTTTTTCGCTACAAAAGCTGGCACTTCATCCGGATCCGTCTGCTTTAGCGGGGAGATGATGTCCTGCATGCTTCTTTCGGTTCCATCTCTCCCTCGCGATGGCATGTTCGCGCTCTGGCCGAGAGTCTCGTACAGCAAATGCTTGCCTTCGCAAATCTCCTTGCTGGTGAAGGAAGACTTGCAGATCTGCATTATGCTGACCTCGTCCATGGTATCGACGGTATGCTGGATAAACGCCAGCAACTCATTGGCTACGAGCGCCATGATCACGTGCAGCGGAAATCAGCCGCGCGATGAACAAAATATTAATTAAATAAATAATATTATAACTGTCACTATCAGTATTATGCATTATAATGTTAAAAGCTAAAATTAACTAAAATCTATTTAAAATATTTACAAACTATAATATAATAATATTTGCTGCATATGTATAACGCGGAGCGCGACCGTTCGCTAGCTCGAAACATTACAAATATAGTATGAAGGATCTATTTTACACCCCAAGATTTTTTTTTTTAAATAAAACTAGTACTAAAATGTTGAATTATAGAAAACGGAAATAAATACAGGGTGTCCCAGAATGAATGGATAATCCTGGAGTGCCTAATAGTATGGCTATCAGACGCTCAAATGAAAATACACAAAAAAAAATTCGACGTGGTGCCAAAAATAAAAAGTTAAAAAAAAAAACGTTTTTATTGACCTTACTATACTTTCATGTACACTACTGCCGCAAATTAAGGAAATTAGTTGCATTTTTGTTGTTATCTTATTCCTCGCAGACCATACTATTAGAAATACAGTAAAAAGAATGAGTATCCATTGTACTTTTTTGGATAAACAAATATCAACTTAAATTTTTAGCATGAAAGATAAATAAATAATTTTGCCAAAGTTTGAGAGCCTTTCGTGAAAAAAAATTCAAATATTTATTTCAAAAATATACGCAGTTAATACAGTTTACAAAATGGTAATAAAATTACGTATTACAAAATTTTTTTTAACATTAAGATGCAAAAATGGTAAATTCGACTCAAGAAAGAAAATAATAATCTTGTCTTAAATTGTCAAAATAAAAGCGTTAAGTTTGTACATAAATCAATCTTTATTTCATAACAAGTGTTCGAATCATCTGCCACCGACTCTGATACAAGCTCGACATCTTCTAATAAATGCTCTTCTAAGAAGTCGTGCCTAGCGCTGTTCAGTTATTTTTGAAGAGGCCTCCTGCACACGACTGCGTAATTCCTCCAAACTTGAAATAGGTTTAAAATACACCTGTTATTTTAGACAGCCCCAGTAAAAAAAATCTAGTGAATTTAAGTCCGGGGATCGCGGAGGCCACAAAATGGGACCCAAACGACCAATCGATTTATTTGGATACGTCATTAGGAACAATAGGACGCCGAGGCGAGCATTAGATAGCGAACAATTATAGAGCCTGGAGATAGAAGATAATTAGGGGTAAATGCAAAAGCTAACTTTGGAACCGAAAGAGATACAAAGAAACGGACCACGGATCGATTCAGCAACCCTCAAAACTTTTTTTTTATTTTTTTTTACTAGCGAATGGTTTTGAAATACCCATTGTTTTCCCAGCCACCCACATTGAGGCTGAGGCGATGAGGCAGAACCAGCGAATCCCTAACTACTAGCCTTACTGTCTTTCGGAACGAGTGTACGATAGAGTTTACAATTACATAAGGTACCTACCTAATTTTTGGGGTTCCGTAGTACACAAGGAACACTTATAGTTTCGCTCTGTCCGTCAGTCTGTCTGTCTGTCTGTCCGCGCTTCTAGCTTCTGTAATTATGAATATAAATGGATGAAATTTGGTAAGTATAGTTATACGAGTAGGAAGATGGGATGTGAATGGGAAGTGGGGATGAAAAATATTTTTTCTTTCTATGGGGCCCCATACACGGTCCGGTTTTCCCTCAGTTTGGCCTGAACGGATGCAAAATCGTATCGTCTGTGTGAAATTTCGAGATCGCATCAGTCAGCCGTATGGACTGAAGTGATTCGTTCCAGTGTTGCCAACTCTGTATTTGCGAAACTACTAAACTCGTGTCATTTTCTACTAAAAGATTACCTATTATAACTACAACTTAGGAGTCCCTAAAATTATTTTTAGGGATTTTGTGTTTACAAAAACCACTGCATTTTCAGTTTTAATATTAAATTGAAAATATGATAATTTTACCGCTAAATTAAAGAAGAATATAGTAGGAAATATTACGTATATATAAATTAAATCGTTAGTTTTAAGCGACTTACGGAAGCGTGCTACTATGTGCTATTATGATAAGGTGTCATAATACCACATAATAGCAGGCCGTTTTGTATATTATGATTACTGTCTAGCTATTTTCTACAAAACCACTACTAACAACTAAATTCCTACTAAAGAGGGAATAAAATACTAAATTTAGTAGTAAAACTTTGTAAAACATCTAAGTTGGCAACATTAATTCTGACCTGAAAGGATGGACTGAACGGTAATAAAATTCGAGTGTAAAATAAAACCGGCCAAGTGCGAGTTGGCAAGAGGAGTTCCATACAAAACGGAAAAAATCACGTTTGTTGTATGTGAGCCTCAAATTTTATTTTATTCTGTTTTTAGTATTTGTTATTATATCGGCAATAGAAATACCTACATCATTTGTGAAAATTTCAACTGCCGAGCTATAACGGTATAGGAAGGTTACGGCCACAGACGGACGAACAGCAATGTCTCAGTAATAGGGTCCTGTTTTTACCCTTTGGGAACGGAACCCTAAAAATGGCACGTGGTCTAAAGAATATTTATTAGAGTTCATTGAAGTATTTAAAGCATTCCAGCCACTATGGTTAATAAAATCTGAAGACTATTACTATAAAAAAAAGAGATATGATTTCTATAACATATTACTAGAAAAATGTATGACACATTAATTCGGTTTCGTCGATAGCGTGACTACAGTTACAGCAAAATACACTGGCGGACACATTAACTGCATCATAGTGCAAGAACACATTCAATCAAATTTTATTACGAAATCTGCAAACTTTTTACATTTATTGGTATTGGAAAATAAAGGCTGGTTTATAAACACGCAAACAAAATCAAATTTAAATATGGTACTGTCACAAAAGAAAGAAAATTTTCTATAGAAGATAAACTCGTTGTTACGTTAATGTTGTGATTGATGGTTATTTTTTTTGTTTCGTTACATGTTGAATTATCGTTACTTATTTGATTAATTGCTAGTCTGTTTTAATTTTAAACACGTTTTTCTCTCACGAATATGGACGTATCGTCCGTAAGAGCCGCACAAATTGATGCTCTAATGCAGCAAGGCCTAGACCAACGAACAATTGCTACAGATTTAAATGTAAACCAGTCTTCGGTTTCCCGAGCTTACAAAAGGTTTATGGAGACAGGTTCACTCAAAATAAGATGTGTAACCAACAGAACTCGGGTGACAACGTCTCGTGACGACACAGGTTTATTGTGACAACTTCCTTGTGTAATCGGTTTTTAACGTCTACAAGCATTAATGCTTAAAGATAAAGATAAAGTATTGATCAACTTGTCTCGCTGCGTGCGGCAGAAGTTGATCAATACTTTACTCAGGTTGAGATTAGTTCCATGGATTGGCCAGCACGTAGCCCGGACCTCAATCCGATGTAACACGTATGGGACAACCTAAAAAGAGCTGTATTTACAAGAAATCCGGTCCCAACAACGGTTGCGAAGCTCAAACAATACTCCGCAAGATCGTTTTAAAACACTGATCAGGTCGATGTGAAACCGACTTGAATCAGTTATAAAGGCAAGAGGAGGTAATACACCTTATTAAAAAAAACTTTTTCTTTTCATAGTATTGTAAAATGTTCATAATAAAGCCGTTTTTGTTCTATTTACTGTTTTATTCCAAAAAGCTGCAAAAGGAGTAATTTGATTCTTTTGAATGGTATGATGAATCAGTGTACACATCAAAAGCTAAAACAGAGCGCCAGTATTGGGATATTGTGAACAAAAACTTTAATCTTGGTTTTCACATTCCTAAAAAGAACAATGTGAAGTATAAGCATGACGCTTATCGTAATAATTCTAACCCTACTGAGAATGAGCAAGTTAACTATGAAGATCATGTTAATGCGAAGAAAACTGCATGTAACATAAAGCAGAGTGATAGAGAAGATGCGTTAGAATCTCAAGGCAAGATTGTGGCTGCTGTCTTTGATTTAAAAAAAATATTGATTGTCCCCATGGTCAAATAAGCATTTTCTACTATAAAAGAAAACTATCTGCGCTCAATATCACAGTTTAGTACATGGCTAAGAAAAAAGCAGTTTGCTATATGTGGTACAAGACCATAGCAAAACGCGGTGCCAACGATGTTGCTAGCTGTTTATTAGATTACATTGCAGATCACTTTAAAGAAGGAACCAAAGAATTTTGGTTATGGTCTGATAATTGCGCGGGCCAAAATCGGTACAGATTTGTACTTTTTTTATATTTATATGTTGCTAAAAATACAAAGTCTCAATCACACATCGATTCCTATAAAAGGGGCACACTCAAAACGAAGGCGAAAGTGTGCATGCCCTCATAGAGCGTACATCTTTTTCAAAAACGATTTATACTCCAGCGTGGCGTCTTCTTGTACGGTGGGCAAAAACTGAAGGAGAACCGTATTTGGTTAAAAATATGACTCAAGAAAGCTTCTTCAACTTTAACGTTCACGTAAAAGACAAATTGTGGAGCAAGAATTTTAGACAACTGAAAGTATTGTGGACTAAAGTTAAGGAAGTTTTCGTTGATAAATCAGAACCTAATAAACTTTATTAAAAGTACGACTTAAAACAAGAAACCTACGAATGCGTGATCATTCGAACTGATGCAAGAAATTTAACTGCAGTACCTGTATAAGGAAATGCTTATTCGTCACTATTGAAGCTAACAAAATCTAAATATAAAGATTTAATAAGTATGTGTGATTCTGGCGTCATAAATTAAAGCAATGCCATGTTTTTTAAATCTTTACCACATAATTCTACAGACCGTGATGATCAAAGAAACAGTAGTGACGAAGATTCTTAAATTGCGATTGATCTCATACAATAATTATAAAGTGATTAAGACTGATTAAATTTACTGATTGTGATTTAAAATAATTCATAGAAAGTTAAAAAGTTATTTCATTAAGATATAAGTATAATTAATTATGTACAATTTAAATATCTGGTAGATAATTCAAATAAAAACTAATTTTATTTAAAATACTTCTTTAACTACCAGATGAGGATAAGAGTAACATTTTTTTGTTAAAGATTTAGTTTACTATTTTTTTTATTATTTTATTTTTTCTATTGGTTCACTTAGGTCATAAAATATTTTTTTTTAAATTTGTTATTGTACGTTCAAATAATGATTATGACTAAAATTTTAGAACATATGTAGCATACACGTTGACATTGGTGTTAATTCATAAACAAGGTTAAAACATTTTTTTTTATATTTAGTTGTAAAAAATGTTCTGAGTTCGTTTATTTAATTAAAGTTTTGATAATAACATTGGTCTTTTCATTATCAATTTGAACATTAGGGCTCAATTGTATTTTAAGACACGAAACGTATTTTAAGAAACGAAACATCAATTCCCTAAAACAAAGTCATATATAAAGATGTAAACTAGATTTTCGAGATTAGATTTAGAACTAGAGATTCGAAAATAATTATTAAACTCTTTTAAAAAATAGGAAAATAAAGGAATTAAACTCTTCAATAGTTTTTGCTTATTTTTTTCCGAAAAAGTTTATATTTGCGTTAATAATTTATGATTATATTTACACAGAACTTCAAAACCTCATACTGTAAACCGATAATTTTTATATACGATTTTGTTCTTGGGACCCGACGATATATATAAATATTTTTTTGTTTGTATGTAAAGTGTAATTAATTATATCCATTATTATAATCAATCCTAATCCTAATAATCTAATCACCACGAACATGTATTCTATGTACATTAGGAACCTATTTGCTGAATACATGTTCCTATGTACATTAGGAGTATGTATTCAGCAAATTACGTTTATAATTCTCGCGTTGTATTAAATTGATTTATTTTTATTATATAATACAATATATTATATATTTACAATAAATATACAATATATTTACAATAAATATGATGTAGCCGAAGAGACTATTCGGTTTAAACCACTAATGTCAGAAACTAAAACTAGGTATTGTAATTTTTTTGGTGTCAGATAAACGAAGTTTCATGTGGAAGGCTATTTGGATATCAAATTTTATTGTATATTTATGTATTTTTTTAAATCAGGCGACAAAATTTAGCTTTGTGCTACGCGAACGAAGTTGCGAGCAAGATAAAATATTGAAATGTCGTCTTAGAATGAAACGTCAATGTGTGTAATGTGTATGTTGTAGTGCGTATATTCCGCAGTACTTCGACCGTATATTATATTCAATAATATTATTTTTGCATTGTATTATTTAAACCATTCATGAAAAAGGCACAAGTTGTATGTATATCGTAAATATTAATGCAGAATAAAAAAAATGGGTAACAATAAATACGGAAAATAAGATACGAACATTTCATAATTTTTTGTGCATTTTTACTTTGGAAGTCGGTTTGGTTTTTTTTTATTTTTTTTATTTATTGTTAACCAAAAAGATACAATTTACATAGATATAATGCAGCGACAGAAAACCATGTTAGGTTTATCTTGTTGCCGGTTCACGCTCGTTACAAAATAACATACAATATACATAATTATAAAATTAAATTAACAGACACCTACCAGCCGAGCGCGCAGTGAGTACGACGTCGGGCGCGCATGCTATACGTCTCGACAGTCTCAATACTTGAGACACTATGATATGCTGCGCTTGCGCAGCCGACAGTCCTATGCACCGCTCGTCCGTATTTTAACTATACAGGATGCTACGCTATATTTTTATCTGAGATGTAATTCATCAGTACAGTTTTTATATTGAGAGGTGTTATTTTGTCTCGTACTTCAAGTGGTAAAGTGTTAATTAGAGTAGGAATTATATAATTTGAAGTACGTGTGCCATAAAAGTTAGAATGCTTTGGTATTAATATTTTCTTACTAGAAACACTTCTTGTTACAATTGATGGTACTTTTTTGTATTTTGAGTTATAATTGAAAAATTGATCGCATAAAAGAACGTAATCACGTTTATGATACACCGGCAAAACCTTACAATACTGAAACATTCCTGAATGGTCATTTTTAAATTTCTCTTTTATTTTCTCCGGCACTATCATTTTAAGAAGCCTATACTGCAACTTAAAAATTGGATCTAAGTATGTCTGAAATGTACGACCGTAGCTACTCAATCCATAGCAAACTATACTTTCTGCTAAGGCCTTATATAGTGAAAGTAGCACGTAAAAAGGTATTCTATCTTTAATCAGAACAAAACTTGCTAAAATCGCACGTAATTTTCCACAGACCTTATCAATTTGTTTGGACCAATTTAACCTATTATCAATGATGAGCCCTAAATAGATTTGTTCATTGACTAGTTGTAGTTGTTTACAGTCTTTTGTACAGTAGTTAGTATGAAGACAAATATGACTGTGAGCAACTACTTTAATGTCGTCTGTACAATAGATGTGACTAGAGTAGATATGCAAAAGCGTGGTCTTTTCCGCGTTTAATACCAACCCTGCATCATGGGACCATTGACATATCGCAGTAAAATCGGACTGCAGTCGTTTCTGGGCTTCAGATATGTCTTGGTCTGCGGAAAGAAGGCAGGTGTCATCAGCGAATTGAAACACCTTACAGTGCTTTATTACGTTAATGAGGTCGTTCGCGTAAGCTAGATAGTGCACGGGACCTATTACCGATCCCTGAGCAGTGCGTTCTGTTAGGGGTCCCTTCGGATTAGGCTTTTTTAAAAAAAGGTTTCTTTCCACAACCACTTTTATTAAAGGAAAATACAATAATATATGAAAGGACCCTTGGGCAGAACCGTCACGACCGAGGACTGAAGACCAACTGAGACTCACAGCTAGAGTCTAGACCAGACTAAACACGGGATGTGCTGATTCGACGTTACGTCAGCAACAACCCTAACAGGGACGGGACATAACACCTCCCTCCTAAGATGTAACTTCGAGGAACATCGAAGTTACAGTTGAAATTCTAAAATCTACTTCGAATATTATTAATGTTTTCAATTTCTATATTATCTTCAACATTCTGTTCAGGTTCCTTCATTTCTATTATGTTACACTGAATATTTTTAGATACTTTGGAATTAGAGTCAACTTTTGCTAGATTCAATTTTAAGGTTCTGCTGCCGGGTTTAACACAGTTATAAAATCTAAATATGGAATAAAGAAATATTACTATCACTATGAGTATGACTAATACGGAGTAATGTGTACCGTATTTAACTATATGAGGATTTTCTAGAATATTTTCTGAGTCCTCAAGATTTTTAAGAAAAATTTGTTGATTAAATTTAATATTATCTAAATCAAAATTTTGTAGTTTGATAGGGGTCACATTCCTCGCGCTTAAATTTAATTTCTTAAAATTACAACAGCTGTCATTAATAAGATAAGATAAATCAGGTATTCCAATTTCTATGGTAGCGTTGACAAAATCGTGTTGAGTTATGAGAGTATTGCTTTTATGATAACCGATACAATTACTAGGAAGTGACATAATGCCAGTGCCTAAAATCTTAATTTCGGATGCTTCGCTATTTCTACAATCTATAGAGACCTTACCGGGTACTGACTGTACAAAAATCCATTTATTATTTTTAAGCGGTTTCCAAATATCTAACTCTCCAAAAATTAATTTAGTTTCACAATTTTCCGGGACTTTATCAATTACTTTACTCATAAACTCTGTTTCACATGTGGACTTAGTTTCTGTTACATAGATTATTGAAATTTCACAAATATAGTTTTCGTTTAACATGTTTTTGCAACTATTTACATCTTCCAAGATACAATACTGCGATTTGTCTTTGGTCATTGCTATGTATTTTGAATTAGGTATTATTAAACTGAAAGAGTTGGGGTTGCTAGAGTCATGTGGTGTCGGTAATCCAATATTATGAAATAACATAAATTCCTTAATTAACACTAACGGAATTTGGAGAACAAAAAATATCTTATTATCTACATAATAACTATCAATTTTAGAAATACTTAACATAGAACTCATTGAGGCTATGTCGAGGCTCACAGGATACTTCATATTATTAGGTAAATGTTGATGATTATCGGCAATTTCTCTGAATAACTGCTGTGTCGTGATTAAAGAAGGGTGTAAGATATTTTGGTTACTGAATAAAATAGAATTAGTTATGTCTTCCAATTGGAAGGATAATGTTAAAATTGAAGTTTCTAAATTATTAATAACCTGGTTAATACTGATCTGAGACCAGAGCTCATCCGTGATGATAGATATGTTACGTACTTTAACAGAGAGGTTGTCGATAGCATCATTCAAATTTAATTCGTTAATTTTAATTTTATTTATAGTATCGTTATACATCGACACGGTAGATGTGGTAAGTAAAATATTATTTTTGACAAGAGAAACTAATTTATTTTGATTATTAAACAATACTTTTATAGCCTCGTCGTATTTAAGACCATCATTCTCATCTAAATTGCCAAATACATGTTTTATTATTGAGCCTATTCCACTCACCCAAGCACGCTTTGATTTTCTGGTAACTAAATGGGATACAGAACTAAATTCCTTATACATATCATTATATCTAACAGCTAGCGGCTCGAGGAGATGGTGACAATCGATATTACTAAATGTCGTTTTCTCACAAAGATCCTTAACTAATTTTATAGCATAGTCTATATTTTCAATATGTGTACTTAAGTGAGATATGTCCATTGGCATCAAGATATTTAATTTCCCGTTAATAACGCTGAGCTTGCCAAGATAGTCAAAATAGATTCCTGGGCTTGATTTAAATTGTTGAACGTAATGATTTTGCTGACTTTCAGCATGTTGATGAGTTCTGCAAGAATAGAACAGTATCTTGCTATTATAAATTATAATAACTAATATTATATACTTAGTGTGCACTAGTATGAAGAGTAATAAAAAGGTAAGGTAAAAGTAATTTGTAAATAATGTATAGGTAAGTATAATAAAGTAAAATTTAAATGTAAAGTATGTATAAAAGCAAGCATTATACGAACTCGGCACATGAGCAGGTTTGACCTGGTCATAGTGGTGTACGACATGACGTCGATTAATTAATATTGTCAATGTATTATTACCATTGATCTTAATTATTTTATAGGGGCCTTTCCACACTGGGGACAAGGCTTTCCGCAGTCTTAAATGATTCTTTACGTAAACGTAATCGCCTGCATGATAGCTGACTGGTCGTGTCCGTGTATCATAATATATTTTGGAATTTCCTTTAGATTTATTGATGAATTCTACGGCTTTTTGCCGGGAGTACTTGAGACGATTCTGCAACATGCGGACATATTCAGGGTATGTAGCCCCTGGGGATTCGCTATAGATAGAATTTGGTATAAATGGTTTATTACCGAACATTAGTTCATATGGTGTAAAATGCGTAGTAGAGTGGACGGATGTATTATAAGCTAGCATGGCAGTGTATATATATCGAGGCCAATTTGTTTGTTCCTCATTAATGTATGATTTTAAATATTCCTTAAGGGTGGAATGACTTCGTTCAAGAGCCCCTTGCGTCTGTGGATGGTATGGCGAAGCCCAAAGATTTTTAATTTTTAAGAATTTGCATGTCTCTTTAAACAGTCCAGATGTAAAATTTGTCCCTTGATCTGTGAGGATCATTTTGGGTATACCAAAAATTGAGATGTAATGAAGGAGACATTCACATGTTTCCTCCGCGGTTGTGGTCCTAATAGGATATGCTGAAGAGAATTTCGTTAGGTCATCTTGAACTGTTAATATATATTTCAATTTACCGGGACCAGATTCTGGAAGTGGCCCGACAATATCAAGAGCTACACGTTGACAAGGTTCTGTTGAAGTACTAGTTATTTGCATGGTAGCACGATTTATTTGTCGGAGTGCATTATTTTCTTGGCAGGATTTACATTGTTTAACATATGTTTCTATGTCGCTACGCATCCCTTTCCAATAGTAAATTTCTTTTATCCTGTTATACATACGAGCAGAACCTAAATGGCCAGCAATCGGGACATCATGATTATCGTGTAATATTTTCTTTATTTCAGTCGGGACAGGGAAAATAATTTTATTATGATATATTTTAATTTTAATCTGCGTATTATGAAAAAGGTAAGTTAAAATATTAAATATTTTAATAAATGAATGTTTTTCAAAAGGATTTTTCATATCTGATATACCTATTTCGTTGCTATTTCCGAAAATTAATAATTCATTACGAATCCTCTTTAAGGTTTCAAATATTTCTGGATAGGATGCTTCATCAAAATGATGAATTTTATAGAATAACAAATAACATATTTTATTATTACGTTCTATTTTATGGAACCCAAAAAGCTCTCTTTCAGAATTTAATATTGTTTGATTTGTTTCAGAATCATTCAGCATTTCTTCAAGATAAAGGTTGGATTCATCAAGGTCAATAGATGTTGGTACAAGGATTACTTTAGCCGGACATTTTAATAAACTTTCGTTATATTCTTCGATTACAGTATTAAATGTTTTACTTTTATCTGACATGGACTTTAAGAAGGTAGGATAATCATCTACAGGAGCATCTGGATTCGCGCTAGTGGAAGGAGTTGGCTCGGATGGTACTTCAAAATCTGGTTCAACGATAGGCTGATCGTTAGGCTCATTAGCCACGGCATCTTCGAGGCCGGGTGGATCAAATGGATCAGGAGGAGTATTCAAAAGTTCTGGTGGAGATTCAGTATTTTCTACAGGGGTTGGATCGGGCAAGAGATCCAAGAGGTCTCTCTCGGGATCAAAGGATGGCGGTGTCACTAACAAATCTAAAAGATCTCTATCTGGTGAGTACGGTTGTTCCTCCTGGGACTCTGGTGCTGAAGGAGATGGGTTTTCAGCTTGGATTGGGTTCACGGGGTACCGGGAAAGAGCGTCGGCATTTGTATTTATTTTACCTTTTTTGTATTGAATATCATAATCGAATTCTTCGAGTTTTAGTCTCCAGCGAATTAACCTAGAGCCCGGATCTTTACAGCTGAACAGCCAATTCAGCGGTTTATGGTCTGTAATTATTGTAAAACGGCGACCAAACAGGTAAGGCCGGAAAACTTTTGTTCCGAAAACTATCGCGAGACATTCCTTTTCAGTTACTGAATAATTGGTTTCGGCTTTATTTACAGTTCTAGAGGAATAAGCTATGGGACGATCTTGACCAATAGGACCTTGGGACAAAATTGCAGAAATGGCGTAATTGGATGCATCACAAGTTAACAGGAAAGGTTTGTTAAAATCAGGATAAGCTAATACCGGAGCACTTATAAGATTTTCTTTAAGATATTCAAAAGCAAGTTGTTGTTCCTCTTTCCAGACGAACGGAACATCCTTTTTCAACAAACTGGTAAGTGATTTTGCTATTTTAGAGAAATTAGGAATAAATCTTCTATAATAGGAAACAAGGCCTAGGAAGGATTTAATGTCCTTAGGGGACTTGGGTATAGGAAACTTAGCTACAGCCTCTGTTTTTTCTGGGTTTGGCCTTACGCCGTCTTCGCCTATTATGTGCCCTAAATAAACTACCTCTTTACGAAGGAACTGACATTTTTCCGGTTGTAATTTAAGATTAAACTTTCGAAGTCTATCAAATACGGCTTTAAGGTTATCTATGTGTGTGTCGAGATCAAAGGAATAGATTACAATATCGTCCAAATAAACAAAACATCGACTTCCCTGTAGTCCTGACAGGCAAGTATTCATTAGTTTTTGAAATGTACTAGGTGCGTTTCTGAGGCCAAATGGCATACGATTAAATTGAAAGTGACCTTGGGGGACTGAAAATGCAGTTTTGGGTGCATCGTCAGCTGAAATACGAATTTGGTGGAATCCAGAAGCAAGATCTAGTGTTGTAAAATATTTACTTTTACCTAACTGGTCTAGAATTTCAGAAATTTGAGGTATCGGATAAGTTACGCCTACACTTATGTCATTAAGCTTTCTATAATCTATCACTATTCGCCATTTGCGTTGTCCGCTTGAGTCAATTTTTTTGGGAACTACCCATATGGGTGAGCTCCAAGGAGAGGATGACGGCTCTATTATGTTATGTTCAAGCATTTGATTTATTTGTTTTTCGACTTCCTGCTTGTGACATTCGGGAAACTTATATGACTTGGTATGTATTGGAATTTCGTTATTTGTTCTGATGGTATGTTCGATTGCAGACGTATGTGTGAGCTGATCACTAGGCATGTGAAAGATATCCGGATATTGACTACAAAGATCAACAAGAGCATTGAGTTCTTCTTTATTTAAATGATCTGTTCGAAGTTCTTTTATTACTGCTTCGGATCTTTCTGAGGTAAATAAACTACACGTATTTACCGGATGTAGAGGAAAATTTAAAGGTTCAACATGGAGTTTTAGATCTCCTTTATATGTGCATAATTTTCAGAGGTGTTGGCAATAGTTAAATTAACGCGATTATTATTTTTGATTTTAACGATGCAATTAGATATAAGTAAATCTTCCGAAAGATGTTGATCAACTATAACACCCTCTTTTAAATTAGTTTTCTGTATTGAGCATAGAATTACAGCTTCACTTCGAGGTGGAACAATAAAGAACGGTTCGGTGAAAAGTAATTTAATTTCGGATTTTCCTATTTTTAATATATCATTCGTGTAATCTATTTTGCAGCCGAACTTTGTTAAGAAATCTGTGCCTATAATACCATCGTAAGGTAAGCTAATCTCTTTTATTACATGAAATTTAAATACTAACGGATTTTTGTCATTTAATTTTAGCCTAAGTTGTAAGTGACCCTCTGTAGAAGTCGGTTCGTCGCCTGGATCTATGCCTTTAAGTTTTACAGGTTCTTTAATTAATTTTTGACTATTTAATATACAGGTTTCTTTTATTAAGCAGATCGACGAGCCCGAGTCGACTAACAAGGATAAAAGGATATCTGAAACTGAAGATTCTACTAATATGTGAGGTAAGCGTCGCTTAGTTGTATCAATATTAATTTCGTAAATTTCTTTTTTTTCAGGTTCAACTACGAGGGAGTCTTCGGTTTGGGGCTGGTTACCCTGCTGCGTGACTCTGAAGAATGCATCTCTGTTATGGGACTGATTACCCTGTTGTATGATGCTGAGAGATTTATTAGCGTTTCCATTTTGGGGCTGATTACCCTGTCGTATAACGCGAGACGATTTATTAGCGTTTCCATTTTGGGGCTGGTTACCCTGTCGTATAACGCGAGACGATTTATTAGCGTTTCCATTTTGGGGCTGGTTACCCTGTCGTATAACGCGAGACGATTTTTTAGCGTTTCCATTTTGGGGCTGGTTACCCTGTCGTATAACGCGAGAGAAAGTTTTCGTGTCGATTTCAGATTTAATTAGTCCCGCACGACACGAGAGCGAGACGGAATTTAGTTTAAATTATTATTATCCGATTGGAATAAGTCATCGACGTGTTGATCATCATGTTCATTCATAACCAAATGCATTCGATTCGGTTGTTGCCGGAATTTATTATTAAATCGGCTGTTATTGTATTCCCTTTTCGCGCAATCTTTAATATCATGGCCCGTAGTTTTACAATATCGACAAAACACCGATTGGGTTCTGTCTGAATAATTATTATTATTGTTGTTATTAAGGTTATTATTTGGAGAATTAAATCTCGGCTGATAAGAAGGCTGATTACGTGACGTGTTTGGTTGTCCATATGATCGTGGGAAAAACGGTCTGGGTCTCAAGTTACTTTGATTATTATTTAACTTCGATTCTCCCAACTGAGGTCGTTTGTAAAGACTTTGTTGTATGCGCTCCTCAGAGATCGCAATATTAATAGCGTCATTTAAATTTCGCGGATTTCTGCAACGCACAATATTTGAGATACGGGGATGTAAGCCAATAAGAAAATGATGAAGTGCTAAATCCTCCATGGCCGCTGAACGACCAGGGATTTCCTTTAGTGTGCAATTGGACAGGGTTACCTCAGTCAGAAGCTGTGAAAGATAGGTTTCTACGCGTAAAGAATATTGTGTTACGTTTTCATTAAGACCCTGTTTACTTTCTTGCAAGTCCATAAGTATGTGAGCATAATGCTTACGTTCACAAAATTGGTTTCGCAGGAATTCTTTTAATTGGTCCCACTTTTTGAATTCTTTGATAGCGCAAGCAATTTCGGCTTTACCTTGCAACTGGCTAAAGATATAACGAAATAGGATTGGCTTTTGTACTTCAGTGGCCAAGTCATACGCGTTATTACAATTTATAATAAATGAATTTACACACTCCCGGGAACCATCAAATGGTTTGATAAATTTAAATAGTGTATTTAGATCCAGTTCGACCATCATGGCACTCGTACCCGAAGCGGTTCCCTTTCGGGTCGTTGCTTTGGGAGAAACAGGAGGGTTTTTAGCTGTGTCAGATGGACCAGCTTCCGATTCGGACATAGGAATGTTAAGATTTAATAGTTCACTTTTCGACATATTGAAAAATAGTATTAATGAGAATGATAACAAATTAAATTACAAATATGGATTATCTTAGTGGAGTACCGAACCCTAAATCTAGGTAACCTTAGAAGGCTACTAAATGTAAACAGTGACCAAAGACTCACAGTGATATCAACGCGTGGGCGGCGAAGATAAGCTGCACGGCGACTCGATGCATGCCCGCGCCCGGCCGGATAGTATGACTCGTTCACACGGTTATAACTTTTAGGATTTTAATACTATGCACTTGGGATTTTCACTTTTCACTTTGACTTTTTCTCTTAATGACTTTATGGATATTGGAAATGAGTTGGTTTCCTCACTGCACTTTCACTAAAGATTTTTTTTTTGAGGAATTTTTAGATTTTCACTTTCTTACGATAACTTTCCAGGATTAAACGACACTGGGGATATTCTATCCCACCGCTGCCACCAAATATGTTAGGGGTCCCTTCGGATTAGGCTTTTTAAAAAAAAGGTTTCTTTCCACAACCACTTTTATTAAAGGAAAATACAATAATATATGAAAGGACCCTTGGGCAGAACCGTCACGACCGAGGACTGAAGACCAACTGAGACTCACAGCTAGAGTCTAGACCAGACTAAACACGGGATGTGCTGATTCGACGTTACGTCAGCAACAACCCTAACAGGGACGGGACATAACAGTTCGGTGATTTCAACCTGGTCACTAAGTTCTGTTCCCACTTTGACGCGGTAGCTACGTTCATGAAGATAGTTGCGACACCAATGTAACAGGTTGCCCCTAATGCCACTATTTTCTAGCTTTTCTATTAGGGTGTCGTGTCTAAGTGTGTCGAACGCCTTGCTGTAGTCAATAAAGACTATTAGAACATGTTTTTTATCGTTAAGGTACTGATTTATATCGTCCGTGAAGCAAGATAATAGTAACGTTGTGCTCTTTTTTGGCTGAAATCCATACTGGGTAGTCGAAAATATGCCATACGACTTGTAAAAGTCCTGTAATAGCTCGCATATGTATTTTTCTATGATTTTGTCTATAACCGGTAAGATAGTGATCGGCCTGTAATTATTATAAATGTCTGTAGGATCTTTTTTGTGTATTGGCCTTACTATTCCCGACTTTAACATGTTAGGGTAAATTCCGGTTTTAACACAAGTATTTATTAATCGCGCAACAACTATAGACAACCTATCAGCCAGTCTTTTTACATCTACAGCCCTTATAGCGTCAGTACCTGGAGCCTTAAATGTATTTAGGTTGTGTATAATTTTTTTGACCTTACACTCCGACGCTTGTTTATAAAGTAAAGATTTGTTGATTGGTTTTATGTAGCTGCATTTGTTAAGTATTTCTGTAGTGCATGCTGGAATTATACATTTAATGTTATTTTGAAACGCTTCAGCCATATTATTCGCTATGTGTTTATCATTTTCATATTTAAAAGCTTGCTGAATTACTGTGTCTATAGATTTATTTATCCTACCTGCTATTGTATTTATTATTTTCCATAATTTTTTAGTATCTCCTGTATATTTGATTATTTCTTGCTTGTAATATGTATTCCGAATTTTGTGAACTTGCTTATTAGTTATATTTCTTATCCTATTGTACTCTAATCTTTTCGTTTTATTTCTAGTATATTTAATCCATTCATTGTATAATTTGTCTCTTTTCCTACACAATTTAACTATTGTATTATTAACCCATCCGTTATTAGCACGTTTCGAGTGTTTTAGCTGCTTATATTGTGACTGAATGTAGCATTTGTTGAAATTATCATTAATATAATCGTATATGTCATTGGGATTGTCCATATGTTCAGTGATTTGCCAATCGACGTCATCAAGGAGACGTTTTAACTTGTTGTTATTATATCTCGTTAAATACACCGGAGCATCCTGTATCGACGAGTCATTTACTAATGTAACCGCTGTGAGACGGTGATCAGCCAGTACAATGCCGATCGCGGCGGCGTACGCGTCTCTTATGCGGGATCTAACGAAGATATGATCTATACAAGTTTTAGATTAGTATTTTCTACTCTAGTAAAATCTGTGATTCCGCATATTAGACCGTGCCCATGTATGACATCCAAGTATGATTTTTGAATAAGTGACTCGTTTTTTAGATTTATATTCATATCTCCTAGCATTATACAGTCTAATTGAGTGACCATATTTAAGGTGTTATCCAGTTCACTTACAAACGACTTACAATTAGTATTGGGCGGTCGGTAAATTGCACAGAGGTAAAGTGAGTATTTGGATTGGACAGTTATTTTACCAACAATACATTCAAAGTGCTCAGTAGTGTTTTTTAAATTAATAAATGTGTGACAGTTTTTAATATACATAATAAGTCCACCACCTTTACGATTATTTCTAAGTTTTGTGTACATAGTGTAGCCTTGTAAGTTGTATAGTGACTGGACAACACTTGATATGTTAGCCTCAGATAATACTATAGCATCTGGATGTGCTTGCGAGTTACTTAGGATTTGTTCTATCTTCCAAAAATTTTTGATTAATGAACGAATATTAACATGGAATATTGTAAAGTTAGTAGTGTGTTTAGGCAGTTTTGATTCAAAACTAAGGTAGTCTATACAATTAAAAATTTATTTTACCTTATGAGCCATAGATAGTTTTATGATAGTAAATGTTGTATGTTAAAAATATATTACTTAAAAAGCTTTATGTATTTTAAATGAATTTCGACTATTATAGATTAGATTTAGTTTTTTACAACTTTTTCAATATCGTTTTTAGATCTAATTTTTTGTACCTTAGTATTTTCGTTTTTACGAGCTAGCACACAACCGTCCTTAAACCATACAAACTTGAACTTGTCTCTGAGGTCCTGTTTCGCTTGCCAAAGTAGATGCTTGTAGTAAGGAGTTAAGGCTTCGCGGATGATGATTTTGTCATTTGCCATAGGTCCGCTAAGATTTGGCATCATATTTTTAGCTTGTAACACCTCCTTGCGGGCTGCTAAGATCAACAAGTTTCGTGAAGTTTCTAGAAGAAACTTGCTAGAAGCCTGACATGGATGTACAGGAGTACAATAAAGCCAAAGAAGACTTTTTACTATCGTTAGCTATGTTTGCAGAAGCTAAGCAAACAATTGAAAGAATCACAGTATTACAGAGTGCAAGCCCGCTCTGGTTAGAGACTAGAAGGAAACTTTTGATAGCGTCCTGGTTTGCTAAAGTTTGCAAGCGGCGTGCAAATACCAACTGCGTCCCTCTTGTTAAACAAATCCTGTATGGCAACGATCTCAGCAACGTCCCTTCTAAAAATCATGGCAGGAACAACGAGCATACAGCGCTTCAAGAATTAAAAAGTGCTTTAAATTTGAACATCCAAGAATATGGATTGTTCATAGTAGTGGATACCCTGACGCCTTTAGACATCCTCATTAACAGAAGGAGAGAAGTGCCATGTATGGACACGCAGATGGTACCTACTTAGTAACAGTTACCAAGTTCGATCGTAAACTTACGACTAATTTTACTTAATCAATACCATTCAGTAAAATTAATCATTAAAGTTAAAAACTAATACTATCAAATACTAGGAATAGTTACGTCGGTATAAAATCGAGCAGACAGCGGTTTCAATATGTGTGCGTTACTTGTAATGTTATTGTTTTGCAATTCAGATACCTAAACTTAAGCGGGTTCAAAATGTCATAGCGTCCTTAACAAATATTGTAAACATATCTAAGATGAAGGTAAAATATGCCAGTCAGCTGTTTAGTAGAACAGTTGCATCAAATATGAGGTATCTATCAGGTAATTCTTATAAATTTTTTTAATATTTTAAAATCCTTTAAATTTTAAATTTCGTTTAAATTTCGGGCACGTAATATACTGGTTAAGTCAAGATTTATGGCAGAAAAACTCTACAAAACATAATATAGTATTACTTACTGGTAATTAAAGACCTTTGCCCAGCAGACACACTAATAGCTAATAATAAAAATTAAGATCAAACTGCTAGACATTTGCTCCTGTACGTTCCTCAGATGTGTCGCTACACTACAATAATATAAAACAGCACTGTTGTAATGTAAAATAACACAATAAGTTTATTTCTTTTCAGAAACAGATATATCCTGCCCAAAGAGTGTATTAAGACTGCCGACATAATATGTTGTTTTTGACAACTTATTCGACTCATTAAATGGAAGCTTTAATAAAAATAAATTACAGCAAACCATTTTTGGGTCCGACAAAAACAAATTCGTGCCATCACAATTTGTGGGAAATCTCATAAATCAATTTAAAAACGATGACATTTGTGAACAAAATATCTGGAAAACACGAAAATATTCCTACAATGAATAATTGGGTATGGACATTGGACGGAATTCAACAATTAATAAAAACCGTAAATAAAAAATATGGGGTTTGGTTCTATTTGGACGCGGCACCTAAACCAAGATCCATTGGATTTTTTTTGGAGCTATTAGAAGCCATGGCTGTTGCAATATAACCCCACACAACAACAATTCCAAGGTGCATTTACAAGACTATTAATCTATAATATGTCCAGTGTCCATTCCATTGGAGCGAATTGTGAAAAGGATTTTTGTAATGTATTAATAATTAAAGTATTATCGTCACATATGAAAGCAATGCCTTGTTATGAACTTGTGATTTTGATTTTATCCCGGAAATAACATTAAGTGATTTAAAAGATAAAAGTGATCCTCGCGTTAAAGGCCCTCTGGATTATGTTAGCGGATACTTTGCCTGATGTGCAAAAAAAACATTTTTAAAAATTATAAGAATTGCTCCACTCACATAATAAGTAACAGAGAAAAAGAAATGATACAATTCCGGGATTATAAAAAAAGGGTGGCTTTGTACACATACTACACATAATCTGATTTCATGTGTGTCAGCAATGCAAGACATAATTGATTGTATTGTCAAAAACATAAAATAAAAAATATTAAAGAATTTATAAAAACATTAGTGTTAAAACATGTAGATTTTAGTTTTATAAACTGTACTATTAATAAGGACAAATTAATCGATTATTTAATTGTCTTGCTGATTTTTCATATATTATAATTAAGTGTCCTTAAAATGGTCTACGATCTGAATAGGAGACAACTTTAACTAATGTGTTTAATGGATTAAAAGTATATCATGAATAGGTTTACGGAAATTTCTGTCCAATAAACTATTATTATATTATATTGTCGCCAATACTTATATGTATTTTACGTGGCTAGGGTAACAAAAATAGTACACTAAAACTAAAATAAAAATTTCATTTTTCGTTATTTTAGTTACATTAACAGTTAATGAAGAATGTTTTTGTGAATGTGGTGGATGTGCAGAATTAGGATAATAGCAGTAGTATAAAATTATAGTGAATATAAGTAGCCATGTGTTGTGTGTGTGTGGGTGGTGGCTGAAGAACATATATACATGTCTATAATTTTTGTCAAAATGTCTAATAACTTACCCTTAACCATTTATCTGAACATTTTTTTGTTAGTTTGTATTTGCATAATCATGTATTTATGTATTTAATATGTATTAACTTTTTATAATAAGAATTAAAAACTAGTTATGATAACAAAATCAATTTTACCATAAAAGTAGGTAAGTACTAAAAAAATAATAACTACTCCAAAACTTAAAATGCTACAAAACAAAGAAATCTCCCAGGTCGTCCCCACCAGGCAGAGTACCTAGAAGGCTCAAAGAGTTTCCTCGCTGGATTGCGATACTTATTCTCTGGGCCAGGTAGGTGCCGGCTCTGGGGTCTCGGGTGGCCTCAATGAGTTTTTTGGAGATTTCTGCGAAAAGTTTGTGTGCTCCCAGACCCCATGTATCTAACGTTTCAACCCCAAACGGTTCAAATATGAGATCCCCACTAAGGTTCTCATATTTCTGCCGCTTGAGGTTTTCCGCCTGATTGGCGGCCGCACCTGCAGAACTCGAGGTGCCCTGGACATGGGACGGAGCAAGTGTATCGACGCAAGTAGCGTCCCATACAAGAGCCCGTCCCACTCTCCAAGGGACCAGGGTCATACCGTCTGGTCTCTTGCCATCGTCGCGCGCCAAACCAGAGGGTTCCAGCACAGCTGGCACTCCGGCGGTGACAAGAGCCCGACGGATGAGATCGTTCAGGCAGTGATGTCGGGAGATGCGGCCGGCGCTTCGTTGACAGGACAGCCCGTGATGTCCGAGGCTGTCCACATTTGCACCACAAACACAGCGATGGGGGACGACGTGGGGGGTGCCAAGACGCAGGGAAGTGGCTAACCGGAAAGCTGTTCGATCCAGCAATGTGCCCGTATTGGGTGACGGTAATGCTTGTAGCCAAAGGCCCGACTCCCACTTCTCCGCAGCTAAGAGGCGAGCCTGCTCCACAGAACTGGAGGACGTATTAAGAAGATTATTCCGTACCAGTCTGCAGAGTGGCTCGTCCCAGAGCCTTTGGGAAAAAGTATTGTCAGGCAATTCGCTACAAGCACTAGTTACGCTCCAGGCGTCCTTGGCCTCGTCCAGAAAGGTAACTGTATTGGAGTAGGATGGGTGATGTAGTATTTTGGAGATAAGACTATGGTTCGCGTGGACTGAGGACAAGAAGGCCGGAAGCGATATGTCAGAGGGCTTTCGAACACCCAGGCCACCGAACCTAACTGGACGCGTTGCCTGAGTCCATGCGCGGTCATCAAAATTTGTATTCAAAATAGTGGAGAGCGTTTGTCTTATGGTATCATCCAACTGTTTGAGAAGTTGAGGGAACTTCCACAGTTGACAACACCGTTAGACATATGTCAATTTAGGTACGAAAATGCAAAAACGGATTAGGGTAAAGGCCATGTGACAGTTAATTTGGAGGAGGCGGTCTAAAGTTTCATTAAAATTTTGTAATTTGTTATCTAAGAAGTCCGGGAGAGATTCGTCTAAAATAGGTGAGCCCAAAAGGAAGAGCGAATCCTTGTCAATGACAGACAGTTGTGGAGCTATTTCTTTAAAGCTGGATATAATCGCGTTTCTATCCCCACAACTGTCTGGCACAAAAAGTTCGCACTTACCTAGGTTCAGCTGCAGACCTATTTTTTGGAACTCGCGGATCAGAGTGCGGAAGTCTGATAATACAGTGGGTGCATCGCTTCCAAGGGTCCTATCATCCAAATACCAAACATTAAATTTTGAATTTAGAAGCTCGATGACCGGGTGTATAGCAAGGCTGAAGATTGCTGGAGCTAGAGGGTCGCCCTGTTGGCAGCCCACTTCGGATGAGATGAGGTGGTCTTTGTAAATGAGTTTGGTGGGGTCGTTGTAACACTGGAGCATAAATGGTAAAATGGCAGGTGCTTTAGATTTAATTTGGGCCAACAAGGCGCCTCGGTCAACTGAGTTGAAAGCGTTTTTGATATCGACCTTCAGAAACACATCATCGCCATGATTGTGGATAGCTGTCCTGAAAGAGTGAACGGCGGCCTCACAACCTCCTTTGCAGGCAAAACCGAGCTGTTTTGGCTGGAAGTATGACGCGAGGGAAGTTACCGATTTGCAAGCTAGTTTGGCTGTAAGGCGCCGGTATGTGGAGCCGACAGCAATCGGACGAATGCCACCATCTCTCTTCCTCAAGGCGCAGAGGTTAGCTCCATACAGAATGTCTACGATATCTGATGCGACCCCTCCACGTAGCATCAGGTTGCACAGATTCGTAAGTTCATGCAAGAGCTTCTCGCCGGCCTCCCCGCAGCAACCGCTGGTGAGGTCCTTCAGATGCTGAGGGGTGAGACCGTCGAGGCCGCCAGCTGAACCCGGAAGAAAGGACAATTTATAATAAATTGAACTTGACGTTAACTTAACTTAACGTTGACTTTTTATAATTAATCATATCCTGGTCGAAAATTTGACAGCTTTCTTCGCGCAATTGAAGTTGCAGGCAACATCTATTAACTGATTTGTAAAGGTCGTCTACTACTCAAATCCTCTACTGTTATGAATAAATACACTTTATAAAACACTAGTTGACCCGTGCCCACATTGTTGGGCGTTAAAACATTTTTACTTTACTAACCTAACCTACAACCTACTCATACTTCCTACTAAAAATTCTACCACTTACATCTGCTAGCTACACCTATAAACTATACATACTACCTACCAACACATATACTATGGTTTGTACCTATAGCTATGTTTAAATAACAACCGCTTTTAGTTCAGCGCACTAAATTCAGGCGGCGCTGTAGGAACTATGCCAAATTTTGGCCTCAAGTTTCGTCTCTATTCCAGTATATACTACTACTAAAGGTACTATGCTCAGAGTACATTGTTACATACTGGAATAGAACTTGAGCCCAAAATTTGGCATAGCACGCTAGCGCCGCCTGAATTTAATGCACAGAACTTAAAGCGGTTGTCCATAATAGTATAGGTACCTACCTACTTATCTCAGTAGTCATATCTATCATTTATGGGTACTTAACCATAAAGTATAACTTCGAGTATTATCAGGCACTCATCTATGAATATAACTACAATTTATTCACAAACCATGGTTCCATCCACGAAGCAACCAATATTTTAAGTCTAGAAGGATAAAAGTCAATTATATAAAGTAAATCTTAATATGATTTATTTTTAAGAAGCGATTTGCGGGTTTACACTAATTGTTATGTTGCTTTTAACCTAAAGGTCAAATGTGTGTGAAAATGGACTTTAACAATATTAATGTTAGTCCATTTTCACACACAAAACTATGCATAACAAATTAATTAATAATTTTAGTATGTACATATTATGTACTTCCAAAAATATTTTAATTTGCAATTCTTATCAAACCTTGACATTTTGTCGGTAGGTACCTCAACGCAACGACGAGAAGCCAGAGCTTGACTACGTTTTAACGCGTCGGGTGTGGTGTGGTTGTGAACTGTGGTACGTGTGGGAGGGGCCTAAGAGCCACCAGTATATCTAAAGCGTTTACTTTAAGAAGGGGACTAAAATAGTCTAATTAGTATTCGCTTAACCTATCGTATATAGAGTTCACGTATCTCAAGCCCTTCAAGTAAACGCAATTATTATCTACGCATTTTATCTTAGACAACAATTTATTTATTTATATTTAGTACACAAACAGGTTACAATCATTCCTTGATAAGTTAAAATTAAGCTTAATGGCTAAACTAGATAGCAACCCAAAAAAGTAGGTATACTTACCTAACTTAATTAGTTTTCGGTTGTAGATAAAAATAAAAATAAAGTAATAAAAAGATAGCTACTTACATTAATAGTAAAAGGGCATATTATCTACGTCTTATTGCAACTATCTAGTGAAAAAAGAAATGATATAATAAATAAAATAAAATCAACTTCTAATCTAAATTAAAATTTTCGGCGGGTAGTTGAAAAGTTAACAATCACTTAAACTAACTCTCGTATTTATTAAAATTTAAAATATTTGCAGCACTTACTTTAATTAAATTTATATGTTATTTTTAAAAGTCAAAGTCTTCGGACGACCGCGAGGTTCATTTTTCAGGTCGAAATTTCCAGACCGGAAGCGAGCAAACCAATAACAGGTGATGCGTTGGTTTGTAGTGTTAGCTCCGTAAACGTCGTTGATGTTGCGTGCCGCTTGTGCCGCGTTGCTGCCACGACGGTACTCATATTCCATAATTACTCGAATTTTTAACGTATCCATGATGACGAAAAAGATTGAAATGCGATGAAAATGTAACACTAATCAATAAACAAATGACTACTTTTGGAAAAAGAACTCCATGTTTTTAAAATAAAATTAATTTGAAATTAGAATTCTTAGCCAAACAAGAATTATTTTGATTTGAAATGGCCAGTACTGCAGAACAGCAATTTCACAGGTAAAAACCTATTATTACGTATATAGAAATTAAATCGGTAGTTTTAAGCGACTTACGGATGCGTGCTACTACTCGTATGTGCTATTATGATAAGGTGTCATAATAGCACATAGAAGCAGGCCACTTTGCATATTATGATTACTGTCTAGCTATTTTCTACAAATCACTACTAACAACTAAATTCCTACTAAGGAGGTAATAGAATACTAAATTTAGTAGTAAAACTTTGTAAAACAACTAAGTTGCCAACTTTAATTCTGACCTGTACGGATGGACTGAACGGTAATAAAATTCGAGTGTTAAATAAAACCGGTGAAGTGCGAGTCGGCGAGAGGGGTTCCGTACAAAACGGAAAAAATCACGTTTGTTGTATGTGAGCCTCTAATTTTTATTTTATTCTTATAATTTGTTTTTATAACGGCAATAGAAATACCTACACCATACATGTGTGACAATTTTAACTGTCGAGCTATCACGGTATAAGAAGGTTAATATATAGCCTGGCGACGACAGACGGACGAACAGCAAAGTCTCAGTAATAGGGCCCGTTTTTACCCTTTGGGTACCGAACCCTAAAAATGGCACGTGGTCTAAAGAAATTTATTAAAGTTTATTGAAGTATTTAAAACTTTAGAGCCACTATGGTTGATAAAATGTACAAACTACATTACTATTAAACAAAGCGAAATGATTTCTATAACATATTACTGGAAATTTATTAAAGTTTATTGAAGTATTTAAAACTTTAGAGCCACTATGGTTGATAAAATGTACAAACTACATTACTATTAAACAAAGCGAAATGATTTCTATAACATATTACTGGAAAAATGTATGACACAATAATTCGGTTTCGTCGATAGAGTGATTACAATTGCAGCAAAATACAATAAATAAATAAAATAGTATCCTAAACTGACCAAGAGCATGTCACGACATGTCTAAGAAGGGTTCCGTAACTATAAACGCGCAATAGGTTTTCTTTGAATTACTACAAAAGTTATTGTCATAAAGTTATTACAGAAGCTCTGTCTGTCTGTCCGCCGCTCTCCTAAGCGGCGGACAGACAGATAGACGGACGGGCAGAGTGAAATTATAAAGGTTCCTTAAGTATTTCGGAACCCTAAAAACACGACCGAAGCTCGCGGCAATTTTCCGTGTATGTGCTTGGATCCGTTGAGGTGGAACCTTAGATTAAAACGCCTAGAAACCGGGTACGCGCATGAGAAGTGAAGTAAATCATACTGAGCCATATTGGCTCAGTTTCTTCGAACGACCCGTCAGTTGTCAAGGTCAAGCGCTTGTGCATACATATTATGTGTCACAATGCATCGGAAAAAATTAAAAAAGCTTTGGACATAACATGTCATATGTAAGTATGAAATGTTATGTACGAACAATTTGACTTGTATTAAGTCAATTATTTAAAACATTTTAAAATAAAATCATATTATGTCGCCATCTTGCTGCCCTATTTGTTTAATTATCAATTTAAAGTATTGCCCGTATTAAGCTAATCCTTAATACCAGTTTTAATAAAATAAAGTTCACAAATTGTGTTTAGATGGTTTAAAATGAAATGTAAGTTATATTTTTACACTCAAGATATTAAGAAAAACAAATACAATAATTCCAATTTTAAGAGTACACACTCTACAACTTTAAAGTTTTGTTTGTATGCATACCGACGTATGTAATGCCCAATGTCTACATCTATCTGTTGCTTGCTTCACTTTGTACGATGCGTTTGTTTGAAGACTATCTAGACGTTTTTAATCTAAGGGCCGAACTGACGTTAGTTCGGTCGGATGCGATTTTCTCCGTGTATGTGCTCGAATCCGTTCAGGCCGAACTGACGTCATTTCTAAATGAAACGATCGGCCTCTCGTCTGTGGAGGCTATACCCTATAGGTCCCTATAGGGTTTTAGATTTTAGAATAAGCGTTGTGATCCTTGTGATCCTTGTGATTAATGACACAATTCTTACCAGATTTTATTTTTAAAGAATAACGATTGTTGTAGGTACTAAGGTATAAAAAAAATTCTAGAATAGCTTAGGTTAGTAATATTTTTGTCTAATATGGTATTCAAAACATTTGTCTCGATTCCTTTCTCTCTTTTTACTTTTATTCTACGTTAGATTTTTCTTCTTCTATCGCTAACATAGACAACTTTATGGAATCATTTTTAATATTTTTAATAACATAATGAATTCGAAGCCTCCGTTGATGTCGTAATATCTCTCAGTCAGTCGCAAGTGAACAAAAAGGGAATATTATAAAATGATTCATTAACCTATAAAGCATCGCTGTTATTTAATAACATTTTCGTTTCAAACTTTTATCTCCAAACTAATAAGGATATTGTTTTATAAGATTGACTGAAAGCTTGCTAAATCATTAAGCCCCAATTTCACCAACGTGTTAAGCCGACGCTTAGGGCTGAGCTACGGTTTCTAATTTGTTTGTCCCGATCTAACATTGAATGAGAGAGGGAGAAAGAATCCTGGATTAGCCTTAAGCGCGTTTTAAGTAGTTTGGTGAAATATAAACAAAGTCACAAGCACTAAAAGAGTTTTATATTTAAAAAATACATAGGTAGTTTCAAAAAAATAATATAGTTATACAATTTGTTTACAAAGAGAACGTTTTTGATTATACATCGATAAATAATAAAGTACTAGTTGGCCCAACAGACGTTGTTCTGTCTTAACTATGAACTGGAATATATAAATATCTACACCTACACCTACCACCTACGTCCTACACCTACCACCATCTGTCTTTTTTAATAAGTCTTCAACCCCCTTACCTACCTTTCCGCATTAACTACGTTCTACAAAACATTCTGTATAAGATTATATTTTTAGGGTTCCGTAGTACTACAGGGAATCCTAATAGTTTCGACCTTTAGCCTGTCCATCCGTCTGACCGTCTGTCCATTTGTCTGTACTGTTTTTCCAATTTCTTATATACAAGGCTCAATTCATACCGAAACGAAACGATACGCGACATGCATTTTTAAGATTGCTACTCAAAATTGAACTTTATTCATTACTAGGAGATCCAGGTGTCTTGATTTGCACGGGACGTCCTGATTTTAAGGGGTCTGAGGACGCGTCCCGATTTGCACCTGATCGGGACGCTAAATGTCCCGATAAATCACAATAATCAAAATAGAAAATGTGGCAATTACAGAAAGAGTATTTTCCGAGGCCGTCTATCTTAATTTGGTCCGACGAAGACGAAACTGTGTGTCTTGAACAGGAGGAAATTTTGAATATAAAAACTAATCATTAGCCTTCCTTTTGGCTTCGCCGCGCCGTAGTTGGGTAAAAAGTAGCTATATCATGACGCGGTGCAGCAGTAGCGTATTTAGGAGTAGGCTACTTAGACTGTAATAGTTGTAGTAGTAATCTACAGTTATACAGCACGGTGGCACTTCCTGAACTTTCAATTTGTCTTCTATATTTTTTTCTTTCCTGTATGGTTTAACAGATTTTTTTAACCTGCATGCAAATTGTTTTTAAGATTCAAAGTAATTAAATAGGAATTGATCAAATTTAAACCAGCAAAATGGGTAAAAAAAAAAACAATTCTCGCTTGCTTTTCATATACAAAATTACATTTTCTACCTATGTTCTATTTTGCGATATTGTTTAATTTTTCAAAGTACACAGTCTTTCAGATAGGGATTTTCTTAACAAAATTTAACCAGTAAAATTAGAAAAAAAAATTGCTCGCTTGCTCGCATTTAACTAAAATATTATTTTACAACATAAAAAACTACCTAGCGATCTGAAAAATAATATTTACATACGTTCCGTTTTGAGATAAAAAAGGATAAGTGCAGTTTTTTTGGCAGTCCCGATTTATAGATATGTTACAGATTATACTGTAGGTTCTTGGTGGAAATTCATGTTTCACAGTAATAACACACAGGACTTCTTGCACTAGTTCCACTTTAATAAGTATTTTACATTAATTTTAATATATTACACGACCGGTTTCGACAAAGTCATACACACCTGATGATGACTTTGTCGGAACCGGTCGTGTAATATATTAAAATTAATGTAAAATACTTATTAGAGTGGAAATAGTGCAAGAAGTCCTATGTGTTATTACTGCCGATTTATAGACTCGAATCCCGATTTCGGTTGCCTTCTGTCCCGATTTTAATCAAATCGCACCTGGCAACACTATTCATTACACAAGAAGATGCACGTTTCATTATCAGAGTTCGAATATCGAGTTGCATCGCGCTGCACAGCGCATGTGCAGTGTATGTCATATGAAACGCGAATCTTTTTGTGTAGTGAATGAAGTTCAATTTTGAATAGCTATTTTTAAAAAGTAGCACCGCGTATACCTATCGTCGCGTATCGTCACAGTGTGTACTGACCCTTAGATATCAGTTTATGTTATACTTTAGACGAGACAATCTTGTATATACATAATCGTAATCTCGGCAACGTCTGCAAGTATTTACATGAAAATTTACAAATTACATTAGTATGCAGGGAGTTTTCGGGAAGAAAAATCGGTCCAGCTAGGTTTTATCCCTGGACACTGTGCATTTTTAAGTTCTATAATGTTTTTTCTTTCATCGTGCAAAATATATAAATAATTTCGACTCTATAATGTCAGTCCGATTGGCAGTTTGTTTAATTTTTGCGTTGTTCGGAAGGTTGGAATGTGGTGGGTTCGAACTCCGGTTAAATATTTTTGTGTTACTTTTTAAATTTTTTAAAATCTACTAGAGCTCCGAGCAAAGCTCGGTTACCCGCTACGAAAAACCAAAATTTTTATCATCTTTAATTGTACGAAAAAAATACTTTTTTTTGAGCTTCTAACAATGCAGGCCAACAGTTTATATGAAAACTCATCGACTGGCCCTGGATTCCTGGAGCTATAAATCATACGATACTTTACTATGTATTATAAAAGTATTATAAGAGTATTAAATACATTGGCCTGTAAAAGTAAGTTTTTTTTTCAAAACTATAGAAGTTAAATTTTTAAATAAAACATGTTTTACAACTAATTTTATCATCTATCTACTAGTTTCAGAAATCTGTAAGAATCGAAGTTTTAAGAGTGTAGTACTTTCTTTTGCAGACCAGAATATATATATTTCTCTTGTCACTTGTCTGTACCTGTAACACAAGTAACATAGAAGAATACCACACAAGCGTCCATAGATGTTACTATTATTATATTAATATCAATAGCCAAGTCTGAACTCTGAACCACACCTATTATTTCCATTTTCAACAAAAGATTAAGTATACAATATTCATAATACTTGTATGGAATACCAACAAGCATATTTTATTCATGCAGGTTTTTTAACAACGCCAAGGATCTAAAAGGGTTGTCGTTTGAATTAATAGGACCCTACCTCAATTTGATGTTAATTAATATTAATCCAGTAGTTCCGAAGTATTCTGAATTCTAAATTACTCGTAAGTCGTGGTTGATTACTTAATTACCACCCGAATACTTGTTTATATAATTAGTAGCAATGGAAAAAATATTTCAGACAACGTAAAGGACAGGGATCAAAAGATAACCTGGATTATTAATACCCGTTTACCATTGTTGATTGGTTTAACGTCTACCATTAGGCCGCGGATGCTTTTTATCTACCCATTACCCACTCATTATTCAAATAAATATCCCAAGACATCGTTTGCAATTTTAATTAGTGAATATTAATTTTCATGTCACGAAACCCTTATTGTTTATTTGTATATACCTTATTGTGTACATAGTACTTTGAGAAGTATTTGATTCTCGTTTACCCGAGTGTTCACACAGTCAAATAATGATAATAATATAAAATAATTAAGTTAGTTGTGTAACGCAACATACCTACTTTGCTCTCTCTCCTTTACTATATAAAAACATTTCCTCGCGCATTTTCTAACGAAATAGAAAATTTTGTGCCAAGGGTATACCCTGGATCCAAAAGCACTGAATATAACTCCTCAGTCACAGTCACAGTAAAAGATACACGTTTGGAAATTTCGGCATTGTTTAAAGAACTGCAAACATATGCCAATATGTAGCTTACAGTAATCATCATCATTATCTTATATACAATACCTAAAGGAAGCTTGGCCTGTATTCAATTATACATTCGAACGCTTATTTTAAACTTTCTTAAAATGTGTTAATAAAAAATTATAATGACTAAAGAAGGAAAAAATATTATTTTTAAACAAAAAATTAAACCGACTTCCAAAGTAAAAATGCACAAAAAAGTATGAAATAAAATTCATTTCCTAAATAATTCCCCTTTTAAATTCGGCTTAAATTTACACCATAACACAAATACTTGGATATTTGGGTACTGTAATATAGTTTGGGCTGATACCGACATCAAAATAATGAAAATAGTGTACAGAAATAGCTAAAATTTTAGCCGAATTTAAAAGGGAAATTATTTAGAAAATGATTTTTATTTCATACTATTTTGTCCATTTTTACTTTGGAAGTCGGTTTAATATACTTATAGTAAAAACATGGATAAACGAATCCACTGTAGAGCTGGCAGCTCCTACATAATATATATAATAAAATGTATAGAATAAATAAAACAATACGACTGCGCCTACGTACATTATTGTATCTGAAAGATACTACTTATCAGGAGAGCGATTTAAAGTTTTTTTTCGTATAACTTTGTCCTTAATGGTTAGATCCTCATGAAAATTAGCATAAACAGTAGGGTAAAACCGGGATAGATGCCGCAGCGGGATAGATGCCTCATATTCTAAAAACCTAACTTCCCGAACTCACGACTAAAAATTAATCGCATAAGTAGGAACCGCAGTCACCCCGTACCTCAGTTACCCACGGACAGTCGTGCGGCGAGGACGCGTTTCGCTCGTGTGTTTAATTATCTCCGCGGCGAAATTCACGAGCACGTCAAAGATTTAAAGGTTAGTATTTTGCGTTGTTTAACTTTTTAATTAGTAATAAATTCCGTTATATTTTTTATTTCGGTAATATATTGGTTCATTGAGTCTGCATCTAGGTGTAAATAGATGCTATTTTGTTTATAATTTATTTAAAAAATACGTGAGCATCTATCCCTATCACAAAGGGTAGTTGCCCTGATTTTTTGAGGTAGGGGCACCTATCCCTCCATACACCATATATGGAGTAGGTGTATATTTTAAAAATATTTTTAGTGTCTGTTATTTATTTTATGTATTTACGTATATTTACATTTGGACTTTTTACTGATTCTAGCAGAACTATGCCACGAAAATATAAAAGAAAGGAAGGAGTACGAACTCGAGTATGCTCTTGGACTATAGAAAACCTACAGTCAGCTTTCGATGAAATGGACAAAAAAACTATGGGGATAAATGAAATATCCCGACAATTTGGGATTCCATCAAGGACATTGCGAAGACGATATGCTGCTAAAAATACAACAAAGGTACTTTGACACTAGGTAGCTTTTATTTAATTATTTTCTGTCTCTAGTTTCTAATAAATTTATAAACGTAATGAGTTTTTTAGGAAAACACCCTTTTTTAGATTTTGACAACGAGAAAAGGCTAGTAAAGCACATTCTCAAGCTTGGTGATGCAGGATTTCCCCCAAACAGACAAGCCATACAGATGTTAGCTTATTAATTTGCTGAAAAGCTACACTTAAAACATAATTTCGACCACGAAAACCAAATGGCTGGAGGTGCATGGTTCAGAAGTTTTATTGAACGAAATCCGGAGCTGTCTATCAGACAAGCTGAAAGTTTATCCGTGGCTAGAGCTAAAGGTCTTAATAGAGAAGAAGTAAATTGTTTCTATGAACTTTTGATTAAAGTTCTAACCGAAAATGATGTTGGACAAACCAGAAAGGATGAATCTGGAATTCAAAAATAAAAATAATAAACCCGGAAAAGTCGTAGCAAAAAAAGGTGCAAAAGTCGTCAATTCAGTGACATCTGCTGAGAAAGGTGAGACCATGACAATCGTTGGCTGTTGCAATGCAATTGGTAATTTCCTTCCACCAACTCTTATAATAAAAGGTGTGAGTAAAAACCTGAATTTGAAGATGAACTTCCAAAAGGCTCAAAAGTCTTCATGAACAAAAAGTCAGCTTATATAAACGCCGAGCTTTTCTATAAATGGTTAACAGAACATTTCATACCTCTGAAGCCCCGTGGTAAGGTTCTGCTGATTTTAGACGGTCACTCGTCACACTCAACTGCACCGGACATGCTGAAAGCTGCTGCTGATAATGACATAATTTTACTATGTTTACGTAGTCACACAACTTCAGCTTTGCAGCCCTTAGACAGATCAGTATTTGGGCCATTTAAAACCTATTTCAACCATGAAACTAATCAATTTATGCGCTTGAATTTAAATAAAAAGATCAGCCGTTACAATGCTGGAAGGCTTATACATAATGCTTGGATTCGCGCTGCCACCCCTGCAAACGCCCTTGGTGGCTTTAGAGGTAGTGGAATTTACCCAGTTGACCCAAATGCATTGGCAGATACTACATTTCTGATATCAGATACTGCACTGGGAAGTGAAAATCCTGGCACTTCTCGTGCGCCTGATCAAGTTGTAGGACGAACGTCAACAACCCAGCCTCAGACGTCTTATTCGTTAGATTGCCAACCAGAGCTCTCCAATGTCTCGAAAAATATAGAAGCTCGTGATCCTATTGCGTTTGAACAAAGAAAAGAAACATCTCTACCTCAAATTCTGCTTCTGTAGTTTGTCCACTAGAGCTGAACAATCAAAAAGAAAATATTTATGAACATGAACAAAATAAGACACCACCAAATCCGATATGTACTCCAATTGACAGAGAAACTCCTAGTCTCTTGATCGATTCCGAGATTTTAGAGGATAGTATTAATATTATTGACATTGGTGATTTAACAATTGCAGAGATTTTAGGAACCAATATAGATCAAGAAACACCTTCGAAAATTCTAATAGAAGCATCACCTATTCCAAAAATCCCTTTGACCATGGCTAAGAGGGCGAAACAATCAGCAGATATTTTAAATTCAAAAGAAAATATAAAACACAAGAAGGATGTGGCTGAAAGAAAGGAAATACAAATAAAAACTAAGTTAGATAAAAAAACAAGACTGTAACTACCAAAGAACTTAATAAAACAAATAAAGGAACGACCAATAAAAAACAAGACAGCAAAAATAAAAAAATAAAACAAAATAAAACAAATTATTTTAGTGAAAATAACGATGACAACCTAGCTGATTTGTGTGATAAAGAAAATAATAATTATTTAAAACTATACCACTACCGAGCATCATTAAAAAGATAAATTATTTACAGTTCAAGCAGCGAAGATGAAGATGATCCACTTATCTATAAAATTAAAGGAAAGAAACCTAAAGGTTTGCCCGTAAAGAAAACTAAGAGAGATGGACAGGATAACCCTAAAGATACAAGTAAAGATAACTGCATTGAATGTTTTGAAAACTATAAAAATACGAAGTCGCAATCCGACTGGATTCAATGTGTAATGTGTCAGAACTGGCTACATGAAAGCTGTACACTTTTCAGAAATTATTGCTCAAAATTTGGAAAATTAAAATTACTCTCCGGCTAAATTTCAATTAACGTGCTTATAGTAATGAAGATTGTTGATGATTGAAGATCTTAATTGTGTTATTACTTATTTTAATATAGGTAAAAAGTATGATTGTGCAATGTGCATGTTGACAGTTAACATGAATATTTTATAACAACAATTAAGAATTTATATTTTTGTTGAATAAATGCATGTAAAATTTAATTTAACAAATAAATATGATTATGCATGTTAAAACTTAAGAATTTACATTTTAGTGAAACAAATGCTTTAAAAATTTAATTTTAGTAACTTGTGTGATATTATAATTATCTTCTAACAATTATTAAAAGATTTAAAAAACACGAAATGTTTTTCTTTATTATGATCCATGTTTCTTGGAGACAATTGCTGTTTTAGGAGAAGAACTACCTAGCATTTGGTTTGAGTTTTTTGTTTACACGGTATAAAGGGCATCTATCCTGCACAGGAGGCATCTATCCTTCTCAGTATTTTCATGGTGGGGCAACTATCCATACAGGTAGGCATCTATCCTCTAAAAAAGAGTTCCACGAAAAGCTAATTTCTGCAAAATCTGTTTTAGATAGGTTAAAAAAGATTAATAATAATTCAACATAAAGGATTGAGCTAGCTACATTAATAAAAACTATTCGTATAAAATTAATATTTTTAAAATTAGGTGGCTATTTCAAAAAGTGGGGCATCTATCCCGGTCTTACCCTATTGTTAGCATAAGAAAATAGTACATTGTATCAAAAATCCAAAATGTTGAATAGTTTTTGCGAAAATTAAGTAACGATAGTATACCACGTAAATGAGCTTGCTCTCTTAATCGTAACTGGCACACCAATTATTTTCTAGGAACTGCTTAAGTAAAAATGTATAGAATTTACCGATTCCGATAATCTACGTTGGTATTTATCAGGAATATTTTATTGTAAGTGTCACATTCGATTATGTACTACGTAGATTGCTTGTACTTACGATTAATGGTAATGGAATAACAAGAACAAAATTTACATAAAATATCTTTACTATCGTGGTTATTCACAGTACTTAGCTTGGCGCACTTATTTGTTGTTCTTTATATAAAGGTGCGGAAGAGGAAATCAACAAATCGTTAATTGAGACCAAATCAGGATTGTTTTACTTCTATTTCTTATATTTCATTATTCATATTCTGATATTATAGATATTCTGAAATAACCTCGAAAAAGGCAAAATTATATTACAAATCTATTTGAATATGTGAAAAATATAAATTAGGAAAGCCTTGTGTAGGAGTCATCTCAAACAGCTATGAAAATTATTAGTCTTCTTGTATTATTTTCTTACGTCTTCAAGGAAATATCTTTTAAATTTTACTTTTACTACTTTTAAATTTTACTACTTTGGAACTGAACTAAAAGAGCGTATCCGACTAGTGGCCTTTCAATAACAACATAAAACTTGGAACCTATCGTGTATCGTCCAATCAGCGCTACCGATTGGATCAGTTAGAACTGACCATGTGTAGGTGTAGATTGCCATGACAGTTGACACTGTTTTATTTCAATATGGAACTGATCCAATCGATAGCATTAAGTCGATCGGATAATGCGTAGTATGGTACTGTACACTAGGGTACTGTAAGAATAATAATGATACTATTCTGCTGTAATCTTCGACATAACTACTTTTAAAATTACTTGCAACATGACTGTCATAAGCTTCCAACTTTCTCATTCATAAATTACTTTAACTGTCAGCTTACCTAGTCATTGTCTGTCAAGTGACCTTTTAAAAGTATCTGAAAAAGATTGATTAACTAATTCGTCGTTTTAATATTTAAAAATTTCATAGGCTCGGCCTTTATTTAACATGCGATCAAGCTTGCTGCCTGAAACTTTTAAGCTTGCTGATGAAATTTTAAAACTGTAAAAACCTCTTGTGCTAAACTTCTATCCAAGAAGGGTTCATCACCCACCAACTCAAATTGTTCCAATAAGCAGGAAAATTAAATAAATATGTAATTTAATGTTGTTTTCATACAGAAAATCAATTTCGTCCCTATAATTATACATAAAACTTCATTTTTACCTAAGTACTTATATTGAATCTGTATAAAAAATGTAAAAATCGCGGCTGCCAGGTAATAGGGACCAGAGGGTAATATACTGAGGTGTCGCATGTTGTGTATATTATAAACTTTTCACTGGAGTTTGTTTTGTTTGGTAGGCCCGCAGGCGAAGTAATAATAAATATATTTTTTTATAATATTAATTAATCATAATCATGAACATTTTTTAAGGGGTTGCCTTATTATATTATGTTAAAAAACTTATTTCATTACATAAAATATCACTTCCATCTGGTTGACACAATAGAGAAGGACGATCTTACTTCGGATCCTCTACTAACAGTAGGTTATTCGTTAATCGCTAATTATGAAAGTCTATATTATTATATCCAAATGGTCGATATATCTAGGTTAAACAATATAGGTATAAGGTAGTAAAAACTTTATCCGCGAATCTTGAGCTTCCTAATAAAAAGTCGTAAAAATGAAAAAAATTGTCAAGAGTATTCAAGTTTAAAGGGCACGTTTCAGCTAAGAAATGAAAGGCGAACATTTCTCTCATGGACTGGGATCCCAGACCCGTCTGACTACTCTAATATTGTTAGTGACAAAATATATATCAAATTGTATTATTAGTGTCATCTATCCGTCCGTCTCTCCTAACCCTTTCTAACTTCTGTAATCTAATATATAAAAATGAATTGCAATTCGAACTTCTCGCTAAAACTCGAGAACGGCTGGACTGATTTAGCTAATTTTGATCTTGAATTAATTGTGGAAAGTTCAGGGAAGGTTTAAACGGTGAAGAATATTGGAGGTTTATAGTTTAGACAAAACAACGTGTGTCGGGACAACTAAGTACTGTTATGAATCTAAATGGATGAAATTTGCTATAGTTATAAAATGTGTCCAGATCTCGGTTTTTGCATCATAAAAGAATAATAATTTTATATTTTAGGGGTGGCTCTTCATATACATGCGGTGGGGATGAAAATATTATTTCGTTCTACTCCATCGTGTGGTGTGCCGACGAATAGGCCTTTTATATGAATGGCAGGTTTCATGCATTACTTTTACAAAAACAATCATTTTAGAGTATTCGGCTTCCAAAGTTGTTTATAAGTTTCTCGCCCCTCGGCGACCAGCGGCGGCGACGGAAACTATAAGACATAGACACTTGTTAGTTTACATCCTAAAAACTGATTAGGAAAAATATTTTGATCGTAATTGGACAATAATTTTTGAAGTAAAGTAATTAAAGAAAATATAATATAGCGCGTTGATAGAACCTTGTTTTATAATTAGTAATAAAGTAATTTAATTTTTAGTGTAAAATAGTCCAATGCATGTTGAGGCCAAATGTAATTAGTTATTGTATCTAGCCTGTATATTTGAATGTATTTTATTATTCTACGTTATTTTTGATGCAAAACTGTTTTTGGTCAATAAATAAATAAATAAATAAATAAATAAATAAATAAATAAATGAATGAATGAATGAATGAATGAATGAATGAATGAATGAATGAATGAATGAATGAATGAATGAATGAATGAATAAATAAACAATAAATAAATAAATAAATAAATAAATAAATAAATAAAGAGCGCCTTGCTCTAACAGATTACCATTTTTTCCAAATTTGGATAACTTCTTGCAAGGGAAAAAATTCAACTCCGATGAGTTATTATGATTCAGTTCCAAGGAGCCTTCAAAGATTTAATTGATTCCTGTCCGAATGGTTATTTTAGTAAAAGAATCAATGAACTACCTATGAGATGGCAAATGTGCATAGATAGCAATGGTATATGCTTTGATCAAATAAATATATTATGTTTACAAAATAAACGACTTTATTTTCCTCCTTTACAAAACGCCAATTTCATATGTAATAATTTATAACATTTTGCAAAATCGGTGCCCACTGTAATAGATTTTGAAAACGTAATAATATTTTATTTTTAATATAATATACTTAGTCTAGCCATAAATACTGTTACAAATAAAAATAAACAAAATATTACATTTGAATTTGGAATCTGTCATTTTTATATGATTGTTAATTGCGTTTTCTTATTTTGGCGCCAATACATGTACAATATTTTGCGATATTAAAATGGAGTGGGGTAATAAAGAGAACCGAATCGCTATGATTGCATTACACAAAGTAGGTATGGAGTTAAATGTAATTTTTAAAACTCTCCATACGCTTGGTATTAGTAAAATGTTTGTGTACCGGGTTATTAATATGTACAATGAGAACTCCTATGTTTGTGACAGAAAAATATTTGGCCGTCCACGTAGTGTTCGTACGAAAAAGGTGGTCAAAGCAGTAAGGAAAAGAATTCGGAGAAATCGTGTCCGAAAGCAAAAGATTTCATCTCGGGAGATGAAGATAGCACCTAGAACCATGTCGCGTATTTTAAAAGGTGACTTAGGACTTGCAGCCTATAAGAGACGTACTGGTCATTTCTTAACTGATACTTTAAAAAAGAATAGGGTGGTGAAATCGAAACAACTACTGAAGCGGTACGCAAAGGGAGGTGACAGAAAAATTTTGTTTACGAATGAGAAAGGTTTTACAATTGAGCAACATTTAAACAAATAAAATGACCGTATTTATGATCAAAGCTCTAAGGAAGCTTCCCAATTAGTCGACAGAGTGCAACGTGGGCACTATCCAACTTCAGTGATTGGTTGGTGGGGTATTAGCTATGAAGGAGTGACTGAGCAATACTTTTGTAAAAAAGGTATCAAAACATCGGCACAAGTGTATCAAGATACCATTCTTGAGAAGGTAGTAGAGCCCCTAAACAACACCACGTTCAATAACCAAGAATTGTCCTTCCAGCAAGACTCGGCGCCGGGTCATAAAGCTCGGTCTCAGGTCTTGGTTGGAAACGAACGTTTCGGAGTTCATCAGAGCTGAAGACTGTCAGCTGGATTATGATTTATGGTCAGTTTTAGAGAGTACGGCTTGCTCTAAACGCCATGATAATTTGGAGTTCCTAAAACAATCCGTACGATTGGCAGTGAAGAATTTTCCCATGGAAAGAGTTCTATTGATAACTGGCCTCAGCGTTTAAATGACTGTATTCCAGCCAATGGAGATCACTTCGAATAAGCTGTTTATATTTTAAATTGTTTTATATTTATGTATTAAACTAACATACTGTAAAAGAAATAAATGTTATTTGCAATATAATTTTTTTTTCTTTGTTTCTGTATTTATGGCAAGACTACGTATATTATTTTATTTTCTAGATTATTAATAATATATTTATGTACTTTATAAATATTATACTAATATTATATTAATTTAATTTAGATTTTTAAAAACTGATTTAATTCTATGTTCATATGTTTTACATTTGTTTTACATTTTATTTTTACTTTTTACAAAATATTGTTTTAGCTGTGATTAATTATTTAATTTTTAATGCGTTTTAAAGGGTCATATTTTTACATTTGTTTTGTTTTTTTGTTTTTGGAGTTTAATTATTACTTAAGTCTTTTTATACAATATTTTACATACCTACACCATAGTTATACTCGTATATTTGATTTGCATTTTTCTATTTTTAATGTACCATATTTTTTCTTGTTCAATTATAATATAATTTTTTTTTAAGGTGTTTAATTTTTAACCTTGTTTATATTTATATAATATATCTATCCTCAAATATCTATACTTTTTTGCGGTTTTATTTTGAGGTTTTTATTTAATTTTATACATTTTTAACTTTTTTCCAAACCACGTCCCTGCCAAATTTTATCTATACATATAATCAATTTGTAACTGGTCGCTGTCTGTACATGGAAGATAAATAAGAAAATCTATTACAGAGGGGGGCTTTATGAACGACATAGACCCAAACAATGATTTTTAGAATTTTTTTCTGTTTCTCTGTTTATCTGTTCGTCTGTACGTTTGTACCCGCTAATCTCCGAATCTACTGAACGGATTTTGATGAAATTTGATATGGTAGTAGTTTAGACTGTGGATTAACACATAGGCTACTTTTTATTACGGAAAAATCTACGGTTCCAGCGATATTTGTTTTTGCGCGTACGAAGTCAACGGCTTAACCTATTTGAATGCGGTTTTCACTAATGCGTTTTGGTTACTGCACTCTACTTATTATTTAATTAACCGACTCACAAAAAAGGAGGCGGTTATATAAACACACCGGCATATTTAGCGGAACACAAAAAAAAGGTCCATAATTTAAAAAAATATGGTTTTATTTTAAAATCTACTTACTACACTTCTTTTGTTATTTAAAGTTTCATTTGTTTTACTTAAAATGAGATCACATTAAGAACAGATTTTGCGAGTAAAGGCTATTTGTGAAAAATGGTATATTTTTGAACTTTTCATGTAACCGGGAAAAGTGAAAATTAATATTAAAATAACAATTAATTAAATTAGAAAAATGGTGATTAATATCGCGTACTTCCTCCACGTGCTCTTATTAAAGTTTGTACCCGTCTAGGCATACTGAGAATGATGTTATCGATGGTCTCCTGGGATAGTCTCCGCCATTCCTCAACTACGGCGATTCGCAATTCACCCACGTTGGCAGGAGCTGGAATTCTGGACTTAACTTTTCTTTTCAGCAAGTCGCAAACGTGCTCTATTGGGTTCATATCCGGTGATCTCGCCGGCCACTCAATAACAGTGATATTCATATCATTAAGATAAGCTTGAGTTACCCGAGCGGTATGCGGCCGAGCATTATCCTGCATAAAAAAAAATCGTCACCGATATATGGGGCAAACGGTACGACATTTTCTTCTAAAACTTCTCTGATATAGCGGTCTGCAGTCAGACTCCCTCTGGCAATCACTACCAAGTTTGTGCGAGCTCCCAAACAAATGCCCGCCCAAAACTATTATTGATCCACCACCGTATGCAACTGTAGTTTCAAAATTTGTCTGAATGTATCGTTCTTATTTGCATCTGTATATTCTTTGCCTGCCGTCAATTTGATTTAAGAGAATTCTGCACTCATCACTAAACAATACCTTACTCCATTGGTCCGCGTTCCAAAGTCGATGTTCCTGAGCAAAAGTTAACCTGTTTCTACGATGATTTACCTCGAGCCTTGGAGCCTTGGCGGGCACAAATAAACCCAAACTAACTTCTTCGAACCTTCTTCGTACAGTACGCTCATTTACGGTTACACCCCGCACTGCTTCTAACTCATGTCGGGCTTGGACGGCCGTCAAACGGGGGTTCCTACGTACACGAAGCCGAATGAAACGATCATCCCTACTCGAAGTGCGTCTTTTTCTGCGTTGTCCTGCTCTTCTCACACAAGTACCGGTCTCCCTGAACCGTTGGAGACTACTCTGTAGGTTTGACCATTTCTTCGCATTTCAAGTGCCCTGGCAATCTCCGTTGGGGCTAAGTCAGGCATAATTCAGTCCTCAACTCCAAAAAGATACGCGATTAAAGAAAACTAACAAAAAACAGTATTTCAATGAAATTTTAAATCAAACTCAGAAGGAAGAAATACTCGAAGTTCGCTCCAAATAAGGTGTATTTGAATAAAATTAAAACAATTGCATAAAATGTAATGTTCGGTTGTTTTCTTAATTTGAAAATATTTCTTTTTAAATTAAATGACATATAAACCAGCCAGCAACCTTATATGATACTGATATCAAACCTTTATTTTATGTTCCGCTAAATATGCCGGTGTATATATATATATATATATATATATATATATATATATATATATATATATATATATATGTGTCGGCGCACGTGCTATTGCACCTGCTGTTGTCTGCACTTTGGCGCTAAAGCCGGGGGTCGCGGGTTCAAAACCTGCCATGCAACAAAAAGATTTCTGTGTTCCTGGGTCATGGATATTAATATGTGTATTATATAATAAAAATCTTATATATAAGCCCCCTTACTAATAAAAATATTTAAACAACGTTGCTTTTTCTATCATGTGACATTTCCAATGTATCAGCAACGTTGTTTAAGTTATCCGTTGTGTAAATAGTTTTATTAGTAAGGGGGATATAGTATAAAACTATTAAATATATTCTGGTAGGTAGGTATAAAAGTATATAGTCTTGTACCCGTAACACAAGTTCTTCGAGAACTTACCACGGAACCAGATTGGCGTGGTGTGAAAGCGTCCATAGATATTATTATATTATTATTATTTTGAATACTACTTTGATGGATTGGGTTTCCGGTCTTAATTAAAACAATTTTGTAAATTAAATAGCTAATTTATAAATAATTGATTCGGCCATTGAGTCACTGTCTGAATGCCTAAGGGTACTAGTTACACTTTTGTGAAAGCTATCTTAATATTACCCTTTGGGGATTTTCTCCACAGTAGGTACCTTTAATACAAAATAAAAACCTTTGTTCTAATTAATAAATATTTTTTTGTAATTTCAAATTAATAACTTTTCTCTAAATACATATGGGACCGTTAAACGAGTATTACGTAAGCACCATAGGGTCTGCTTTTTTGATGGTCTTGTTTGATTGGATGGTTTTAATGGTTAGATGGTCATTATGTCATTATGTCATTAGAAGTAAAGAGGAGTTGCACGGGTTGATTTTAACGGTGCGGCTGGTCCCTTCACTAATCGCCTTATCATTTTCGTTGGAAAATCGCCTACCAACCGGCTTAAATGTAGTAAATAAATAGATAAAAACAGATCACATTAATTGTAAAATTCATATTATATTATCAATGTTTACGTAAGCACGAAGGTGGTACAAATTTTTGTGACTTTTTCTGAAAAGGAGGACAGGGAGATAGTTGTATAGTGTACTAAATCAGAGGCCCAGTTATCGTAAAAAATCCATAAATAGTAAATATAAATATCAAATTTAATCTATTTATATACATAATTACATATAGCAATAACGGACAGAGAAAAGGGCAGGCAGAGCGAAACCACTAATAGTTAATAATTGGTTGCTTGTAGTACTATGAACCCATAAATAGTGAAAAGCTTTGAAAAAAATGTAAATTTACTAAGGTATAACATACACAATATATTATTAGGTACTATCCTCATTTTGCTTCTTGTGTGGTAACCCTACTCTGTATTATCATAGAATCAAAAAGTTTACATTATCTCAGCTAGGAAGCAAGAAATTAAATATTTAATGTGCGAATCCAAGAGCAAAAAACTTCTACTAAAATACTAAGACATTCTGATATTTTTCTCGTTTAAAAGATAATTGAGTTTTTCTTATACACCAGTGTGTGAACTGAGGGACCCAACATAATGGTTGATATCTTCAAAATGCACCGATAGATGTTTCTGAAATGTTGTCTACAAATTCTACAAATTTTGTACAAAAATTCTACGTAGAAAAATAATTAAAAAAGTCAGTAATATAACGCGAAATGTATATGTCACTTTTGTATGAAGTGAGAGACCACTCTTCGGTGGTTATAGATTTTTTATTTCTGATGCTAAGTATTTGTTAAATTTGTAAAAACTTGTACAAAAGTTCTACTAAGATTCTGTAGTGAAAAAACCATAATTTTCCACATACTTTTCGAGATCTGGATAATAGGTGTGAACTGAACACACTCCGAGGGCTGTAGTTCATAAAATATTTTTTTACAAATTCCCAGATTTGTTATACAATTTTTTCATTCTGCACTATTCAGTATGTCAAAATTGTTAATGTATCTTTGTTTCTGAGATCAAGAACGCCATAATTGGCCATTTTAAGCAAAAATCACAGTCGAGATGTAATATGCCTCTTAAAATAACTGGAGTTATAATCAAAATAAACAAGTTAAATGTCAAAAGGCAAGTCTGGTGATGCTGAAGGTAAGATAAATAAACGCAGTCAAACCTGAATCCCTCCGAAATATATATTTTTTTGTATGTTAACGATTACTCCACCGCCTGTGAACAGATTTTCAAAATTATTCTTTTTGCTGTAAAACGTATAATGCCCAATTGGTATTTTTGACACCAAAGTGGTGACCTGATGATGGAATCCATGAGGAATCGAGGTAACTGCACGAAATTTATATGAACACAAATAGTGATTTTGACTTTTTCTGAAGTAGTCCTGGCATGTACTACCAAAAAATTATGATTTTGCACCAAGGTATACCCTGGATCCAAAAGTACTGAACAGAACTCCCGTGTCGTTATAGATACATGTTTAGTGATCAATGGCTGGGGCCTTTAAATTAAATATCTGATGTACTGAATTACTTTATTTGACAACCGGTTAAGTTGGCGAGGGGCAGACGACTGACTCTCGTAGGAGTTATTTATTATTGCGACGTACATACACATAACATAACAACGTAAGCTGACTCTACATTCTACGATTACTGAGAATTATTATATACTACAGACACCCCCTTCTAAAAAAATAAAAATATTTACATAATTGACAATAAAACAAAAATGTTGAAATTAGCAAACATTAACATTTGGGAGTTTGTTTTGCGACAAAACACTTAAATTAGTTCCTTGATTACAATTGAACTCCTTCCTTAACATTTTCCTTACACTTGTAACACAAACTTTGTATATAATAATAGCACAAAACACAAAAAGGATGACTGCCATAACAGTCACTGTGATGCTCAACACTTCCAATTTATAATTAGCATTAGATGCTGTTGCATGATTTGCTCCATTCTGAGCGATAACAATTTCTTCATCTTTCTTTTCTACCAAATATGTTTTTCCCATTTTGTTAAATATAATTTAACTTTTAATACTCTCAACTTTAAACCTTGTGAATTGAGCTTGATAATCAAATTTATGTAATAATATATATAATTAACTTGTTGAGCCGACACTAAAGTAAGTACCACACGAATAAGTGTGGGTAGTCACACTGTAAGCAGCAATTTTAGTGTGTTCCGTAATTTTTATTTGTTTTCAAAGTATAAGTTATCTATTTAAGTTATATTATGTGCTAATCGTTTGTGGGACTTACCTATACTCATATTCCAACAACAGTTTCCTACCTATTTTGCACACATAATAGAAAATTAAGTGTCTAATAATGGATGCTCATAACCTAGAAACATTAGGCAACTTTTTCGAATCACGCATGAAAGAGTATGAAATGAAGCTGGAGTAAGTTGCTCACGGATCTACGGTGCACCCAGATGTTGCTTCACTGTCAAAGGATTTCGCAGATTTCAAACAGTTGATGTGGCAAATATTTTCTAAACTCAAATCTGAACTTCAATATCTAACTCTTGGGCTTGATAGACATGAGATGATTATGAGAAGAAAAGTGTTGCTTTTCCATGGTGTGCCTGAAAATCATAGTGAAAAGCTTCCAGAGGTGGTCCATAAGGTTATAAGCAATGACATGAAGCTTGCCAATATATGTGTGGAGAATTTAATAGTTTGTCATCGTCTTGGGGCTACTTCAACAAACAAAACGCGACCCATATTAGTGCGGTTTAATGCATTAGAACATAAGCAAGCTGTCTGGGATGCAAAAACATCGCTCAAGGGTATTGGTATAACCATCTCCGAATTCTTGACAAAAACCAGACATCAGATCTTCACTGCAGCACGAAAGCATTACGGCGTGAAAAATTGTTGGTCAGCTGATGGTAAAGTTGTCATAATTCTTCCTGACAAATCTCGACGTAAAATCGAAACCATGGCAGCTTTTGAGGGAATCCTATTGCAATTTCCTATTAGTAATGCTGTGACCGAATCTCAGGTAACGGATCCCAAAACAACCAGGACTGCCAGACCAACGAGAAGGCGACAATAAACTTTTGTCAGCGTTGTGCAAGTTCATCTTTATAATGTGAGGCGTCAAGTGATCATTGTATAAGTATTTCACCATTTTTGTTATCAATCTCTTTCTGTAATAATAAAATAAGCAGGTAATAGCAAATTAATTTTGAAAACTTTCAAATCACTAATTGCAATTCTATTTTTACTACATTTTCACACACGTGACCTGTGACAGTTGACAACTGACTTTTGAGATGTGAGATGTGAGTGCCAATAGACCTCATTTTTTTTTTTTTAGACGCATATATTCTTTTCATTTCTTGTTTTTTCAGCCTGTTGTTGGTATTTTTAAGAATGATGAAATAACTATTAATAAATTATTCACACATTTGAGTCACTTACATTTTTACATACACATTTCTTAGTTTTAACATATTTTTTTTTTTTGTTATACTTCTGACACTTGAACGCCTCACATTTTGTCATATAAATATCTGTCTTCTTTAATTAATATAGCTTAGAAACCTTAAGCGCTATACTCGCCATCTAGCCTGCAAATTTAAGGCCGCGGACTTGTATACAAAAGTTATAAATGATTGACGCTAAAAACTGCCTTTAAATCCAATTAAATTTAAAAAAATCCAACACCGGTACGGATTTGCATGCTGGACCGCGAGTGAGGAGTTCTTATGTTGTGACAAGTGTATAAACATATACTACGAGTTGTAAGTTCTTGCTATTAGTATTATATAAGTCTATAGGTAGATAATAAGAAACCTTATTTATTTTTATATTAGGTATATATATATTTAATATTTTTATAATAATACAAATCATGGACAACAGTGATGATAATTTGAATGACATAAATTGTAGCTTTGTATCGTGTTCTTCCTCTTGCAGCTACAAAAGTGCCAACAGTACGTCTTCCTCAGCTCCTATTACATTAAATGATAAACTTTCATCGGTATTTGACAACTATAGATCCAATTTCAATGCGGTCCATATAAATGCACAAAGCGTTCCCAGCCACTACACTGATATCATGGCATCCTTTAGTGCAACACATATTGATGCCATTCTGATTTCGGAATCTTTTCTGAAACCTAGTCTAAAATCCACTCAGTTCTCTCTTCCAGGGTTCATTCTCATACGAAACGATAGAATTGGCAAAGGTGGTGGCGGGGTTGCTGTCTATCTTCGCTCTGATATTCAGCATAAAATTGTCGACATGTCTCCTTCTCCTTACAGTGAATCAGTCGAATATCTTGTCCTAGAAATTACGTCACACCATAGCAAATTACTTCTTGTCGTTTTGTACAGTCCTAATATGAACATTGACTACTTCGATGGCCTTGACAAATTACTTAATGATCATTGTATGTCCTACAGTCACGTTATAATGATGGGTGATTTCAACACTTGTTTGCTTAAAAATAATTCTCGCTCTTTTAAGCTTCAGTCTCTTTTATCTTCATATAATCTCCACGTACTTCCAACATCCACTACTCATCATTTTCCAAATTCTGTCCCTTCTCAGTTAGATCTAATGGCTGTCTCTTCACCTAATAATATCTCTATTCACGGTCAACTTACAGCCCCATTTTCTTATCATGATCTTGTTTTCCTTTCCCATAAAATCCGTCCCCCCCAAAAGAAAGCCTCAATCCGTACTACTTCGCAGTTTCAGAAATATTGATCAGGATGCGCTACAGCGAGACGCTTCAAATATAAATTGGTCATCTGTACTTAGCAGTCAAACAATGGACACAAAAATTGACACATTTAATAAAATTATTTTATATCTATTTGATCAACACGCTCCACTAAAAAAGGTGAGAATAAAACATGACCCAGCTCCATGGATTTCAGATTCTATCAAGGACGTAATGGCTACTAGAGACAAGGCTAAAAGAAAATGTAAGAACCAACCTAACGACACGAACGTTAAAAATTATAAAACTTTGCGAAACCAGTGCAACAGTCTGTGTCGTGCTGCTAAGCGTCGTCACTTCTATGCGTCTATTGAAAATCGTACATGTGCTGACACCTGGAAGTTTCTGAAGTCTATCGGTATTGGGAAATCTTCCACCACTTTACCCAGCGATTTGGACTTAGATGCACTAAATAACTTCTTCTCCAAACCCCCTATTACTTTGTGTTCTAGTGTAAAAGATAACACCTTAAAGCAAATATCTAAATTACCTATAACTGCCCCACCTTTTTCCTTTTCTAATGCAACTGAATCAGATGTTAGAACAGCGGTCTCATCAATTTCATCTCAAGCAGTCGGCTGTGATCAATTGTGCTCTAAAATGATCAAATTGATACTTCCATCTTTGTTACCAATTCTCACTCACATACTAAACTTCTCCCTATCCTCAAATACATTTCCCTTAACATGGAAGCAGGCCAATATTATTCCATTGCCTAAGATTTCAAATCCTATATCTTTATCCTCTTTTCGTCCAATTTCTATATTAACCTTCCTTTCTAAAGTTTTGGAGCACATTGTTCATAAGCAACTTTCTTCCTTTCTGTACAGTAACAACTTAATTAGCCCGATGCAATCGGGTTTTCGTCCAGGTCACAGCACATGTTCGGCACTATTAAAGGTTACTGACGACATACGTTTAGCCATGGAGAAGAAATCATTGACTATCCTCATCCTACTTGATTTCAGTAATGCTTTTAATACTATTGACTTTGACATCCTTATTGCTATCTTGAAATCTCTTAATTTATCTTCTGCGGTATTAGCCTGGTTTGACTCCTACTTTCGTGGCCGCTCGCAACGAGTTCAGGCTAAAGTTACATTTTCAAACTGGTGTAATCTCGTTGCCGGCGTGCCGCAAGGGGGAGTGCTGTCCCCCCTCCTTTTCTCTATTTTCATTAATGAGATAACCAAAGTAATTACGTCCAAGTATCACCTCTATGCAGACGACTTGCAAATCGATCAACATTTTACCCTGGCTGACGCGATGTCGGCAGTAACTTTAATAAATCAAAATTTAGACAATATTAGTGAATGGGCGAAATCTTTTGGCATCCTCGTAAATCCTGAGAAGTCTAAGGCCTTAGTCATAGGTAGCAGACGATTGCGTGCAAGTCTTGACTTAACAACGCTGCCCCCAGTCACATTAAACGGTGCACAAGTAGCCTACTCAGAGTCAGCTAAATACCTGGGTGTTATTGTAGATTCAACGCTTTCTTGGAATGCCAACATTAGCGACATCAGTCGTAAGGTACACTGCGCTATTCACTCACTTAAAGCCCTGCAAAACTTTTTACCCTTCACCACCAAAATAACACTTATGCAGAGCATTATTATGCCTATAATTGACTACGGTGATGTCTGCTGTTTAGATGCTACTGAAGAGAATTTAAATAAACTGGAACGCTTACAGAATCTTTGCATTCGATTTATATTTGGGCTAAAGAAGTATGATCATATTTCAGATTACCGTAAGAAATTACAATGGCTCCCTATTCGCCACCGTCGAAACTACAGAATTCTTAACTTTCTTTTTAAAGTACTTTTTCATTCTAATTCTCCTTCCTATCTATACGAGCTATTTTCTTTTCCCCATCTCCATGATGAATCTTGCAGATCTTTTAGAAGTACACTTCTCCAAATTCCTTCTCACAATACCGACTTCTTTTCCTACTCTTTTACTATACACTCTGCCAGACTCTGGAACTCTTTGCCATCAGAGATCCGTGAATGTACAACTCTCACATTATTTAAAAAGAGACTAAGAGTATACTATCTCGGTCATACCTAAAATATCTTACTGTTATAACACCATGTTCAATGAGTACTTTATTTATTATGTGTAATACTCTATATATATATATATATATATATATATATATATATATATATATATATATATATATATATATATATATATATATATATATATATATATTATTATTATTAATTTATTTATATTAAGTAGTTATTTTACAGTTTTACAACTTTAAATACACGCTAATTTTTGCTTTTCATTAGTCAACTATTCCTTTACAATACAGGTCTTCTGGAAGACATTCCATTTTGGAATAAGATGTACCTTTGTACAAAATGTTTTATTTTTAAGTTTTTTTTTTCTTTTAACCTATTTATTGTGTGTACATAAATTGTAAAATAAAATAAATAAATAAAATAAAATGAATATAAATATTCATAACTAAAACTTATAACAATAGTATGTGCTGAGGTGACATTACGCAATTTTCGCGTACTTACTTGCTAACAAAAATGGCAATGTACTGTTAACCTAGTTACAGTCCAAAAACCATACAGGTGTTTTAATTTTTCTGCCACTACGTGATTGCTGTAAAGGCGTATACACATTAGCCTCTCTATGCTGATCTAAGCTACTGTCATGTCTGACTTAATTTTCTTCTAAAATATACGCGGGCTTGAGTCTGTCGATCGAAACATTACATTCTCTATTATCAGTTAATATTTTAAAAACTTTACTAGCTCTTTCTAAAACTTTATGTGGTCCGCTGTACGGAGGCGTTAGCGGTCTCCGTACCGCGTCCACTCTTAGAAAAACATGTGAACAGGACTTTAGATCAGCATGCACAAAAGTACTATTACTATATTTAAATGCCCTTTTTATGGGCTTAATTTCACTCAAAGTATCTCTTAACTTTATTATAAATGAATGTGGGTTATCAATTTTCATACTTTTATCAGAACAAAATTCTCCCGGCAACCTTAAACAATGACCCAGAGCAAATTCCGCAGCACTAATATTATCATTGTCCACTTGAAAAACAGCTCTTAATCCTAACATGACCGTGGGTAGTTCTACTAACCATGATAGATTATTATTCAATCTAGCCGTCAACGTCGATTTTAAAGACCTATGCCACCTTTCTATCTTACCATTACACTGTGGGTGGTATGGAGTAGTCCGCGTTTTTTGAATACCTAATAATTTCATTAAATCTGTGAATAATTCGCTTTCAAACTGTCTACCTTGATCAGTGGTAATAATTTTAGGACAACCAAAACGACATATCCATCCCTCATAAACTGCTCTAGCTACCGACTCCGCGGTCATGTCCTTCACAGGGCAAATCTCAGGCCATCGCGTTAGTCTATCGATCATAGTGACGCAATAACGGAAACCGTGATCGGTTTCCGGTAAAGGTCCTATCAAATCTACGTGCAAATGTTCGAAACGCTCGCTATGATTAAAATCCTTAAGTTTCGAAACTGTGTGCCGAATAACCTTACTTTTCTGACACCTCACACACGTCTTGGCCCAGGTCCCTGTGTTTTTATTCATACCTGGCCAAAAAACTTTTTTACTAATTAACGTACGCGATGCTCTAACTCCGGGATGAGAAACATCGTGAAATTTATGAACAATACTTTTCCTAAACTGAGATGGTATATACGGCCTAATATTCTGAGCTGATGTTTCGCAATATATTTTAATATTCTCGTTATTATCGAGCGACAAATGTTTCCATTGCAATTTATCATTTGTTTTCATTAAATCCGCGAGCTCAGTATCTGTCGCCTGTGCTCGTGCAACTTCCACGTATTCACTCGAACTAGGACATATGATACTCTCGATTCTCGATAAGGCGTCGGCCACCTGATTTTCAGTGCCTTGTATATGTTGTATGTCGCTCGCAAATTCGCTAATATACAACAATTGACGCGCTCGCCTAGGTAACTCTTTATTAGAACTTAATTTACTTAAAGCAAATTTGAGAGGTTTATGGTCTGTGTAAATTGTTAAATTTCTACCTTCGACTAAATCCCTAAAGTATACTATTCCCGAATAAATCGCCAAAAGTTCCTTGTCACACGTTGAGTACTTCTTTTGTGGTTCTGATAATCTTTTTGAAAAATATCCTAAAGGTGTCCAAGAATTTCCTTCCCTCTGATTTAACACTGCCCCTATACTAAAATCTGACGCGTCAGTCATTAAACCTAATTTAGCATTCGATACCGGGTGCAAAATAGTGACGGCATTTTTTAAATTTTCTTTACATACTTCAAATGCACTATTCGCCTTGTCGGTCCAATCTATACGCGTCTTATCTCGTTTCTTAGCCCAATGTAAATATCTATCTAAAACCCCCTGAACTCGAGCAGCGTTAGGAATATGATTTCTATAAAAATTTAGCATGCCCAAAAATCTACGTAATTGCTCTATTGTTTCCGGTTTCGGGTATGACTCGATAGCTTTAACTTTATCCGGCATCGGACCTAGCCTTTTTCTGAAACTAAATAGCCTACAAATTCTATAGAGGATTGTCCAAAAACACATTTACTTAAATTAATTGACATTTTATATTTACTTAACCTTTCAAATATTAACCGCAAATGTTCTCTATGTATATCCGGGTTATCCGATCCTACTATTACGTCATCTATGTACCCGAACACGACAGACTGCACTTCGCCCCCTGTACAGTCGCCGACATAATTCAATTGCTCTATACCTGATAAAACTGTATTATTAATAAATCTTTGAAATGTTTGTGCCGCGTTACGCAGGCCAAACGTCATTCTTGGAAATTCAAAAAGCCCAAATGGCGTAATAATGGCTGTTTTTTTTATGTCATCTGGATTAATACCTATAAAATGATAAGCTCTACAAATATCTAATTTTGTAAAAAAATCTTATTATGTAACCCATACGTAAAATCTTGTACTCTAGGTATAGGATAACGATCTGGCTTCGTAATTGAATTTAACATCCTATAGTCCCCGCAGGGTCGGATACCGCCATCTTTCTTAGGTACTACATGTAGAGGACTGGCCCACTCACTGTTTGAAGGTCTACATATGCCTAGCTCTTGCGTCAACTGGAATTCTTTTTTAACCCTATCGTACCTGTCCGCCGGTAACCTCATGGCACGCGCGTGGACAGGTGGTCCGGTTGTCTCGATGTGATGATAAACGGAATGTTCTAGGACATCCTTGAAGGCTGGCGGTCGCGTGATGTCCTGGAATAATTGTTCCAGTAAATCCGCGTAAGGATGGTTGCTATTTATACTTTTAATAGTGTCGAAAAAATTTGTATTTTTTATAAAAAAATTTGTAATTTAAAATTCTTAAAATAATCGGCACCTATTATAGGCTGCTTTACATCACATACGACAAAAGGCCATTTAAATGACCGTCTTAGGCCTAACGATAATTCTAAATTACATAACATACCATTTAATCTCGCTGTCATTAGCGGCATACAACTTTAGATCGCATTTCTCAATAAGCTTTCTAACACACCACTTTGGAATGACACAAATGTTTGCGCCTGTATCGATCAAAAAATTAAATTTTGTTAATTTATCCCTAATTAATAAACGATGGCTTTTATTTACCTGACCTTGAGTACATCCGTCCACCGAGCCCGCATGTACTCCAACTAGTTTCCTGACTGCTTGGCTCGCCACGCGCAGGGTTGCTCGCAGCGGTTAGCTCTCGATCTGAACCGGAAGTGAAAACGGCACAGCCAGTCTGGGCCCCCAGGTACTCTTCTAGGCCGCGATGTTGATCTTCTCCTAAAGTCGGTCGATCTGTTGTTGCTCCTAGCGCGCTCGCGGCCCCTCGACTCGGCGCGCAGCGCTGCAACCTCTAGCTCCAATCTACTCATCTGCTCGTTCGGCTGTCCATCTTCTTCTCTCTTGCTTGATACTGCTGCAACATCCCCGGCGTTGGTGTATTCTGTTATTTTATCCGCCATGGCCGCCAGCTTGTCCAAAGACTGGTCTTCACACACCGCCATAACTGCTCGAACCGATGATGGCATCTTCGGTAACCACAGGCTCTTGAGTGTGGTGTCTGCAATTTGTGCGCTGCGACCCAGATCCTTCATTCTTCTTAAGAACTGGCCTCCCAGTTCTTAAGAAGAATGCGTCTTTGCGAACCCAACTCCAGCTCCGACACTAACTTCTGCATTTGTCTTTCGGCACTCTCTTCGTAAACCTGCAGCAGTCTCACTTTAAGCGCCGTATACTTGTCCTGCGCGGGTGGTGACATCACCAGGTCGCTCACCTGCTGGATGGCTTCTTTTCCAAGTTTTGAGATGACCATGTTGAATTTGGTCTCTTCGCCCTGCTTCTGTGGGGCCATCACAGCCTCGAACTGTGCGAACCATAATCTTGGCAAGTCTGTTCAAAAATCCGGCAGCTTTGTGGACACGCTTATAGATGCCAACGCTGCGCCTGACGCCTCTTCCTTACACCCCGTATCTGCTCCTACGTTCATTCAGTTTAGTGATTAATGGCTGGAGCCTTTAAATTAAATATCTGATGTACTGAATTACTTTATTTGACAACCGGTTAAGTTGGCGAGGGGCAGACGACTGACTCTCGTAGGAGTTATATATTATTGCGACGTACATATACATAACATAACCACGTAAGCTGACTCTACATTCTACGATTACTGAGAATTATTATATACACTACACATGTTTGGGGATTTCGGCGTAGTTTAGAGAACTGAAAGCATATACCACTATGTCAATTAAACTAATCATCAGCAATCACCGCCTTCATAACACCATACTCCAGCACATTATGATGATAATAGGTACTTCTCAGCGTTTTTTACACCGACACGTATATTTTTTAACATAACTCTGCCGTTTGTCGAAGCATTTTCAAAATTATTTTGTTGTTGTATAGAATATAATTCGAAATTGGTCCCTTTGTCACCAAGGTGGAGACCTCGTGATGGGATCCATGAGGAAACAGAGAATTCCACTAAATTATAAGAACATTTATAGTGATTACGACTTTTATAGTAAGTAAAATGTGCCAAGGTGTACCCTGTAGCGGGCTACGACCTCTTGATATGTAAGTCCTTTTTACGCTTGAGTGGTGATTATAATAATACAGCAACAATTATTATATTCCCCTTTATTCGTGCTTAATACAGATACGTACTACAAATGAGATATGTCTAACACTGAGAAATAGCCTTTTACTTATCTAAAATAAACTAAACTAAAACACTAAATAGGCTTTACTTCATGACATCTGTCAATGTCAAAAATGACATTGACACTTACTTTTGTCATTATGCAACATCTCCATTTTCGAGAAAAAAGCAAACTAATATTATAAGTACATAACTAATAACAATACATTACTTATCTACTCAAATTTCTCATGTATGTACAATTTAGAACGTCTTACACTTCTACTAGACCTGGTTACGTAACCGGTATTTTCTAGACTCTCCATAGGAACACAGTTATCATCGATAATGCAATTTTGAACAGGACCGTTTCCGAGTTGTGCCGAACTCATGGGATCTATACTCTCCTGCATGGGAGGCATATTGTCAGTGCTGCCGTTGCCATAAAAAGAAGGTGGAGGATATGTTTCTTTTAAATTCTTTTTTCTAGGTCTAATGTGTCCTATATCCGTATCCGTATATAATAATGTGCCCTATTCCTCCTATACACAACACCATTTGGATCCACAACATAATAAGATCTACCACATCCTAATTTCTCATTAATTATTCCCGGAGACCAAAAGGATTTAGGATCTTTTTTTGAAGTAAATATTGTCATCTCAGGGCTGAAACTCATAATATGTATACTTCGCATTCCTGTCAAAATAAAAAGACATTTTGTCTCTGCTTTGTCTATGACATTTTTCAAACGTCGAAAATTTTACAAGTTTAGGTTTATTGTTTTAAACACTTACGGATTGTGTCGCGGTGCACTTCTACAAGCAAGTAGATGGTGTAGCGATGGGCTCCCCAGTTTCTCCCGTTGTTGCTGACATATTCATGGAAGACTTCGAGGAGACTGCTCTTGAGACCTCACCTATACAACCCAGGTTCTACAAGCGGTACGTGGATGATACTTTCACAATTTTACCATCTGACAAGGTAACCATATTCCTAAATCATTTGAACAGTCTCAACCCCAAAATACAATTCACTATGGAGTTAGAGACCAATTTTAGCTTTCTTGGACGTATTAGTAATAAGGAATCCCAATGGCACCTTAGGTCACACTGTGTATCGCAAACCTACACATACTAATAGATATTTAAATGGTGAGTCCCACCACCATCCTTCACAGCTATCTACCGTTGGCAAAACCTTATTTAGAAGAGCACGAGGAATCTGTGATCAGCAGCATTTGGAAACCGAGCTTCATCATGTCACACAAGTTCTACGTGACAATAAGCTTCGAGTCCCACGCCTGCATCACAGTGACCGAGTGAAACCAGCCACTGTCGAACGAATACCTGCAGTTCTACCTTTTATGAAAGGAGTCACTGTTAAAGTTGGCTATATTCTAAGGAAAGCTTCTATAAAAACATATTTTAAGCCTCCCAAAAAGGTAAGTCAATTTTTACCACCAGTGAAATGTAACATTCCCCTTCAAGATGCAGGAGTCTACAAGCTCGACTGTGACTGCGGTCTCTCCTATATAGGGCAAACTAAAAGACCCATCAACACCCGCGTAAAGGAACACATCGCAGATGTTAAACACCGTCGCAACAATAAATCTGCAATTTGCGAACACACACTGGATCAACCTCGCCATTACATAAGATTTGATAAGCCACAAGTACTGGCAAAGGAACACCGTTATCGCCCAAGAATGATACGCGAGGCTATAGAAATTAAAAAGTAGGTACCCTAATTTTAACCGAGAAGATGGTTGGGTGCTGCCATCTAGTTTGGATCCAATAATTAACAAAATAAAATGTAATTTAAAATCACCGCGGCTTCAAGATACTGTTAGTATGTTTTGCGTGGATCGGAACACAAATAATAATTGAAGAATCTTCGGGTAGTTTGAATAACTTCAACAAATAGGACAATTGACACCTCAGTCCTCCCGTGACCACGGCTGCTGGAAAGTAGCCGAAACGTCGGAAAAAGAAAAGTGCACCGCGACACAAACCGTAAGTGTTTAAAACAATTAACAATATTCGCGTAAACCTAAGAAATCAATATGTTTAGGTTTAAGTTTTTTGCTTAGAATTGGTAAATTTACTCGCAAGTTTCTAGACAATTAATAATGCGGCCGGACTGGGAAAATCTCCCTTAGCAGCGTTGCGGTAGTGTAATAGCGCCAAATTTATATCCGAGCCATCTTCCTTGCATTTTCTTAATATGTTTTTGACAATTTTAACTCCGCTTTCAGCCTGGCCATTAGACCTGGACCAATAAGGACTGGTGGTAATGTGTTCCACATCCCAATCAACAAGAAAATACTTGAATTTGCAGGAGTTAAATGGTGGACTATTGTCAGACACCAAAGCTTTTGGTATTCCATGTCGAGCAAGGAAGGATTTGAGGTTTTTAACAACATTATCGACAGTGTAATTCTTATGCAAAGAAGATAGCTCTATGTACTTGGAATAGTAATCCATGCAGACAAGGAAATTTTCTCCATCAAAATATAATAATTCTATACCTACCTTCTCCCACGGAAGATGAGATATCTCATGGCATTTCAACGCTAAATTGGGTGTGTTTGGCTTGAACTTGGCACACACCGAACATTGATCAATTAAGTTTTTAATATCCGCTCTTATATTTGGCCAATAAACTGTTTCTCTAGCGATGTTGAGTGTTTCATTAATACCTAAATGACCACAGTGTATTTTATCTAAAATCTGTCTTGCAAGGACTTTGGAACAATAAGCCTATTAAATATTAAGTCGTTCATTATATTATGTATTTCATTTTGAATGTTCCAATATGGTTTCACCAGACAGCTTACTTTGTTTTTGCTTTTTGGCCAACCATTCTGAATATAAGACTTGAGCAGATTTAAAGATTCATCATTTTTACTTTCTAATAATATAAATTTTAAATATGGCTTACTCACTGAGAGATTAGAAAAGATTGAATTAAGATGATATTGTAAGTCTTGTTCATACTGCGGTATGTATGTATCACTAAGTGAGGCTCTAGACAAAGTATCTGCTATATACATATATTTACCAGGTACTTAAACCACTTCTAGGTCGTAACCCTGCAGCGATAGCATAATTCTTTGTAGTCTAGCAGGTACTTCATGAAGAGGTTTTTTAAAAAGGTAAATTAAAGGTTTGTGATCAGTATGAACAGTTGTTTTCCTGCCATAAATATATTGGTGAAATTTATTACATCCAAACTGTATGGCAAACAATTCCTTTTCAATCTGAGCATAGTTTTGTTGACTGGAATTTAGTGTTCTTGAACTATATGCAATGGGTCGTTTGTTTTGCATCAAGACCGCTCCCAGTGCATTCTTTGATGAATCTACCGACAAAATCACAGGTAAGTTGCAATTATAATTAGTTAACACCGGTGCTTTAGATACGACTTCTTTTAACAAATCAAAGCACTTTTGACAATTTTCATCCCATAACCATAATATATCTTTTTTTTAACAAATTTCTTAAGGTATTAGTTTTACTCTGCTAGATTTTCTATAAACGATGCTAAAAAATTAATCATGCCTAGAAATCTCTGCAAATCTTTAATATTTTTAGGTATAGACATATCTTTTATGGCTTTAACTTTCTCTGGATCAATTTTTACACCCCCTCTTTACTAAAAATATAGCCCAAATATGCCATTTTTTCCAGAAGAAACTTGCACTTGGCTTTATTTAATTTTAAATTAACTTGCCTAGCCCTTTCCAAAAACATCTCTAACCTTTTATTGTGTATTTCGATTGTTTCACCGTATATTAAAATGTCATTACATCAAATTATTATACCTTCAATGTCTCCGAAAAGATCTATCATGGGTTTATAGAAAATTTCTGTAGCCGTGTTTATTCCAAAAGGTAATCTTAAAAATTTGTATCTGCCAAAGGGAGTTTGAAATGTACACAGATCACTACTTTCTTTAGTTAATTTTATATTATAAAACCCAGAAAACGCATCTAAATGTGAAAAATAAGAGGCTTTGGACAATTTAGACCTGACTTCATCTATGTTTTTAATTGGATAATGACATCTCAATAAATTTTTATTTAAATTTCTAGGATCTAAGCAAATTCTCAATCCACCATTCTTTTTCATGGCTATAACTAAACTACTCACCCAGAGAGTAGGTTTGTTCACCTTCCGTATGACTCCCATGTTTTCCATGAGTTGAGGCTCTTTCTTTAACGGTTCAACCAACGCGAAAGGTACCTTTCTAGGGGGATCAACCCACGGAATAACATCCTTCTTTAGCACGATGCTGTGTTCGTATGGGAGACAGCCCAGACCCTGAAACACATCATTGTATCTGGTCATAATTTTGTCACAAGTTTTTTGATACATATTATATACATTTTTCTCATTTTCCTTTGTTACAGAAAAGTTTTTTGTTATTACATTTAGCTTTATACAAGTGGGTAAACCAATCACAGTTGGACAATTTAATTTTGTTACAACAAAAGTAACGTTTTCCGGTTTTGTTTTGTTTTCAACTAAACACTGAAATTATCGGAATTCTGTGCCCACTGTAGGCGAAGATATTATATTTTTTACACATTTTTTTACTCTGTTTGTCAAATTTAAGATTCAATTCCTTAAAGACTTGATAAGACATTACATTTATGTCTGCTCCAGTGTCAATTAGGCAATCTACATTTTTGTTGTTTATATTAAGAGAATAATGCCAGGAATTGTCTGTGTTATTCAATTTTGTACTAGTATTTTGTGACTTTATGTTTTTAATGTTGAACAATGCCCCTATTGTAAATCTCTCAGCCTCAGCACTTTTGGGGCTTGATTCATCATCGAGATTTACGCTCCCTACCCCAGAAACAATAGTCCTGACAGTATTTTTCTTAAAACATTAATGAGTAAAATGTCCATATTTAAAACATGACCTGCATCTGTGTTTCCATGCTGGACAGTTGCGGCGACCATGCGATGTGTTGCACTTTACACACAACGTTGTTCTGGATCCAGGTGTAGCTGACCTTGGGTGACCTTGGCGTGATGGGGATCTTGAGTTTTTTCTCTTCTGGTATGGGGGGTAACTGGCCCGACGACTTTTGTGCAGCTTGTATTATGTGGCTTCTTCTCTCCATCTGCTGCATTGATTGATTCTTCACTTTTCTGCGCCATCGTGAGTGTTCTACAGAGAAGTTTAGCTCTTTCTAGGGATAGATCTTGCTCATGTAGGAGCTTTTGACGAAATTCCGAGAAGTTTGTTGCCATATTAGCAATGAGAATGTCCTTTACAAGGGAATCGCATAGCCAACCAAACTCACAGGCATGACGCGTTTTCTAATTCCATTAGAAAATTTTCCAAGGATTCGTTCACACGTTGTTTCAACGTAAATAATTTGTGCCGCGCCACCGTCAAATTCTTTTTGGGTTCAAAATACTCGACGAATTTTGCCTTGACATCTTGGAATGTAGCAGTGCTTAGGTGCAAATTGAAGGAATTGTAGATATTTAGACCCTTTTCTCCCATGGAATGCAGCATGATTGCAATTTTTCTTTTGTCTTCCGTTTTCTCCATCCCCGATGCCAATAGGAATATCTCGAATGCCTGCGTCCATATCTTGAAATTTTCATCATTATTGTTGATAATTTCTGTAGAGATTTCAAGCTTCTGCACTCCGTTTCCTGCCATTGTTAAGTTCCCGCACTCATACCCTAGATTCAAAAGCATTGAACAGAATTTCTCAGTCTTTAAAGATACATGTTTAAATATTTCGGCATTGTTTAAAGATCTGCAAGCATATGCCACTTACAGTAATCATCATTATCATCACCACCATCTTCTTACGATACACCAACATATTATTATGGTGACATAGGTACGCCTCATAGTTTTGCACACCGATATCAATGTATTTAAATTTTGCTATTGCCAAAATCCATGATAATTATCGTCACCACCATCTTCACAAGAAACACCAACATATTAGGTCCTTAAATATGAAATTGGCGTTTTGTCGTACTGGCCACTTTGATCACAAATATATCTTCTTTGGTTAGGAATCCAATTTCAAATTTATACCGCTATTTACTCATGCATTTGTGTTTCGAAAACCGTAATTCATTTCATTTTTCCTCTTTAGGTTTTTTCTTTGCGTCATTATATTTACAAAATGGAAAACTTGAAATATCGTATTATTTTCGAGTACGAGGTTCAACCGTGACACCAGTGCTGCAGAAACGGCTCGAAGGATTAATGATGTGTACGACGGCGGTGTCGCAAAAGAAGACGCGCACTGCGTTTATGGTTCCAACGTTTTTGTTCTGGAAATTTCGACCTGAAGAACAAGCCCCCTGGACGGCCGGAGACCAAAGTTGAGAATGAGGAATTGAAAGCTATTGTGGAAGCGGATCCATCGCTAACCACGTCCGAGTTATCTGCAGGCTACGGTGTTAGAGATAAAACTGTTTTAATCCACTTGAAGCAAATTGGGAAGGTGAAAAAGCTTGAAATGTAGGTGTGAATTGAGTGCAGCAAGCCGACAAACGCGCGTCGAATGCTGCTTTACATTACTCAACCGGCACAATAATGAAGGGATTTTTAATCGAATCATTACCTGTGATGAAAAGTGGATCCTGTACGATAATCGGAAATGCTCATCGCAATGTCTGAACCCTGGTGAACCAGCCAAAGCCTGCCCCAAGCGAAAATTGACTAAAAAAAGTTACTTGTGAGCGTTTGGTGACTAGTGCCATACGAAAATCTGGCCAGACGATTACGGCAGATGTCTATTTCCAGCAACTGCAAATCATAATGGAAAAGCTAGCTGCTAAACAACCGAGGTTGGTCATTCGCTCTAGGCCACTGCTGCTTCAGGACAACGCTAGACCACACACTGCACAACGGACGCCTACCAAATTAGAGGAGCTTCAATTGGAATGTCTAAGACATCCACCGTACTCCCCGGACCTTGCTCCAGCAGATTACCATATTTTTCGAATTTTGGATAACTTCTTGCACAGGAAAAAATTCAACTCCTATGGGGCAGTCCAAAACACCTTTAAAGATTTTATTGATTCCTGTCCGAATGGTTTTTTAGTAAAGGAATCAATGAACTACCTACGAGATGGCAAAAGTGCATAGATAGCAATGGTATTATAATACTTTGATTAAATAAATATATTATGTTTAAAAAAAATCGACTTAATGTTTCTCCTTTACAAAACGCCAATTGTTGTTATTACCTAATTTACCTAATATTATTATTATGTAATTACCTAATATTATTATTATTATTATTATTATTATTATTAATAATAATAATAATAATAATAGTTTATTTGCATAGAATGTAGGTTACAAAAGTTCGTATATTTAAATATAGTGTCATATCATTCTGCTTTAAGAAGCGTGCAAATGTCCTTGTAACAATAATTAAAAAAAATACAAACTGAAATAAGTAATCCATTATTCTACTGATAACATACAATTTTAAACCATTTCATCGCATAGGTACTTAGATTCATCATAATCAATTTTGTCAGTCTCATAACCATTATTTAATATGTCAAACTTAATTTCACAATTATACTACATTGAGGTACAAAAAAAAATCTTCAGATTTCATCAAACTATCATAATATTATGCACCTCATTAACATTTAAATTCTACGGACTTTATGCTACATTATACTTAATTGATCTTTATTTTGACTAACTTATCTGGAATAAAATTTTATTAGATTGAATAAATAGAAATAATAACATTCATAATACCATTAATAAAATAAAATACCTACCTAATTACTAATCTAAAAATACTTAAATTTTGTTAACATTTAGTCAAAAACTCAAAGAAATTTCCTTGTCATTAATGAATTCATCTATGCTATAATAGCATTTGTCAATTAAAAAATTAAATATTCGATTTTTAAATGAGTTAAAGTTCTGTTGTCTTAGATTTACGGGTAATTTGTTATAAATATAGTTACAGCCATACAGTATGCACTTTTAGCAAAAATATTTAATCTTTTCATTGGAATTTGTAGCTTGTCTCCTCTATGTGGTCTTTGGCTTACTTCTTCTTTTTTTTAATGAAAAATTCTGCGTGTTTTTTTACAAACTTTAGTATCTCAAAGATATATAGACATGGAAGTGACAATATTTTATATTTTTTTATATTGGCTTACAGCTCTCAAGTTGTCGGGCACCACATAGTGCTCGCAAGCAGGCTTCTTGTTTTATAAAAACATTCTGGCTATGGTGAGAGTTACCCCATAATACAATACCGTATCTTAAGTTCGATGATACATAGCCATGGTAGGCTATCAGAGCTGCCTTTTCACTGACATTTTGAGACAAAGTACGCAGTACGTATATAAATTTATCAATTTTTGTGCACAATCTCTCAGTATGTTGTTTCCAAGAGAAGTGTTGGTCCAATATAATACATAAATATGTCGTTTCGTTAGTAAGCGCGATATTAGAACCTTGATAATTTATATTTATATTTATGTTTGACATAGACTTACATTATTATGACATAGGACAGTACTCACTACTCATCAGAGTTTTGTGCACCGATAATAATGTCTCTGAAATTTTGCCATTGTTAAAATTAGATACGTATTTCGTGATCATCATCAACACGATAATATATTTACTTAATGCTGCAGTCAGTATTAAATAAATATATTATCGTGTCTCTTGTTGCAGTAGTTTGTTTGTTTGTTTTTATTGCAGTCTCTTACACTGCATTTTTTCCGCCGACTACTACAGTAGATAATAATAATTATTTAATAATATAGTGTCTTATCATTATCATCACTGGTGATTGTTTATTTGGTCTACAGAAACAAACACAAACCAATATCGAAAATAATGTTAAAAAAAAGAGAAATGTAAATGTAAAGCTAAGGAAAGGACAAGTATGGAAACATGGGAACATGAAAAATATACAAGGTGTGTAAACAGAAATGTAAATTAAATAGAAAAATGTAATGCTAAATAGAATGTTAAAAACATACTAAATAAAATCAAGCAAAATGGAAATACTATGTAAGGCAGAAAGATTAGAACAAAATAGAAAATTGGTAATAAACAGGAAATGTAACCAATAAAATAGATATAAATATAAAAATTGTAACAATAAAAAATTGTCCTGACCTAGCTGTTGGGGGCAGACGGCCCGGCCCGGCTCAATGACCTTTTAGCCATTAAAATAATAAAAAAACACGTGCTCTAATTTTCCTAGTAGCTCTCCATCTAGTTAAAAACTGTGTTTTATTCTAATGAGTGCGTGACAAACCCTTTAAGCTATTATATTATTTCTAAGGGGCATTACAGACGGCGAGGATACTATAATATTTTATGTTAAGATGTAACAATGCTTGCTATACAGTTAGTTTGAACTATCACAAAATGGCTAAGCGTATTCGATGCAAACAAACAAACAAACCTTTTCTCTTTATTATATTAGTATAGATCAGTGTTTCCTAAACATTGTTCTGCCATGGCCCAGTAATTTTCACACAGCAACTTCGTATACTATTAAATCACACTTTTAAACCCAAGCTTTTAGGTAAAATAATACATATTTATTACTAACTAGCTTTTTTTTTCACGGCTACGCCCGCCTAAAGATAGTATCCCACGGGAATACTGTAATTTTTTGGAATAAAAAGTAGCTTATTTTTTATCCAGAGCCTAAATCCGTTCAGTAGTTTTTGCTGGAAAGAGTGCTGAACGGATTTCGATGAAATTTGGTATGATAGTTGTTTAGGCTCTGGATAAAAACTAAGCTACTTTTTATTCCGAAAAAGTACAGTATTCCCGTGGGATATTATATTTAGGCGGGTGTAGCCGTGAAAAAAAAGCTAGTTAGTAATAAATATGTATTATTTTACCTAAAAGCTTGGGTTTAAAAGTGTGATTTAATAGTATACGAAGGTGCTGTGTGAAAATTACTGGGCTATGGCAGAACAATGTTTAGGAAACACTGATCTATACTAATATAATAAAGAGAAAAGGTTTGTTTGTTTGTTTGTTTGTTTGCATCGAATACGCTTCAGAACTTAGCTCAGAAGCATTTCTCGCTGCATTGGATCGGTTTGTTTCGCGTCGAGGAATGTGTCAAACCATTATTACTGATTGCGGAACCAATTTCGTAGGAGCAAATCGATATCTTAATGAAATTATCGACGAACTTCGTAAGCATATTAAGTAAGTAAGTAACAGTATTAAGTTCATATTCAACTAGCGGATCGTTAGGGTCATTACGCCAAAGAACGTGTTGATAACGTCTGTCTTCAGGCCGTATCAGGATTTGACGATAGAATTTAGGAATATCCACTGTAAACACAATTTTATGTAAACGGAATTTAGTAACTAAATCGATAATATCGATTTGAAGTTTCGGTCCAATGTGGACAAAATTATTTAAAGAGACATGGCTGGTAGTCTTACTACTTACATCGAAGACTACCCGAAGTCAAGTAGCAATAGCAGTAGCTTTCCGGACCCACGACACAATGATGAGGAATTACGTAACGATCAGTAGACGAAGTATCTGCAGGCTGCATGTGTCCTAGGTGTTCGTACTGGTTCATAAATTCCTTATACTCCGTTATAATTCAGGTTGTTGAATAAGACTTGTCAAGATTGAGAAAACGATAAAATGCGTGGCTGTAAGCATCTCACAAGGTGAAGCATCATCTTTTAACATGATGGGTACTACATAACGACCATCGGGGGTCGATATGTGCCAGCTTTATACTTGTTCTCACAAATATCGTCCTCTGGATCGGAAATTTTACATTTCGGCGGTTCCTCGGACTCCCAGAAACGTTGAAGCAGGGACAATTTTTTGCTGTATTTTTTTTTGGTTGCAGTGTATGTTTTATTTCTAATTACAGTTTTTTGTTTATTACATTTCCATTTCTATTTTTGTCATATTCTACATTCCTCTTTTTTCTTATTACATTTCTATTTCTATTTTTACGTTTATATCTTTTAACATCCTATTAACTATCTACTTTACATTGACATTCACATTTTTACATTTTCTTAAATTATTTCCCTTTATTACATTTCTTGCTTACTTATACAACTCTATTTCTTGCTTACATTTAAACATTTCCTTTTCATTTCCTCTACATTTTTCACTACATTAACATTTACTTACACTACTTTTGCAGCATATATTTTCTTAACTAATTACAGTTTTGATTCCACTTTCACAATCTATTGACACTTCTCTTTTTATCATAATTTACATTTCTTTTGATACTTATTCTCATTCATTTGCCCAGCCATCATATTTACATTTCTCTTTTATACTTATTTACTTTACATTATTTTCCATCTATAGATTTATATCTTTAGCATTTTACATTTCTTATTTACATTTTATTTATTTCTATTTTTAAATTACATTTCTCTTTCTATCATATTTTACATTTTCTTTTATACTTATTAACAGTATTTCGATTACATTTACATATTAATTTCTATTTTTGCACTTCACACTACGTTCATTATTAACTTTTCAATTTTTATCTTCCCTTCTTATTTCTATCCAGGTCGAGGTGTCCGCCCCGCCAGCTTGCATGCTCAAAATTTATATGCCATATAAATCTTTTGCATGTTTTTCGAGACTCCATGGCGCTCCCCTCCGCCAATAGTTCCAGTTGTTCCAGTTACATTTGGTCTTAAGTTGTATCACTATAGCTATAATATACATATACTGTCTTATGTCACCATAATCATACATATGCCAAGTTTCACAATAATGTCGGGCTGTTTACTTGTCTACTTCGTGCATTGGTGTTTTTAAATACAGTTTAAAAATATAACCAATTACATTTCGACAGCACTGGAACTATTGGTCTTCAGGGCTATACGCAATTGTTGCGCGCGCCATGGCGTCCCACTTCTGCCGGACCGGGCACTCCGCACTGAACGCGTTGTGCTCTACTTCTTTGTTTCCCACCCTATCACAGTTTACGCATCGCGGGTTACTGCCGGCCATACGGTCCTCGCACCGAGACTGGTGATGCGCCCCGGAGCAATGGCCGCACCTCTCCTCGGCGGTAGTGCAGAATCGCCGCCCATGTCCGTACCCTAGACAGCTCGAGCACTGTATTAGGGGGGACTGGTCGGCGACCCGCACACGCTGCATATCTATATTTAGATAGCCCGCCTTGGTGAAGCGCGTCCACAGAAACGCACAATATTTATTATTTCTTTGATGTATCATACTACATAACATATTGATACACTACAACATATAATTCACTTCAATTTAACGTCGAAAACACTGCCTACATTGATTTATAATATCAGCAATCTTTCAACAACAGCCTAAATGGATTGTTGCTCTTTGACAATTTAAATTGCTCGCCGTCTGCTGTCGCATTGCTGTCAAATGTCATACGTAATACCGATTTTTGTTGTTACAAGAAGAAATGATTACATTTTAAGTTCCTTAATTGTTCGCTTGAGCGCGATCCCATCGATTGTTCGCTATCGCGTCGCTATTGCTAATACGTAATACAAAAATTATGTTTGACAGCGATATTGTACAATTTACGCCTGTCGCATAGCGACACGGTCATCACCACGTGCTCGGTGCTACCGTCTTTTCCCCGCCTCCTATATCTAACCTTCATCCTATCCTTTCCCCCGACCAGGATGTGCTCCATGAGGTGCTCATTTTGCGTTCTTACGGCTTCGTAGATGTCTTCATCCGTGTTTGACTTGAGCACCCCATACAGCACAACCTGCGGATCCTTATTCTCTATACTCTGCACTTCTAGTTTTCCTCCACTTTTCTCTATTCTTTCTTTGACCTTATCTCTGTCCTTCTTATTACTTACTCCTATGATGACTTTCCTATCTTTACCTTTTCTAATCCCATCTATTTTTATTCCTTCTTTCTTTGCCTCTATAATTGCTCCTACTTCTGTCACTATCTCTGTACTCGTCATAACATTATCCCTGTCTGTCACTACTAGAGAGTGGAGGGTCACGTGCTTCGGCTTCGGTGGCAAGGTTTGGGTTTCCCCACTGTCACTGACCACACTCGCGTATGTCACGGGTTGACATACGCGAGTGTGGTACCCCCACTCTTCAATTGCCCTATTAAAATTTTCCCTATTTTCCTGATTTCCGTTTATCACTTCTTCGTGGTTTAATCTTATTTCTTTTGTTATTGTTTCTACTGTTTTTTCATTCACTTCCATTACATACTCTTTTATACTTTCTTCCTTTTCAATTATCAATTCTTTCAATCTTCTATATATCTCGAGAATTATTTCCTTACACTCATGTTCTTTCAGACATTTCTGCACCTGTTCATCATACTCATCATTTTCATCCCTTTCACACTGTACTTCCACTTCCCTAGTTTCCCTAATTTCTCTTTCGCTATCCATTTCCGTCATTTTCCTACTCAATAAAGCGACTTTCCCTAACTGGTTCGAAATTCTCGTGAGGTTATTTGCTAAACCGGACCTTAAGTCTCCCCTCATGTTTCTGGTCTGGTTTAGCAAATATACACTATTTTGTACAGTTTTTGATGTTTCAGCCAGGAGGGCGCCGAGAGAGTCGACAGTGTACTGGACACGATCATCGACCACCGGACTACCTCGGCGGCTACTACCTCCACCACTGCTACTGCCAGCCATCGGTCCGTCCATGGACAGACGGTGTGGGTTTGTAGGGCCTTTATTAAGCGGGGTGTGCACCGTAGCCATTTAATGGAGTATGTGTTTATTTTTGTAAAATAAAATATAAAATGTTAAGTACAATTGTTAAATATAAATGCAATAAATGTATGTATATTTATATATTTAAAGTTGATATGTTGTGCGGCGGTTAAAAAATGTAAAATTATAAATTATATGGGGGAACGCGTCAAGTGTAAATTTGTAAAATAAGATATAAAATATTGTGTATAATAATAAAATAACAAAGTAATAAGATTGTATTTGTATATCTAAGATAGTTGGGTCTTTTATAGTTAACGTGTTTATTGTTTAAGTGAGTGACTTCACTATGTTATTTAGCTATTTTGATATAAGGCTCCAATATTCGTTAAATATATATGTTTTGTCCTAGGTTAAAATTATTACGCCTGATATACTTAATAGCAATACCCGATCTTGTCGGTTTCTGTTGCTCTTTGTTTTCTACAAGAGTTTTATATTGTCCACAACTATTTAGCCTACAAGTAGGGTGGCTCCAATAAGAGTCACAAGTCCGATTTTATATCCTTAGCCTATATACACCAACTGCACAACTGCAACAACTGCACCAAAAATGATGCAGTTGATCCTAGATCAGGGTCGTGTAATATACAAATATGAAGTTATAATATTATATAGTTTGTAATTAGCATATATTTTTATATATTTAAATAATTGTATAGTAGTCAAGATGTAAATGTAAAATTTTTAAAATGTAGTTTAATAAGTTCCTATGCTATTCTATACTAAGAGCTGCTCCAATAAGGAAGCAACTGGTCCGATCTATATTGACTGGGAACGTTAGTATCCGTGTTATGAAAATATTGACCACTAATAACCCAGCCGAACACACTAGACAACGCGCAAGGTAATCCGGGACCGGGCACAAGCCGTGACCCTTGTATATATTTGATCAAAACACTCGACACCTAGCAAAAGATCGATCGGACCCGATTTATCAAAATCGCAGTCGGCGAGATCAAGATGTTTAAAAGAATCCTTGACGGACAACGGTAACGCAGCCGAAGGCATTCTAGAGGTAATTTTAGGTAAAACTACCAAAGGTAAGTCAAATTTAGGTGATTCACTCGAACGAGGTATTATCGAACCGAAAGTATAACCTTTTATATTACAAACATTATTTTGTCCTAATCCTGTCACACTTAAATTACATTTTTTAATATATAAACCCAAACGACGCGCACACGCAGTCGTTATAAAAGAATCCATCGATCCGCTGTCTATAAGGGCGCGAGCATACTGCAGCGAACCGTCAGCGCGATGTATGCGCACTAACGCCGAACCTAGTATCTTAATAGTACTGCCCAAATTGACAGAAGATTCCGTTTCGGCCACGCAGGTGAGAGCGGTACTAGCACTAGTGCCGTCCGACGAATTCGAATTTATCGCACGGGAAACCTTTTGTTCGACATGTAACATTGTATTGTGTCTGGCCAAAGTGACCGGAACACCCTTGGCGAGTGTTAACGCAGATCCCGACAAGCATGAAAGTAGGTAATGAAATTTCTAGACATCCGACAGAGACATATTATTATGGACTAGTGGAACATAACTATCTTTAAATGTCTGCCAGTATTCAATAAGACCATCGAATTTGGGAATTTGTAATTTCGGCAACGTAACTCGGGTAATGGAAGAAGACTGATGTCCAGGTTTCGTAGGTGTTGAGGTTGTACTCGAACCGAGCGAGTCGGCAAACTCGACCGCGGCGTAATACAACTCGTCAAAAGAAAACAACGCGCTATTGTCATATTCGAACTTTGGATTTAAACTTGATTGCAGTCTATTTATGTTTTCACGTGACTCGATAAAATTAGCACGAATTTTTTCGATACTTTTGTACCTCGCCTTAAATGACGCGATTTTAGTAGAATCTTTCAAAATTTGCAAATAACTCTCCGCCATTTTGCTTTGGTTACGTAAAATCAAAAAGTTTTTTATAAAATGATCAAAGTACCTTAATTAACTTACGAATGTAGATAATATTTTAATACCTAGACATTGACGTAGTTCAAACCAAATACTTTTTATAAAAGTTATATGTTATATGAAAATTCCCTTATTTTCGAGCACAACTAACACCACCAATAACACTACAATCCTCAAGTTAATGCAGAACTTATTGTATATTGTAAGAACCACTTTATTTTTTTACGACAAATTTATTAACGAATTTAGTTTTTTTATTGTATTGTATTGTAATTAAGTATAACTAGGAATTACTTTCAATTGAAAACTAATAGTATTTTGTGTAGGTAGGTAATTATGCTCCGTATCGGGCGTGACCGCTAGCGGCGCCCGGATAGATACCGCGGCAAACAAAAGTATAGTTATTTAATTATATTATACAAGCAAAATTTAAATTAAATTATATGAGGTACTTGATTGATCGTCCCTACTTGATGACGAAATCATTCCTCACAGGAGGCACCATAAGAAATGTATGATACTTCGCTGAAAAAGTAACTGCATTTACCTGAAGGTTGCGCGATCTTTCCCTATGGCTATCAAGGGGGCTAAATAATACCAGCACTAACCTGGAAAAGGCAGGAACAGAAAGTAATCGCCAACGTCGAGTCTGCTGCCGGCCGGCTAGCAAAACTCTTGAAGTTCCGGCTGTTAACACTGCTGTACATTTACCACTATAAAGCCGGATAGATTGAGCACAATTCATTCTGTAAACTTTTAGCAAAGTTATTAGATTTTAAATATTTTAGTCTTTAACGATGCGCACAGCACACGCTTCAGGAGGCCATATTTTTATTCTTGTACGATGTCGCTCGACTCGTGGAGCCGCGCGAGCGCTGTCATTGGTTAGCGGGCGCGTGGCGCGAATATTTAAAGTGGACGGGAAACACATTAGGATAGGAACATTTAAGGATTGGTTTAATGCTCGTACAATCCGTAATAAGTCGATTTGGGTAGCCGAACGTGGTAAAAATATCTTCTAATACGCGAACTGTGGGAGCAGTTTTCAAATTTCTGAGAGGCTTGAGAATACAAAATTTCGTAAATCCGTCAACCAAAACAAGGAGATAAGAGAAGCCTCGAGTGCTTTTTACAAACGGACCTAAATTATCTGTGTGTACGGTATCAAATGGTTTATTAATAAAGGAGTATTTGGTAATAAAGGAGATACGAATAATAAACCGGAAGATAAATCAAGACCAATTCCATAACAGTAAATATAGCTAATTTTACAACATTTCAGGTACCAATAATAATGACGATATATTTTAATATGATTTACTAAATCTAACACACACAAGTCACAAACACGAAAAACAAGTCAAAACAAACAAACAGTTAATACTTATTACAAATAAAACAGTTATTAAAACAAACGAAAGTGAAAAAAAAACCAAACGAAAATTAAAACGAAGATGTAGCTGCCTATTGGTCCTGCGTATCCAGATACCACCGCTTACGACCCACGCTACAGAGTGAGACGCACTGAGAAGTATTATCCGTCTCACTCACACGATCCACGTCACCAGAGACAGAGACGCAGTGTCGCCCATCTCACTCCTACATCGCCGCGCACCTTGTCATTGGTCACAAGAATATGACATACACCAGCGTGAATCAATACCCCTTAAAATAATATATTATAAGCTCACTATTCTTCTATTATATATACCCCCCCCCGCTCCTTCCCCTACACCGGTAGAAACCTAAACCTACCGGTGTAAATTTCAACAAATCGTCTGGGGCCTGTCGGAGTGGCAGCCCTCTTGCCACCCCGTCGCCTCCTTGACGCACCTTCCCCCCCGACAAATAAAGTCGGGGCCCGGAAGACTTTCCCCTACGACTTCCCCCCTTTCCCCAGGTCGTTCGCGTCCGCGGTCCGGTAAACGCGGCGCGTGAGGGAGTGGAACCACAGACGTTTCCCGGCCCCCGGGTCGGGACCCCCACGCGCCGCTTGGAGCCGACCGCAGGTTTCGGTTGGGCCTGTATTGGCACACGTCATTCCCTCGGAATTTGTGGTGCCCCCCCACGGGTTTCCCCCGCGTTCTGCCGCGGGGGGTCTTCCCAAAAACTTGACTCTTTGCGCCCAGTACTCGTACTGGGCGCGTCATCCCAATTAGAGGGGCTATGCCCCTGAAGTTGGTAATCCGCCGTAAGGCCCTTTTCAGGGGCCCGGCGTCGAGCGAGAAGAGTCTCCTTCTCTCATTCTATTATATATGTTGTGATACGTACACCTGTTGCCGTTCAGTGTTGACTGTTTGTGTGACTTGTGTGTTTTTATGTTGTACTACCCAGTGCAACATGACGGACCATGAACCGTGGCTACCACGCCACGACTACCTAGACTCTTGTGTGGACTCCGAGACTTCGTGTAGCATGGCCTCATCGAGGACCAGCTCACGTTCGAACTCGGACCCCACGCACCACCGCTCACTCCCCGAGCCTAGCTTGTGCGGACAGGACACCGCTCGCCCCGGGTCGCCCTCGGCATTCTCGCGGGGGTGTACTGGTACCCTCCCGCCCCAATGCCTTCCGACGGCGGCCTGCGGCGAGTCTGGGCCCCCGCCCGGCACAGCCGATCAGGGCTCGGCTAAACCGAGGCGCTCATCACGCCGCACTGCGCAGGCGAGCGACCCTCGCCAGCCTGCCGCACACCTCGGACCTAACAACGTCCTCCAGGCGGACACACTCCTCACCACCGCGAGCTTAGCCCGCCCCTCGCCGGCTTCTCAGCCGCGACAATACCGCGCTGCGCCGGCTGCTCAGCCGCGCGGCCCATACCAGCCCACCGCGAGCTCTCCGCGCTCGCCTGACGTTTCGCCTGCCCCACAGCCGCGCGATGACCGCCGAGCCGCACCTAGTGCGGCCACGGAAATCCGCCCAGGCGTGCCGCACGGGTACCGTTTCCGCGCGCCCACCTTCCCGCCACCACTTATAAATTTTTCATCTGTTTTCAGCCGTTGGCTGTCATACGCCGAGGTGAGTGCCTCCAGCCCTCCACACGTAGACAGTCACAGCCCCCTTATACCGGCGCCGTCGGTGAGTACGACGCCGCCACCCACTAAAAAGTCTACCCCTCGCTACCCGTCCCTGGTCGCCGAGCGAATCGACGACTGGGTACGTCACTTCCGCTGTCTTCGCGACACACTGGGGCACATACCTAATGCCAAATATGACGACCGTGCGATTCGCTTCTCGCCCCAAAGCGAACAAGAGTTCACGGTCGTCAAGCATTACCTGACAGACCTGGAGAGGCGAGGACAAGCCTCCTGGTTCACCCACTCGCCACCACAGGAAAGGACAATCAAGGTAGGTATCAGGGGCCTACCTTCCTTTACAGACACCGGAGAGATCAGGGCCGGTCTCGCCGAATTGGGATTCGTGGCGGAGCACGTTTCCCTGATCCAGGCGAGGTCTGACCCCGGTGCCTGCCTTTTCTTCGCCCTTATCGCCAGGGCCCCGGACGTCGTACCCGGCATATACAAGGTGCGTAGTCTTTTAAATATGCCGGGAGTTCGCATCGAAGCCTGGCGGGGCCGAGGCGGCCCGGCCCAATGCCAACGATGCCTCCAATCCCGGCACTCTAGCCACAACTGCCAACCGGAAGGTGGCCTGTGTCCGGTGTGCCGGGGAACACGCTGTGCGGGACTGCCCCCGCTCCCCCGCCCAGACGCCCACCTGCGTTAACTGCAGGGGGGCCCACCCTGCAAACAGCAGACAGTGCCCGGTGTACCGTAGGGCTGCGCGGAAGCCGCGAGCCGATAACGCCCGCGCTCCCCCCCCCCTACGTACCTGCCGACTCGCCTCTCCCTGTGCCAGAGGCCCCTCCTCCTCCGCCGACTCATACATCACTCATGGCGGAGGCGAATGACTACGTACCAAGGTATGTCCCCCCCTCGGCTTCCGACTCCCCTGCGCAGCTTTCCAGGAGGAAAAAGCAGCCGAGCCCCAGGAGGAAAGTTGCCACACCCCCTGTGGCCTCCTCCTGTGATGCCGCCGCTATTCCAGATAGCCACCAGCAGGAGCTGGAGCCTTCCGTGCTCGCTCCTCCGCAGCCGGAATCCACGCGGACCACTCGGCGCTCGCGGCGCCCCCCGCGCGGAGCTGCCGACTCCCCTGCGGCTGTCACAGCCGCGGAAATGACCGCCTCCGAGCCCGCAAATCATGCGGCCGCTCCTCACCCGCAGCCTCCAGTGCTCGCTTTGCCGCCCCAAGAGCCGGTGCAAAGCGAGGCCCCCGCATCGACTGCAGAGCTACTGCAGACCCTCCTCTCCCTGGTCATGGACCTAGTTCAGAAGGTCCAGGCTGGGGAGGAGATACTACAAGCCATCATACAGGCCCTCCTTAAAGGCCAGGAGGAGGAGGAGACCATCGCAGCCCTAATAAAAGTTTGGCTCCCCAGACCCTAGCTCGGACCCGCGCCTGGATATCTCCGGCATCCAGAAGCTCCTATCATAGGAGCCGACTGTGATTGCCGGGGATCCACGACGCGCGTCCCGGACTCACGCGTGCTATGCACGCCCCCCCCCCCACGCTCCTTGAACGTGTTAATGTAATTTTTAAGTTGCAGGATCACCTGTTCCTCTGAGCGAGCGGTAGCCGCGTGCTCGGTCAACTGACCTGCTGCCGTGGCATGCCCGCTCGCCCACAGCCACCGCCCTGACGACACCAGACGCAGGGAGCATCCCGGAGCCACGCGGCCGAGACCTTTTCCCCCCCCCCTTCATTTCCCTGGTCGGTTGTGTCCGTGGTCGACAAAAGCGGCGCGTGTGGGAGTGGACCCATACACGCTTCCCTGGTCCCCGGACCAGGACCCCACGCGTCGTCGGAGTCGACCGCAGGTCTTGGCCGCCCACGGCCCTCGCTATCTTCATTTCCCTTGCCACCTCGGGTTTCCCCCGCGTTCTGCCGCGGGGGGTCTTCCATAAAACTGACGTCTTTGCGCCCAGTATTCGTACTGGGCGCGTCTCTGGAACTCCACATGCAGAGGGGCATAGCCCCTGATCATGTTTTCGCGCCCAAGGCCCCTTTCAAGGGCCCGGCGCGCCTAGAAGACGCCTTCTTCTACCTATTATATATTTGGATCGTCCTGTCTCTCGTGTGTGCTAGTGCGTTCCCGTTCACTCCGCGTTTTCGTGCCGTCTCGTTCTATCCGCGTCGTAGTGATTCGCTCACTCCGCGGTAGTGCCGTCTCGCTCAAAACGTGTCGAGTGTCGCGCTCACTCCACGCTCGTGCCGACCCGCCCCTAAGCACGTGTCTGTCTGTGGGTCTGTCGGTGGCATCGTAGCTTCTAAGCAAAAGGTCGAATTGAGATATGTTTTTTTTGTATGAAAGCTGAAATCTGACATGATCGATAGAGTTCTTAGCTATTAATCATCATCAGCTCGCTCACTGCCTGATAATTCGGGGGTTATCTAGTTGATGATAGGTTATAAGCAACTTCCACTGGTCTGATCAGTTCAATATACGAAATATCCTGGCACTTTAACAATATTGCCTACACTTGGTAACGTTAAGCTGATGCTGCATCATCACCTGGAATCTGTAGGATACCTAACTGCTCACAAACTTATAACATATTTATCGTGTTTGGACTCATTTTATAATGAATTCAATGAATAGGACATAGATAAATAGTGATCATTTGCACCTAATAATGCAGTATTACTTGGAATCTGCAGAAATCCCAACCCTTCACTAACGTACAGCAGATGTATCGTGTTTGGGCTCATTTAAAAGGCTCCAATGAATAGGATGTAAATAGATGGTGAAAGTCTGAACCTGATGCTGCGGGATTATACTAGAACCTCGTTTATTGCATTAAAAATGTATGCAAATTTTATAAGTGGTGATTAAAATATTATTCAGGGTGTCCCAAAATTAGCACGTCCACTGATACCGGAGGTAGATGAACCCAAGGCACATTGAACAAGCCTAACATGCCCATAAAAAAGTTTCGTGGGTTTTGAGTTATGACCAGTTTTAGTAATTTTTTTAAAATCACATTTTTTTTGTAATGTTCGTATCAGAGACTTTTTAAAATGCACTTTATTTTACTTTTTTTTATGTGTACTCCCTCAAGACTAGTTACTTATTATGAAACAAACAATACTTAGTCGATAAGTAATGTGAAATAACGACAGTTGATAGTCAATCTCAATTTTATTCTCACATAAAAATAATAGTTTCGACTTTGAGCAGCCACCGTGAAAAAAAATTACTTCAAACATAATGAACAAATATCTTTAAAAACTTAACTATGCCATGCCAATTACAAAATGGTGTAAAACTTGCCCTTTGATTCTTCACACAATACGTGAGAGTGGGAATAATGCTCTTGAGGCGAAGATGACGTCATACACATTTTACCGGCCATTTGCCTGGGCGGCCCAACACGGGTTCTGAATAACAAAAGGAACGCTGTAAAACAAGTTTTAAAAAAAAAGAGACGGCGATATCAGATACTTGACCAAGTGACCAGTCAGCCAGACGAGCCCCAGCCAGTCAAGCCAGTTCGTTGCCTTGCGTTTCGTGCTACCGACGTGTTTTCTGCGCCTCTGCATTTTGTTTTGTGAGCGTGTTTTTGGCTTTTCTACTGGACTCTGTTTTGCTTGTGAATTTGGACTATTGTAACGACGACTCAGTGCTCAACCGGACTCTGATTTTCTTGGGAATTTTGTGAAACGGGCACGATGGCGAATCCCAACGTCTCTTACTCTCATAGCGAGTACGCAGACATGCATCTAATTTATGGTGAAACCAGGCGAGTTTCTATTCGCGGGAACGTAACTTACAATGCGAGGTTGGCTGCACGATTGTATGCGGAACGGTATCCTAATCGTACGCCGACAAACTAGGAAATTATTTTGCGCGTTGTTAATGCATATCGCGAGGGTCGAGTACCAGGAACGAGAGGCCCAGGCGCTGGAAGACCCCGCACTGTAGATGATGATGTTGTTTTGGATGAAGTCCGCCAGGAGCCAGGTACTTCAGTGCGGATCATTGAACGGCGCACTGGGATCCCAAAATCGTCGGCACATCGAATTTTAAAGCGGCACAGATACCATCCCTACCACATAACACGTGTCCAAACGCTTCTAAAAAGTAACTACCAACAGCGCGTTGTATTTTGTCGCCAAATGATTGCTAAATGGAGAGAAAATCCAAACTATTTTAATGATGTCGTGTGGAGCGACGAATCTGCATGTAAACGAGATGGATACCTTAATCTCCATAATCTTTATAGCTGGCGTCTAACCAACCCTCATGAAAAAAGAGAAGTTCGCTCTCAATATCAATTTAAAATTAACTTGTGGACAGGAATATTAAATGGCCAGATAGTAGGACCATTCGAGTTACCAGCTGTCCTGAATGGAGAAAATTACTTAAATTTTTTGGAGAATGATTTTCCAGTATTACTAGAGGGATTTATGTGAGAATAAAATTGAGATTGACTATCAACTGTCGTTATTTCACATTACTTATCAACTAAGAATTGTTTGTTTCATAATAAGTAACTAGTCTTGAGGGAGTACACATAAAAAAAAGTAAAATAAAGTGCATTTTAAAAAGTCTCTGATACGAACATTACAAAAAATGGGGATTTTAAAAAAATGACTAAAACTGATCATAACTTAAAACCCACGAAACTTTTCTATGGGCATGTTAGGCTTGTTCAATGCGTCTTGGGTTCATCTACCTCCGGTGTTAGTGTGACGTGCTAATTTTGGGACACCCAGTATGTATCTATTGTTGTATAGGTCCAAGGATCCTTCCACTTGTTGTATTCTAATAGAATGGACTTTGCAGAGACCAGGCACAAAAAGGTTGTAATTAAATTAGTTTAAGAAGTATTAAATAAAAAACAAAATTAAAAAAAATTGTAACCCCCCGGGTGTGTAAAACCACACACAAAAAACTATAAAAGTAAATAAATACATTTCTATTTTAGCCTTTCAATATTTTAAAGGATCTTTTTAATATGTGCGTCGCCTAGTCGGGAGACCGCAGAATGAAGATGTTTCTCTTGGCTATTACGATAGAGACTAAAATATTCGCAATAAATATTTATAAGGGCTATAAATTTTTAATCTACGTTTAAAAAAAGTATTTAGGACTGATACCTGCATATTCTCTATTAGCTTATACGTAGCTAAATAAAAAATTTCTTCACGCCGCGGTCCCTCGACTCGGCGACGCACATATTAAAAATATGATTTAAAAATATTGAAAGGCTAAAATAGAAAGGAAATCAGCATTTCGCCATACTTTTACTGCCTGGTAATTAAAATACGTGGCCATACAAATATTTATTGTAAGTTGTAATTTATGAACATAGGAACAAAAAAAAACAATAATATTTAATATAATTAGTTCGGTGTATAATAATATTATACACCGAACTCGGGGGATAAAAGATAATTGATTAAATATAACCTAACCTATTATTCAATAAATTGCTCTAGTGGCGGTTTGCGAAAAAGTTACATCTATTAGTTTTGATATGAACTACGTATTGAAATTAAGAACTAGTTTGTTTGAAAACGCAATTGATAAATGATAAATGTCGCTTTCATTTTACGAATACCAAAAACATAATAATTATTTTTCTCGGTATAAATATAAAATATAGTATGAGGGATCTATTTCACACCCAAGAAACTTTTTTTTAAATAAAACTAGTACTAAAATTTGAACTATAGAAAAAGGAAATAAATACAGGCTGTCCCAGAAATAATGGATAATCCTGTAGTGCCTAATAGTACGGCTATCAGGCGCTCAAATAAAAATACACAAAAAAAAATTGTGGTGCCAAAAATATGAAGTTTTAAAAAAAAAAACGTTTTTATTGACATTACTGTACTTTCATGTACACTACTGCCGCAAATTAAGGAAATTCGTTGCATTTTTGATGTTATCTTATTCCTCACAGACCATACTATTAGAAATACAGTAAAAAGAATGAGTATCTATTGTACTTTTTTGGAAAAACAAATATCAACTTAAATTTTTAGCATGAAATTTAATAAATAAATAATTTTGCCAAAGTTTGAGAGCCTTTCGTGAAAAAAAAATAGTATGAACACCTAAGTGGCCAACTATTTCAAAAATATGCGCAGTTAATACAGTTTACAAAATGGTCATAAAATTACGTATTACATATTTTTTTTAACATTTAGATGCAAAAATGGTAAATTTGACTGAAGAAAGAAAATAATAATCTTGTCTTAAATTGTCAAAATAAAAGCGTTAAGTTGTACATAAATCAATCTTTATTTCATAACAAGTGTTCGAATTATCTGTCATCGACTCTGATACAAGCTCGACATCTTCTAATAAATGCTCTTCTAAGAAGTCGTGCGTAGCGCCGTTAAGTTATTTTTGAAGCGGCCTATTGCACACGACTGCGTAATTCCTCCAAACTTGAAATAGGCTTAAAATACACATGTTCTTTTAGACAGCCCCAGTAAAAAAAAACTAGTGGATTTAAGTCCGGGGATCGCGGAGGCCACAAAATGGGACCCAAACGATCAATCTATTTATTTGGATACGTGGCATTTAAATACGCACGGACATTTGCAGCATAATGGGCAGGACAACCATCATTTTGTAGCCAGTGGGATTGTCTCAACTCCTCAGGCACCTCCTCCATTAAATTTGGCAGATCATTTTGTAAAAAATTCAAGTAACAGATAAATTTCCGGGCAGTTCAAATGGACCAATGATTTTTCCGTTTAATATACCAGTCCAAAAATTTATTTTGAACTGGTATTGTGATCTCTCTTCTCGCATTAGATGCGTATTCTAGAGTTGCCAGCTGTGCAGATTATGCATGTTGAAGTATTCATCTTTTTTAAGAGTGGATTGTTCGCTCTACAGAATTTTGTCGAATAATTGTGGATCTTGTTCTATTTTTGCAAGCATTTTTCGACAAAAAAACAATCTTGCGTTGTAATCTCTCTGTTGTAGAGCTTGGACGCGTCTAACGTGGTAGGGATATTTTTTTTTTTTACACGGTAAACGGTAGTACACGGTGCACGGTCGTCTTTGAGATTCCAGTACGTAGTGCTATTACTCTAGTAGAGGTGGACGGGTCTAGCTCAATTTCGTCAATTACGCTGCCTTGTATAATGATATTAGCCAGTCTACCAGTGCTCGTACCACCAATACCGCTGCCAGGTATTCTACCTTCCGAATAACACCTGTGGACTCTGATGAATATGCGGTAATCTGGATGACGCGCGGTAGGGTATCTTTCCCTATAAAGAGCTGCAGCAGCACTTGCGTTGCTTCTACATTCACCATAAATGAAGTGCATGTTTGCGTACTCTTGAGCCTTATATTGAATACGTGGCATCTCAATACACAATACTAGTTCAGATACTAGTTGGCTTGGCTAGCCAAGTCGTCGTAAAATCACCAAACAAAATCCAAATCACTGAGCAAAAATAAGAGTCCAATGATATAGCCAGGAGTCGTCGTTATAACACTGATTTTAAAATTACAGAGAAGTCTAAGAGAAATGTACACATGCAATACCGAAGAAGTCGAGATACGGACTAAATTGTAAATACTTGCCTTTGTTATGTGCCCTGTCGCGAGGAATGGTACAATGTATTAACATTATACTCTTCTCTCGCTCGCTCACACTCTACCTGTCTCGTAATAAACAAAAGATGGGTAGCATGGGCCAGGTAGTAAATACCAGGCTCAGGTAGTAAATACCGATATTACACGATGTTTACTGCAGTAAAAAGGGCTCTTTTAAAACGTCTGTCACCGTCTTGGTCACCGTTTAGACAATATAAGATTTTTTTTAATTTTCTGTCTTTAGATAATATTATGTATTACCATTTTGTATATATAACTGTATTAATTGCGCATATTTTTGAAACAGTTGGCCACTTAGGTCTTCATAATATTTTTTTTCACGTAAGCCTCCCAAACTTTGTCAAAATTATTTATTTATTAAATTTCATGCTAAAAATTTAAGTTGATATTTGTTTTTGCAAAAAATTACAATAGATATTCATATTTTTACTGCATTTCTAATAGTATGGTCTATGAGAAATAAGATAAGACCAAAAATGCAACAAATTTCATTAATTTGCAGCAGCGGTGTACATGAAAGTACAGTAAGGTCAATAAAAACTATATTTTTTTTAAACTCCATATTTTTGGCACCACTTCGAATATTTTTTTGTATGTGTTTTTATTTGAGCGCCTGATAGCCGTACTATTAGGCGCTCCAGGCTTATCCATTCTTTCTGGGACACCCTGTATATACTCCAAAAATATAATCTATCTATTAGAATTAATCATTAGATGGAGCTTATATGCCTCAATTGACAATTTACAGTATAATAACCATAGACTTAACAGATATGATATACATACTATGGCGCCCGCCTGCGCGCGTCGCTGCGGCTTTCGTAGCTGCCCGCCGCCGCGCCGCTCAGCGCTACTCGCTAGTCTACAACAACTGGTGACTATCGCAATGAGGGTTTTAAAATTCGTGACATCTGACAGCTTTTTGACACGACAAGGACCGTCGGGCTACGAAGAGACGCCTGGTGACAGAAAAAGAATCGAAAATTCTTATTGACCGTTTTTGATACCAGTTACGCCACCAGATGTCGCTTTGTGTGCGTTGGGTCTACCCCCTGGCGGCAGAAAAAATATAAAAAACCCTCATTAGGTATATCTAACTATTTTGCATATTTTTTATAGAAATACCGAACTTTTTATTGTAATTGTGCAAATAAAAAAAACATTATTATTTATATTATACTTTTGAGTTGCGGCAACAGCCTCATTGGCCAGAGTCTTATGAAATTCATTTTCTCTAAGCCTACTAATATTATAAATATACCTTGTTATAACTGAAACTATTAAGTCTATTAGTAAAATTATTTCTGTTTTTGATAGTTTTCCTTTTTTTGTAGTCAAATAGCATTGACATTTTAATAATGGTAATATAAATTAGGTAAATTTTTTGATTATGCGTATTCAATTATTTTTTAACATTTTAATAGTTTCGTTTTTAAATTTAATTTTTTTATGTTTGAATAGGTCCACACTGCAAAAGCTTCTAGTATATGAGCGAATATGGCGTGGTAGGACAAAATTATTTGCATATACTAAGTATTCGATCTGGAGTAATACTACTTACTAGGCTTGCCGAATACACTTCGATAGAAAGTATTAAAATCGTCATACATATCCCTACCTTCAGTATAATCTGCCCCGTCCAATATAATTTTTTGAGGGTAAACTAAACCACCTCGTACAGCCCTTATGTAAGTCCACAATGTCTTAGGATTACTTTTTAAGTTGTTTTCACAGTTGGAGGTAAATTTTCCAAAACATTATTTTTGTACACGACGTTCTCTTGACCTAAGGAGGGAAAATTCGTCGTAGTCTAAGTTATTACCGAACTTTTTCCAGCGTTTGTGTGCCCTACTTTTTTTTTAATAATATTGAAATTATGCTTTATTTGGTGAAAATATGGTTACATATAATAGGTGTTAACATTTTTTACATTAGTGCGCATGTTTTGTCGCAGTTAACGACGTCCAAATATTTTGTTTATTATTAACACGATTATAGTTTCATTATATAACATACTTATCGCTTTAAGATACATTTAATAACAGAATCAAATTATCAATGATTAAGTATTAAATACAAACATCATGTCAATATAGAGAATGTCAAAATATAATGTTGTTAATACAATTGTTAGATTACAATAAAAATGTCAAGAAAAAAGGAAAAAAAATTAAATGTGAAATCAAAAGCTCCATAAAATGTCAATAGATATAAAAAAATATAATGATAATTAAATTTCAGCTCATTAAAAATTCTTTCACGTCATAATAAGATTTATCTATTAACATTTTTTTAAGTTCTCTAATAGAATGTTTTTTAGATAATTGTTTTATATGTTTAGGCACCTTATTATATATTTTTACACACATTGAATAAGCATTATTTATAAAAAGAGTTGTTTTTGGTTTTTTATCTATGATCAGTCTATTTGAGTTTCTTAAATATTTTATTACTTATCTATTAATTGTGAAAAAATGTCATTGTTGTGTATAACAAATTAAAAAAATTCCAAAATGTAAAGCTAGGTAGTGTCATGATGTTAAATTGTTTAAAGAAAGGCTTACATGACTCATATGGTGGAATCTTAGCTATAGCACGGATGCTTTTCTTTTGGACAATGAATGCTTTATCCTCCAATTTTCTCCAAATTATCAATCCATAGCGCAGGACTGATGAGACGTAGCCGTGGTAGGCCATAATTGCGGTTTGTGTACTAACTGTCCACGCTAATTTACGTAAGACAAATACGAATCTGTTCAGTTACAGAACACAGTTACAGTCAGTTACAGTATTTATCAATTTCAATGCCCAGAAAGAAGTTCTTATAAACTTCATCTATAATTTCATCACTATATGCTAGTTTTAGTCGTAACGGTATTTTATTATAAGTTCTAAATTGTATGTACCTAGTTTTATTAAGATTAATTTTTAGATTGTTAGATGTTAGCCATTCAATTAAATGTCCAAGTGTTAAATTAATGTCATTTTCGATTTTATTCACGTCTGATTTTTTATACGTAAATAGTATTTATATATCATCTGGAAATATTGTCAATTTATAATTATTCATTATTGGAATGTCATTAATATAAAATAAAAATACCACCTAATACAGAGCCTTGTTTGAGCCAAATTCATTTAATAAGATTCTGGATTTACTATTAACCAGTTCTTTATCTGTGTTAATGTTTTCTATTACAGTGTATTGCGTTCTATTTTCGATAAATGACTTAATCCAATTATAAGCTGGCCAATTTTTGATATAAATTTATTATTTATTTTTATAGCCAATCATATTTTTTTTTTTTTATTATTATTTAATTTTTATTTTATAGCCAAATATTATCCAATTACAATTATTCCCATTTTGTTTAATTTTATCAGTAGCAATTCATGTGAAACAAGGTCAAAAGCTTTAGTCATATCAATAAAGACAACTATACAGTGGTCTTTATCAACAATGCAGTTTATAATTTGGTTAGTAACATTAAAGCAAGCTTATTGAGTTGATTTGATGATGTTGACTTTTGAAAGCCATATTGTTCGTTTTTTTTAAATATTAAATTTGTTTATAAATGAAGTTATTCTGTTATGCATTGCTTTTTCAAATATTTTCGATAATATGGGAACAAGAGTAATCGGCCTGTAATTACTTGATTGTTTTCTGTCACCATTTTTATGTAGCGGTTTAATTATTGAGATTTTCAATTTATTGGGAAAAGAACCCTCCACAAAAGATTTATTTATAAGTTCTGTTATGATGGGGGCTATTATATATTTACATTCTTTATTTATTTTTGTGGATATTTCTTCATAACCAACCGTATTTTTTTTTAAAGAAGTAATATGTTGTATTTTTTCGTCACAGGTGGGTGCATGGTTTCAAAAAGATACTCATAGGATTGTCCTGGATATTACTTGTGAATTTAGAATTGGAAGTTATATTTATGTTAGAAGTTTTAATAAAATATTCATTAAATGTATTTGCTATGGTTCGTGGCGTATCTATTATGGTATTATTTATATTTATTTATGTGATAATTTTTTTTGTTACCTTTGTTAGAGCAATTTTTAACAATATTCCAAGAAGCTCTGCATTTATTTGTAGCTTTAGCAACATATTTTGTATGTAAATGTATTTCTGAAAGCCTAAAGCACTTCCATAATAGTTTACTATATTTTTTGTATTTGTTTTTTGTTGATATATTTTTTTCCCGATAATAGCTAAATTGTAATTTTCGTTTTGTTTTGCAACTATTTTTAAGCCTTTTGTTATCCAGTGAGGTACTGTATGTTTATTTATTACCTTTAAGCGGACTAAAGGGAAGCAGAGCTTATATAGCATTATGAATAAATCATTAAAGCTATTAAACGCTTCATTAAAGTTTTTTAACAAGTAACATTCATCAAAAGAAATGTTTGCTCAGTAATCTTTAAATTTTTTATGTTATCATTTTTATATTCTCTTTTGTAGATACAGTGGCATTTATTTAAGTTGCGGTTACATGCTTCTATTGTTCCCGAAAAATTGTGCTGTGTTATGGTCCGAAAGGCCTAAGTGTAATGATTCGGTTTTGGCATGCAATAAGTTACTTAATATATTATCTATACATGTCAAGTATATAGTAGGTTTATTAAAGTGAATTTTTAAATTATAATTACTTGAAATGTCACGCAGTGCATTTGAGTCCTTATTTATTTTTAGTAAATTAATATTAAAGTCACCACCAATTATTAGACTTTTATTTGATTTTTTGGTTATTTTTCTTTGTTATATTGTTATATAACAAAGAATTAAACTTTTGGAAAAATGTACTACTCACTGAATTTGGAGTTCTGTATAAGCACATGATAACCAGATTTAAGTCGAAAATTTCTGTGCCACAACATCGAAAATCATTATCAATTGCAGAACAAGATTCAATATTATTATAATAAGAGAATGTAGGTACTTTTTTTAATAATTATGCAAGCACCCCCCTTTTTTGTTTTTTTTGAACTACTGTAATATGATGCTAAAGATGCTAAATAACTACACTTGTAGTTATTTAAATTATTGTTTGACTCTGTTCCTATTCAATAAAAGTTTCAGTAAGGCATATTACATCAGGTTCCTTATCATATTATTATTATAGCTTTGCAAGTGCAATTTCAAGTTGACATCTTTTGTCAGGGAAGCTAGCAATGTTTTGATGTATAATCTTAATTTTTTACTTTTGGCTTGTCACGAAGAAGATCTTTTGGCTTAAAATAGTCAGTAAGTAATGTACTTTTGTATTTTATTGTCAGTGTTACATATTTAATAATAGTTAGGTTTAGTTAGATCTAAGTTATTTTGATTTTGATTTTTATTATAATTTTTATAATGAAATTGATTTTTACGCATAGTATTGCATATAACAAATGTGTGTGGTGTTTTTGATTAGTAATAGTATTGTATGTATTCATTTTGGATTTTTTTTTAAATGATCGTTGTAATATCATTTTTGGATTATTCTTTCTAGATCTATAGTTTAAGAATTTATTTTCATAGTATATTTGATCAATAGTATAGTGAATTTTATTACAGATGTTTATTTTGTTTATTACATGAATATTGCTAAGATTTACAAATAATATAAAATATTAATAAGCGCTGGCGAGTACCACTTGGGGTAAGCTAACAGTTAACACAATTTGTGTAGGTCTGAAAAGCTCAATAGCTTTTGATAGTATTTACACATCGTCGTTGAGCTATAACTGTTTAAGTATTTTCATAACAAATTTTAACGTGAGCGAACGATAAAGACTTGCTTTACGCTTAAGCCTCGCGCTCTCATTTCTTTTCAGTCATTACAAGTCGCACTAAGGAAATACAAAATGTACAATGTTTTCCATATTTATAAACTCTATGAATGATCTTCCAGTAACTTTTAAATGATCTTGTTTATAGTAAAACGTGCATCAATCCAATCCTAAATCTTAGAATTTATACGTAAGTATATTTGTGATTTTTTTATTTTTTAAATATTACTCAAAGGAGACTCATGTTGACTCGATTTTTTCTTTGAAAACCAAAATCAACATTGGATTTTATGAATTTTGTATTCTTTTCATTAAAGAAATACAATCTAGAAAGACCCGCTGTCAACGAATAATATAAAAAAAGTCAAAATCACTATTATACGTGTCCATATAGATATTGAGTTCCCTTTTTTGTGTGAGAGTTTCCTTGATTTCTCATGGAATCCAGCACCAGGTCTATCATTTAGTGACAGTTAAGCCAACTTAGAAGAAAACGCTTTAGAATAAAAAAAGTATTATCAAAATCGGACTACTCGGTAAAAAGTTATGCGTAGTCATACTTAAAAAAATATAATATTTGCGTTGACTTGAGAACCTCCTCCGGTTTTTTCGTCGGTTTAAAAATAAATTCTAATTGTAAAATAATAAAATGCCAATTAAAAATTTATTAAAATATACTTAAAACACTTTTCTGTAGTAAACATAAGCACTACAAGCATTATTTTAAAAATATAAAACACTTACAGCTGTGGTGTTCTAGTGAGGTCCCTAGAAAGGATCGATATGGAATGAAACAAATCTTTTAACGCAGCCTTATAAAAACTCTGCATTCTTTAAATACTTACAAACGCAAAGATTAATCCGATTAGGATCTGTAGCGATAATTGCCAGGTGTTATTTTATAATTGCATAATATTTATTTATTTATTGTTCCACAATAGCAATATTTTTTATTGATACAATTATTTTTATTTGTTTGTTTTTTAGAGACACGAAAGTTTTTAGTAACTACACAGGTTACTGTTATACAAGTAATGATTTTTAAGTGCCTTTTGATCTAATGGTAATTTTTTTCTAATATAGGGTCACTGACTACAAAAACATATTTTTTTTAAGGACGCATTTACGAAAAGTTGTTTAGCAGGTTTCCGAGTATGGAAACCTGCTAAACAACTATTGGACATATCTATAGAAATATTTGGTGCTATAAATCCAGACAGTGATCAAATAAAATGAACCTTATTTCCACTCATTAAGATTCAAGCACAACAGCATAAATAATGAAAATTTTTAGGAAATATACTTTTTTCTAAATGAATTTTAATACTGTTAAATCATTTTTAACCCACTTTAAGGTGATTATATCCGCTATCTTTAATTATTTTCAAACAAACAAAATAAACTACATAGGAGCAGACAAAATATCCTAGCTACGACCTCTTTTTGTAAATTCTGGGTGAAGAGGTTCTGTCTGGAAAATTGTTTTACTATACTAGAATGATTTCTAGTAACTTTTTACGTGTTATTTAACCACTTTTCAGATAAAGAAGAACTCTATTAGTGACAATTATTAGTTTTGTATGATTTGGTTCCATTTAGTCGCAAAATTTACCGAAAAATAGATAATTTGTAAACGCGCCCTTAGGTTGTTATTTAGTTGGTATTTAAAAAAACCGGCCAAGTGTGAATCGGACTTGCGCATGAAGGGTTCCGTACACAACAGCTAAAAATTTACGTTTGTTGTATGGAGGGATTGCAATCTGGCTACTTCGAAATTCGAAAATCCGGATTTTCCGGCGTTAAATAAAATCCGGAATTTTCATCTCATAAAGTATGTATATAAAAATACCTTAACGAAGGGAAAATTCTTAACTTCAAATATTTCAACACTTTTTTTCAGTTTACTTAGAGACGAAAGTTCAAAAACAAAATTTTCAATTGAAAATCGTGTAACTTATTGAAAAACATTTTTTTTCTTTATTTTTCATTGTGAATCAATTCTTTAAAGTGTTGTAAACTACATCATAGTGCAAAATAACTTTCAATGAAATATAATTAGTGAAAGTGCAAACTATTTTGATTTATTTCAATGTTAATGCTAAAACTGGTCTTTAATCTCATAAAAAAAATCAATTCATGTGTGTATGTATAGGTCAACTTTTCTGACTAAATCAAATTACTTCTTTTGCAGCTTTTTGGAATGAAACAGTGAATAGAACAAGAACGGCTTTATTATAAAAATTTTACAATACTAAGAAAAGAAAAAGTTTTTTTGTTTTTAATAAGGTGTATAACCCCTCTTGCCCTAATAACTGATTCAAGTCGGTTTCGCATCGACCTGATCAGTGTTTTTAAACGATCTTGCGGAGTATTGTTTGAGCTCCGCAACCGTTGTTGGGACCGGATTTCTTGTAAATACAGCTCTTTTAGGTCGTCCCACACGTGTTCTATCGAATTAAGTCCGGGCTACGTGCTGGCCAATCCATGGAAGGAATCGAAACCTGAGTAAAGTATTGCTCAACTTGTCTCGCTGCGTGCGGACGAGCATTATCCTGCATCAGAATGAAGTTTTTGCCTATAAATCCGCTAAAAGGTACCACATGAGGGTCCAATATCTCCGTTATATAGCAATATGATGTTAAACCACGGTTACCACGGCCATATGTGTCTGCGTCAATAAACACAAGTTCAGTTCGAGCATCCATCGATATGCGGGCGGCAAACCATACAAGACCCGCCCCCAAATGGAACCCTCTCCTCAATGCAATTTTGAGCTTATCGCTCTCCTCGTCTACGGTAGACTAGTTTGCGACCATCAGCACCGTACAAACAAGTCCTACACTCATCAGTGAATAATACGGAAGCCCATTGCTCTTCAGTTCGATTTAAGTGTTCACGAGCAAATCTTAGTCGAGCTTGCCTGTGAGCTGCAAAAAATTTTGGTCTATTTGTGGGTCTGAAAGGTGTGATATCACGCTGTCTTAGCCTTCTTATTATGGTTCGTGCACTAACTGCTACGTCACGTACCTGGTGGAGCTCATTTTTAATGCTTATAGTCGTTGAAAACCGATTTCGCAAGGTTGTTGTCACAATAAACCTGTCGTCACGAGACGTTGTTACCCGAGTTCTGCCGGTTCCACGTCTTCTTTTGAATGAACATGTCTCCATAAATCTTCTGTAAAGTCGGGAAACTGGTTTACATTTAAATCTGCAGCAATTGTTCGTTGGTCTAGGCCAAGGCAGTTGGCAGGCTGCAAGCTGCACTGGATCTGCACTGGAGCAATAATTTGTGCGGCTTTTTCGGACGATATATCCATATTCGTGAGAGAAAAACGTGCTTAAAATAAAAACAGCCTAGCAATTAAACAATTAGTAACGATAATTCAACATTTAACAAAACAAAAAAAAATAAGCATCAATCAAAACATTAACGTAACAACGAGTTAATATTTAATAAATTGACAAGATTTCTTCTATAGAATATTTTCTTTCTTTTGTGACAGTAACATATTTAAATTTGTTTTTGTTTGTGTGTTTATAAACCAGCCTTTATTTTCCAATACCAATAAATGTAAAAAGTTGGCATATTTCGTAATAAAATTTGATTGAATGTGTTCTTGCACTATGATGCAGTTTATGTGTCCGCCAGTGCATTTACTGCTTTAAAAATATATTATATCTTAAGCGACGCACCCATTATTACCGCCACGCGCGTAACCTAAAAATGATGCGTGGAGATCTGTTTTCAGCGTTAAATTAAAGTTAAATATAATGGAGGTAGAATTCTGGTGGTAGTGAGTTTTTTATTTGAAATATCCTTATTTAGTTATCTATTATAGCTCTTATTTAGTACTAGCTGACACCCGCCACTTCGTTTGCGTAGAACTAACGGAAACGAAACCCTAAAATAAAAGTAGCCTCTCGTGAAAATCGGTCCAGCCGTTTCAGAGATGAGCCGGAACAAGCAGATAAAGAAACAGACAGACAGACGGACAGATAATTTTTTTAAACTGGTTTTTTATTGTAAGTACCGTAGATACTTTCATATGCATTGAGTGAAAAGCTGTTAATTTAAAATTATTAACAGATACTTCAATTTTATTTATTTGTATAAGTACATAGTATGTATGTTGTTTGAGTGCTAGGACCTACATACGCGACTTTGAGCTGAGGTAGGTAGGTACGTAGGTTAACGAGAGCTGGAGACAACTGGGGCTGATATTTGTGCTGAGCTGGTGGTTCTCGATCTAGGCAGAGGTTTCTTATCACTACACTACACAGCTGTTGAGCGGATTATCGATAGATTTATCGCGGTTCGCCGGCGAATTTGGTTTAGTATTGATGGGCACAAATAAATATGCGCACATGCGTTCGCGTTCACTAAGAATTCGGGATGAGCTGTAAACGTTCTGGGCGCGAGAGGTTCAATCGGCAAGTCTTTACGTCACTTTCTTACAGCGCCTTCCAGTCTGTCAGCTATACTGAATCCAATTTGAATCCCCTTTATATTCATTCTATACGTCACGCGATCTGGCGTGAACATCCTGGGGGGGCCGCTAAGGCGGCGAGCTGACCCCATCTTGAGCAGAATCCAGAGGGAGCCGGGCAATCTTGCCGACAGGTCTCCGCAGCTGGCCTTGAGTGGTGTCCAAGTGCACAACTCTGGCGACTCCATCATTCCCAGGTAGGAGACGTGAGATTCTTTCCATCTTCCATTGTAGCGGGGGCAGATTCTCTTCTTTGAGCAGAACCAGTTCTCCAATTTTGGGTGGAGAGGAAGAGGAAAGCCATTTGGAGCGGATTTGAAGTGTATGGAGGTTGGACTTGGTCCAAAGGGTCCAACAGCGCTGAGAGAGTGATTGAATAAGCTGAAAGCGTTTGAGCGGAAATATAACTCTTTCATCCAGAGTCAGCTCGGGGAGAGCTGTGAGCGGACGGCCAATGAGATAGTGGCCGGCAGTAAGGGGCTGATAGTCCGTGGGATCGAACGAGAGTGGGGTGATAGGCCGAGAATTCAATATAGCTTCAATTTTAGTGAACAGAGTTGATAATTCCTCGAAAGTGAGGTGTTGTTTACCGATAACACGGTGTAAAAGTTGCTTTGTGGATTTAACATTAATTTCATGGATGCCTCCCATCCATGGGGCTTTGGGCGGATTGAGTAACCAAAAATGTATTCTGAGCTGAGAGCTTATGAGAATTGGCGTCATGAAATGTTTCATGACGCCATTTATAATTGGAGTTTAGGATTGGAGTGGATATTATAATATATAAACGTTATTTATAAACAATTAGTAATGCAAAGACGATTTACTATTAAGTTATGAGCCGATAGTAATTCACAATATGCACAATTTATTTTATATACATGCACATTAAAATATTTCGTAACTAATTATGAGCTGAGAAAATTTTATGTGATATTGGCACAAATTATGTATTAGGTACCTAGGGAAGTTCTGGAATGTTCGTTCTTTGTTCGAATATGAGCCGACAAGTAGGTACCTACCCACTATTAGATTTTTTTAAATCTTGGGTTTTTTTCCTATCTATTTACGCGGTTTAATGTTAAATGTGCCGAAATAATTGCAGAAAATTAAAAAAATGCAACGTAATAATGGCCGGTACCTACGATTTGCAGGTTCCATTATTTGGTTAAACGGGAATAAAAAAAAACCTTTTATTGTGCTCGGTAGAAAACTCCGGATAAGATAAATCGCAAATAGAAGACTGTCATTCTACTCCAGTAGGTCGATTCTGCTAATTAAATCTTATAATAATACAGTTTCGTTACAGTCTCGATATATTAAATCAGCAAATTGGTATTCTCATTAACGTCAAACCAACGTTTAACGTGTTTTGATTGGTTCAAACTCCAAAATTCAGTTGATGATATCAAGACGATTCATTTATAATTCATTGAAAGTAAATTGAAAGTCTAAGTTAAATACGAGAATCGGGGTTAAGTACTACAGTACTAGCCGCTGGTAAAGCTAGTAATAAATAATTACATTAACACAATTCTATGCATACATTACAAATATGCCAAACGCACGGAGATGAGGTGGATTATGAAGTGACGTTGGAAATTAATATTCTAATTATGTGCTGTCGATACCAGCCGTTTCAGGATGCTCAAAGTTTATCGGCAATCTGCATCCAAGCGTTGACTAAGCGCCTTCAATCAGTATTTAGTATGTATTAGGTAGTCAATAAAAAGATAAATTATTTCGTGAAAAATCATAAACTAATAATCAAACAGTCAACAGACGTCTCGTACAATTGGATAAGCGTAAGAATGCTCACCACGTACGTGTGTTTGATTTTCAGATCTATTGTATTAGCACAGAGTTCTATTTACAGTGCATTCCGATTTTTGTGCAGTGCATAAAGTAATAAAAAAATAATGTTCTGTAATATTATTCTGTCCTTTATACATTAAAATATACTTCCAAAAGTTTATTTTCTACGGGATTCTTTTCAAATCGCTTGTCGATATTATATCCTTAAGTAGCTAAATTTTATTAAAAACTAAATCCACTTACAAAATCCAATTACAACAATATTTGCTCATGCCAGTTCTGCTAACCCGATCGTAAAACACATGCTGAAAGCTATTTCCTTGGCAAAACCTGCGCCTTCTAAATTACCGATTTGGGATGCAAGGATTTTGATTAGATTTTTAAAAAGATACAATATTAATTTGAATAGTCTTTATCAAGTATCTGCTTTACATACATCTGCTATTTTGTTATTATCGTCTGGTCGTAGAGTACACGACCTTACTCTCTTACATATTGATAGTCAACACTTTTTTGATAATTCTGACTCTATTTCCTTGCACCCTACTTTCGGTTCAAAGACTGATTCGTCCTCTTATCAGCAATCTAATTGGACATTTTTATCCGCACCTGATAAGAATATAGATGCAGTATACTGGTTACGAATTCTAGTAAATATGACGAATGAAATTCGAGGCAATATTACTAATTTATTTTTAGCAACTAGAAGCCCTACACGGCCAGTTACTGCAGCAATGATTGGTGATTGAATTAAGAGGCTTTTATCCGAGGCTGGGATTCATACGTCAGCTGGGAGTTGTAGATCAGCAGTCTCATCTTTAAATTTGGTGGAAAATTATCACATCAATGATATTCTAGCTAAGGCAAATTGGCAGCATGCAAAAACTTTTAGAAAGTACTATTTAAAACAAATCAATAACAGAGAAGTAATTGAAGAAAGTTCTCTATCACAATATTTTCAGCCTAATTCCTAGTGTCATAGTAATATTTAATTTATATCTGTGATTTTTGTTAATCCATGTTAAAAGATTTAATTAATTATACGATTATTAGGTTCAATCACATTGTTGCGTTTTTAATCAATTTTGTATTGCCATAAATACAAGCCACCAGGAGATAACAAACAGTCTCTCATAATGGACTTCGGACGTCACACGGAACGCATAATATGAAAATTTTACCTTCAAATTAAATTTCTATTATGCTTCCAAAGACGTCCGAAGTCCCAGTAATGTCTTCCTGGTGCAGTTCCCATTATGAGCCAAACAATGACGAAAATGGCGGCTTGTTTCGGGGCGGTTAACATAATTGCAGATGGTAATGGCTAAGTTGGCTCGAAAAGGTAGCGGAAGTAGCGACATCTAGCGACCAGGCGAGGAAAAGGAAACGATGTACTCTCATAATGGACTTCGGACATCTTTGGAAGCATAATAGAAATTTTATTTGAAGGTAAAATTCCCATATTTTATGATGAAACAAAGACGCATAATGAATTCCTTCGTTTTGCAGTGGATGTCGCGAGTTGTCTTTGTAGCTTTACCGTGAAATTTTACTGTGATTGGTGCGACAGCGTCTGAACAGTCAGTTGCGCGGGGGGGCCCGTTGAGTGTGGACATCGCTTGGACATAGTTCGTCGTAATTGTATGTTATGCCATTTTTTGTTTTGTTTATTGGAGAAAAAATGCCGTAACTGTATTTTAAGTCATTGTTGCACCAATTCACCGCAAAACTGCTGATGCGACGAAGACACATGTGTTAGTTATGTCACTATAGCATCAAAAATAATAAATGTTGGTAGGAAGTAACTTATCACATCTATTTTATGGTTCCGTAGTAACTACAAGAAACCCTTATTTCGCTCTGTCCATCCGTCCTTCTGCCCCCCTTGATAACTTCGGTAATTATGAATCTAAATAAACGAAATTTTGTATATTTAAAGATTACAGTCATAATATAGATTTTATTTTTACCATCATATTATTAAGTACAGTAACTGTGCGACATACACGCTCCATTTTACCTATACAACTCAAATATACGGGCAAACCTGTATATTATAATATTATATTATATATCTGTATAACGGTATACCTATACGGTTATAATATTATATAGGATCGGTTTGCCTTTACAGATGAGTTGTACGGTACACCAGAGCTTGTATGTTGCACAACCTGACAACTGAACCTGAAAACTTACCTGACAGGTGTAGTTTGGATATAGACATCTTTATTAAAATATATAAACAGGTACACCCTTAAGTGTTTGGCTAGCTTTAGATATTAGACTCTTCTAAAAGTTTTGGCTATGGTCAAACTATGCATCAAAAACAATTTAATTCCATATTAATTTAATTTCAGTAGCCCTAACAATACTAAAAATGAATAGTCTAGGTCGGAAAATGGTACATCTGGCTCAAATAGAGAAAAGGGAATTAAGGAAAACTATTTATACAGAAACGAATCGCCATCTAAAACGTCTATTTTAGTAAAAACGTGTACAAATGCGGCACCTTCAGTTAATATGGAACACAGTAGATCCAACGACCAATCTGAAAGAGACATCATGTGCTGGATCTGAAAATATTGATGCGGATGCTGACAATGTAGTTTGTACAGAAATGTCGTGCCTTCAAAACATGAGTATTGCAGTTTAATATTAGGAATATAAAGTCGATTTTTTATAAACATAATATATTTATTTAATCAAAGTATATACCATTGCTATGTATGCACTTTTGCTATCTCATAGGTAGTTCATTGATTCCTTTACTAAATAAACCATTCGGACAGGAATAAATAAAATCTTTTAAGGCGCTTTGGACATCGGAGTTGATTTTTTCCCGTGCAAGAAGTTATCGAAATTTCGAAAAAAAATGGTAATCTGTTGGAGCAAGGTCCGGGGAGTACGGTGGATATCTTAGACATTCAAATTGAAGCTCCTCTAATTTGGTAGCCGTCTGTTGTGCAGTGTGTGGTCTAGTGTTGTCCTGAAGCAGCGGTGGCCTAGAGCGAATGACCAACCTTACTTGTTTAGTAGCTAGCTTTTCCATCATGATTTGCAGTTGCTGGCAAAAGACATCTGCCGTAATTGTCTGGCCAGATTTAAGAAATCTGTAGTGAACGACACCGGCACTAGTCCACCAAACGCTCACAAGTATCTTTTTTTGAGTCAATTTTTGCTTTGGTCAGGCTTTGGCTGGTTCGCCAGGGTTCAGCTATTGCGATGAGCGTAAACGCTCATTTTTACTCGATTATCGTACCGGATTAACTTTTCATCACAGGTCATTCGATTTAAAATCCCTTCATTATTGTGCCGGTGGAGTAATGTAACGCAGCAGTCGAGAAGCAGCAAAGCGCATTTGTCGGTTTGATGCACTCAATTCATGAGGTATTCACCTTTCAAGCTTTTTCACCTTCCCAATTTGCTTCAAGTGGATTTAAACAGTTTTATCACTAACACCGCAGCCTGCAGCTAACTCTCGGACGTGGTATGCGATGGATCCGCTTCCACAATAGCCTTTAATTCTTCATTATTAACTTTAATCTCCGGCCGTCCACGGGGCTTGTTCTGCAGGTCGAAATTTCCAGAACGAAAACGTTGGAACCAAAAAAGCACTGTGTTTTCTTTTGCGACACCGCCGCCATACACATAATTAATCCTTCGAGCCGTTTCTGCAGCAGTGGTGCCACGGTGGAACTCGTACTCGAAAATAATACGATATTTCAAGTTCTCCATTTTGTAAACAGAGTGACGCAAAGAAAAAACCAAAAGAGGAAAAAACAAATGAATTACGGTTTTCGAAAGAGAAATGCATGAGTAAATAGCGTTATAACTTTGAAATTGGAATTCCTAACCAAAGCTATAAACAAATATATCTTATATTTGTTAGATATATTAAAGTGGCCAGTACGACAAAATGCCAACTTCATATTATGTATTCCTAATTCCTAATACATGGAAACATCTTGTTATGAAAACACGAACTATAAGGCTTTTGATGAATTTCCAAAATAGCTTAATTATAATATGTATAATATTGATAGTTGTTAGCTTAATCATAATTTTAATAGCACAAGCAAAACAAGTGCTGTCAGTCAAGACGATAGTATAATATCAGGCTATAATATGGTTTTTGATCAACTTAATCTACCTGACAGGAATTTTGGTTATGAATATGACCGAAACAGTCAAAACTGTCAATCTGCAACAGGCTTATACGTCAAAAATTGGTATTGATTGGCAGCTTATATCAGATTTACAGAGCCTGATTGAAAACAAATAGTTCCCAGTTACTATGCAATATTTTATGAGGAACTTTACGGACGTGATGCTGACAAAACTTTTCTTTATTTTCGTAAATTTTAATTCATAAGTATACATTTTACTGTGATTAATTAGTAACGTACACCTAATTAAGCTTAATGTCATTTATAACTAGAGAAAGGTTATTTATTTTATCGGTACCTCAGACAAAATAAAAAGTGGTGACAGAGCTTTGTCAAACAAATACTGAAGCAGGATTTTTGTGTAAGTAGTGTGCGTGTAGCTACGCATTACATACATAAAAAATCACACACCACGACAGCTCGCCCTACAAGAAAAGGCGTAGTTTTGGTAAATTATGGGTACGTGTAATAGTCTGTGTAATTACACGGAGAGAAACTAAGCAGTTTAGACCGGTCTCATTGTGTGATTCGCAGAACTGTCATAATTTTTTTATTTGTTCTGAGGTTGTTACTTACTCAACACGAATATTGATTAAATTAGTTTTATTACGAGGGCTGCACTAAAAGTATCGGGAATGGAATATTTCCACTGTTCCTGTCATATTAAAATCTTTTTAATTTAAAACTCCTTGGTTTTAAAAATCGAATACCGTTTATTTATTTAAAAAAAGATTCTCGGTCTTGTCACAAGGTCTTGTCAAACTTGTTTAGTCGTTGAGAAAATGGAATTGACTCGAGAACATTCTAGAGCGATGATTTATTATGACTTTAGAAGTGGTTTAACACAAAAACAGTGTGTTGACCGGATGATTTCTGCATTTGGTGATGAAGCCCCATCCAAAACCACAATTTATCGCTGGTTTGCTGAATTTCAACGTGGACGTGTCAAGCTCAGTGATGATCCCCATCAAGGTCGTTCAAAAACTGCAGTCACCCAAGAAAACGTTGATGCTATGCGTAAGCTGATTGAGGAAGATCGAAATGTGACATACCGCAAAATTCAGGCAACTTTAGACATTGGCATGAGTCAAATACAAATAATCTTGCATGAACAAATAGGTGTAAAAAAGTTGTTTTCCCGATGGATACCGCATTTGCTCTGTGAAGAGCAAAAAGCGGCTCGCGTTACTTGGTGCGTCAGAACTCTCGAAAGATTCCACGCAGGATCCTCAAATGCTGTATACAACATCGTATCAGGTGACGAATCCTGGATATACGCGTACGAACCCGAAACAAAAAACCACTCACGAGTTTGGGTGTTCGAAAATGAGTTTAAGCCAACAAAAATTGTTCGTTCACGGAGTGTTGCAAAAAAAATGGTGGCCACGTTTGTCTCCAAAACCGGCCATGTTGCGACTATTCCTCTTGAGGGACAAAGAACGGTTAATGCAGAATGGTATGCTAACATTTGTTTGCCACAGGTCGTTTCTGAACTCCGTAAAGAGAACTGCAACCGCCGCATCATCCTCCATCACGACAATGCGAGTTCTCACACCGCGCACCATTTTGGAGACCCAACTTCCGAATGGAATGGTTGCTTCAATGATTGGTTCCATCGTATGGAAAAATGTGTCAAATTTCGCGGAAATACTTCGAAAAGCAATAAATACATTTTTAAATAGTAATGTTGTGTCACTTCCTTGATTCCCGAAATTTTCAGTGCCGCCCTCGTATAATAATAATGATAATAATACCTGAAGCTGACAAAATTTTCTATATTTTAGTAATTAGGTAGTATTCGTAAGTACAAATTTTGCTGTGATTGTTTATTTTGTTGTTAAGCTTACTCAACTTGACTGCTTGAATTAGTTTCTTAAGAAATAGAAATTATATTTTTTTGTGAAATGCAGGTATTTACAATGTTACAGGTATTAAAACTTAATGATAAATAGGTCCATAATTACATTTTCACCTTCGTCGAAGTATACAAATATTCATTTTTGCATTTTCTGCAAAACTATAATAATGTAAGTTAAGTCTATGTAGTATCTTATGTGCGATATATTTTTTAATATTTTTTATTTTTTTCTTTTCAGTGATAGTATAATATTGGAACGAAGTTCCTTATGCGAAACTACTTTACTACTTTACTCCCTTTTCCTTCCGTTCCTTCTCGTTCCGATGCGGAGGGGTACCCTAGCCGGGAAAAAACGTCCGTAGCGTAAGATTTTTATGTATAGTCTTTATTATTTTCTATATTCCTCTAATAGAACTTAAAATTAATATTTTTATAACAAGGAACTTCGTTCCTATCCGGTGTCCCACGACACCACACGGCTTTTTTATTAACTAGTACCTGGGAGAACGAGCTTTGTTCGAAGTTTTAGTAGGACGATAAAATATTTAAAAAATATAAGAGCAAGGCAATAAAAATAATCACAAAAATATTTATCTGACCGGTTTTCGAACCCGAGACCAATTCGTAAACAACACACAAATTACTATTCTACCATCCAGATGAAGCTACATTTCATCGCGGCGAAGTGTACGGTTCCCGCGAGATTTCCTTTTGCGCGCACGAAGTCGCGAGCTACGTCTACTATAGTATTATCATGTGTTTTCAATGTCGATTTTAACCACTTATGCACAAACACCTCCATGAAGTTAGTTGGAGCAAGAGGTCCCACACTCACTAATCTCCTCAAAATGCCTAATGTTGAATCGGCCGGCGCCGTGTCTCAGATTAGTTCATAGTTAGTAAACATCTTCTATATTTAAAAAAAATAATAATTCCCTTTTCTTTTGGTCATTCATTGCATGAATTGCTAGACCAATTTTCATAAATCTTTTTTGTGGTGTTGTGTTGACAGAAAAAGTTGCGGGGAAATTAAAAATGTGTGCAGAAAACTTAACGATCATTAACTTTTCTAATAAGAGTTATCTCGATTCCTTTATGGATCCCATCATCATTTTTGTTAGGGTTTACAGGCTTGGCACAACATTTTACTATTTTACTATTTTACACAACAGCTACTTTTTCGTAGCTGTGAATGCTCCAAGAAATCGATATTGGTGTAAAATACTATGAGAAATACCTATATCAACATAATATCATGATGTATGGTGTGATGATGGTTGTGGTGATGATGATTATTATTTAATAGTGATATGTGCTTGCAGTTCTTTTAACAATGTTTAAATTTCCAAACGTGTATCTTTAAAGACTGAGGGGTTCTTATTCAGTCCTTTTGGATCCCGAGTATACCTTGGCACAACATTTCACTTTTTGATACCTGTGAATATTCAAAGAAATCGATATCGGTGTAAAAGACTATGAGAAATACCTAGATATCATGGTGTATGGTGGTGGTGATGATGATTATTTAATAGTGACGTTTGCTTGCAGTTTTATAATGCAATGCTGAAATTTCCAAACGTGTATCTTCATAGACTGAGAAATGCCGTTCAGTGCTTTTGGATCCAGGGTATACCTTGGCACATTTCACTTTTTGGTCGTATGCTCGAGTTACTTCAAAAGAAGTCAAAATCACTATCGGTATCCCTATAAATTTTGAGGATTTCTCTCGATTCCTCATGGAGCCCATCACCAGGTCTACCATTTGGTGACAATGAGACCAATTTAGGAGTCAACTCTTTACAATAAAAAAGAATTTTGAAAATCGGTCCACAAACGGCGGAGTAATCGGGTACACACAAAAAACATACACTAATTGATAACCTCCTCCTGTGTTTTGCAAGTCGGCTGAAAATAGAGTTCGTATCATTGCATTATAGTTCTAGTTAGGCACTAACTAATAATAAAACCTATGACTATGTACAGCCAATCAATTATTTATTACAAGTTTTTTAAATCATTGAATATTATTAGATACATCATACATGATAAATTATAGCCATAATTACGTTGAAACTGTAGGCAATGAAAAAATATTACTTTTTAAAAAAATATTAATTTCACTTTAATAGACAGGACTAGATTAAAACTTACGAATCAAAGTTGTCTTAATTTTTATATCTAAGTTGACCTCAAAATATGTTTTACTAGCTAGCTGTTATTTTGTAACATTTTTCGTAAAAAAAACAAGTCTCATTCGACTATTAAACTTTTTCGTATTTACCTAAAAAAAAATACGAAATATTAGGTCATTACATAAAATGAAATTGGCGTTTTGTAAAGGAGGAATATAAAGTAGTTTTTTTTTAAACATAATATATTTATTTAATCAAAGTATTCAGTCGTCATTGCTATCTATGCACTTTTGCCATCTCAGAAGTAGTTAATTGATTCCTTTACTTATAAAAACCATTCGGACAGGAATCAATAAAATATTTGAAGGCGCTTTGGACTGCCCCATCCGAATTGAATTTTTTCCCTTGCAAGAAGTTATCCAAAGTCGAATAAAATGGTAATCTATTGAAACAATGTCCGGGGAGTACGGTAATTGAAGCTCCTCTAATTTGGTAGCCGCCAGTTGTGCAGTGTGTCGTCTAGCGTTGTCCTGAAGCAGCAGCGGCCTACAGCGAATGACCAACCTCGGTTATTTAGCAGGTAGCTTTTCCATCATGATTTGCAGTTGCTGGCAATAGACATCTGCCGTAATCGTCTGGCCAGATTTAAGAAAGCTGTAGTGAACGACACCGGCCACCAAACGCTCACAAGTAACTTTTTTTGAGTCAATTTTTGCTTGGGGCAGGCTTTGGCTGCTTCGTCAGGGTTCAGCCATAGCGATGAGCGTTTCCGATTATCGTACAGGATCCACTTTTCATCACAGGTATTGATTCGAGTAATGTAACGCAGCAGTCGACACGCGTTTACCGGTTTGCTGCATTCAATTCATGAGGTACCCACCTTTCTAGCTTTTTCATCTTCCAAATTTGCTTCAAGTGGATTGAAACAGTTTTATCACTAACACCGCAGCCTGCAGCTAACTCGGACGTGGTTTGCGATGAATCCGCTTCTACAATAGCCGTCAATTCTTCATTATCAACTTTGGTCTGCGGCCGTCCACGGGGCTTGTTCTGCAGGTCGAAATTTCCAGAACGAAAACGTTGGAACCAAAAACGCACTGTGTTTTCTTTTGCGACACCGCCGCCATACACATCATTAATCCTTCGAGTCGATTCTGCAGCACTGGTTCCACGGTGGAACTCGTACTCGAAAATAATACGATATTTCAAGTTTTCCATTTTGTAAACAGAGTGACGCAAAGAAAAAACCAAAAGAGGAAAAAACAAATGAATTACGGTTTTCAAAACACAAATGCATGAGTAAATAGCGGTATAAATTTGAAATTGGAATTCCTAACCAAAGAAGATATATTTGAGATCAAAGTGGCCAGTACGACAAAACGCCAATTTCCTACCTAATATTTTCATAGACTTTAATCAAATTAAATAGCTATTAAACGAGTTATGTAAAAATATTTCTCACGCTGCGTAATGTCAAATGATTGCAAATCAAACATTAAAACATTAAAAAAAAGAAAACAATACCTTTAATTTCATCATTATTTTCAGAATATTCTTCTATAATATTATCGTTCATTAGCATTTCAATTATAGGATCGACATCATCATAATATTGAATTGAATTGCAACTAGCAATAATATAAAACACCGTCAACACAATATAATATAACATTTTTAACAGAAGTTTAAGTTTCCATTTACTTCCTATCCACATTAGTTACTTATTTTATTAATAACTTAATAGTTTGTAATTTAGTTTACAGCTTATTTAGTTTCGAGATTGCGTCTTAACTACTCAAAACACTCAAGTCTCAAGGCAAGAATACCCTTATCAACGTACGAAATGAAATTGACCTCTGAGTGATTAGTTTAATATCTGATTATATAAATAACAAGGGTAGCCATAAACAAAATGATCTTGCTAATTTGCCTCTTGTCTTAAATTTTTCTGACAATTTTGTTCGAAATATTGTATGTGTGCTAGGTAATACGTCATCAATATTCCGTGGTGGTAAACATAACAATCATCGTATTCACTATCCATTCTCTAATCTGCTTAGCATCACAACCATAAATCACTCGTATTCAAACAAATAAAGCTTTTAAATATAGGCAGTGGGATCTAAGGAACAACACTATTTCCTATTGTATTATATTTACAATAAAGAAATACAAGTACTACTTATTGATCACAAATTACTAAAGAAAGGACTATTAACGGTAGCCTAAGATATATTATAATAATATCTACGAACGTTTTCACGCCACTTCAATCTGGTCCCGTGGTAAGTTCTTGAAGAACTTGGGTTACGGGTGCCAAACAACGGAAATAGGTAATATTACTTATTACTTTAGTATTACTTAGTACTTTTTATACTATACTTAAATTTAAGATTTTTATTATATAACACACAACCATGACTCAGGAACACATAAAACTTTTGGTTCCCTGGTTTTGAGATTCGAACCCGCGACCTCAGGCTTGAGCGCTAACGCGCTAACCACTGAGCCACGGAGGTCGAGGCTTCGTCTTCTCACGCCGGGCCCCTGAAAAGGGCCTTGGGCGAGGAACCAATACCAGGGGCTAAAGCCCCTCTAATTGGGGTGGGGATGACGCGCCCAGTACGAGTACTGGGCGCATTTTGCCAGTTTTTAGGGAAGACCGAGAAAGACCGGAAAGAAGAACCCGAGGTGTCGACTGAGGGTGATGGTGGCGAGGGCCGTGGGCGGCCAAGACCTGCGGTCGACTCCGGCGACGCGTGGGGTCCTGCGACGTATTGGGCAATAGGGCTGCCCTTCGTCATACTCCGGGCGCACTAGAAGTATTTGCGCCGGTTTTGATAACCGACGCGGGGTACGGGTAACGGTGCTTGTCGGAGGCGCACCGCGCATGGGGGCGTCTCGGCAGCGTGGCTCCGCGATGCTCCCTGTGTCTGGTGTCTGCAGTGGATGTCATGGCGGCGAGCAGGTGTGCCACGGCAGCGGGTCGGCGTTTGACCGGGCACGTGGCTACCGCTCGCTCGGAGAGTCTGATGGCACTGTAACTTAAAGGATAAAATTACTCACGTTCGAGGAACGGGGGGGAGGCGGTGCATAGCACGCGTGTGTCCCGAGTCCGGGACGTGCGTCGTAGATCTCCGGCAATCACAGTCGGCTCCCATGTCCCCTGATAGGAGCTTCTGGATGCCGGAGATATCTAGGCGCGGGTCCGAGCTAGGGCCTGGGGAGCCAAATTTGAATTAGAGCGGCAATGGTGGGGGTATCTTTTAAGAGGGCCTGCATTATGCTTGGGAAAACTTCCTGCCCGGCCAGAACCTTCTGGAGGAAGTTCACAGCCACGGAGAGGAGAGACTGCAGAATCTCTGCTGTGACTGCGGGGGCCCCGCTTTGCACCAACTGTTGGGGCAGCGGAGGAGGCACCGGAGGCTGTGAGTAGTTAGGGATTCGCTGGTTCTGCCTCATCGCCTCAGCCTCAATGTGGGTGGCTGGGAAAAAATGGGTATTTCAATGACCACTCGCTACAAAAAAAGGTTTTGGGGGTCGCTGAATCGATCCCTGTGGTCCGTTTCTTTGTATCTCTTGCGGTTCCAAAGTTACGTTTTGCATTTACCCCTCATTATCTACTATCTCCAGACTCTATTGTTCGCAATATCATGCTCGCCTCGGCGTCCTATTGTTCCTAATGAGGGTCCCCGAATCACTATCTGCTTATCACTTACGTCACCTAACTTTCTCGCGATATGAGTAAAACAAAACAATTTTTCATTACATTTCTTATATTTCATTCATTTAAATATGTATTGAACATACTGTATAATATTATATCATTACATAAAGTGTTGCTACCAAATAACTTTTGATACTCTAATAGACTTTACCCATTGAACTTATCATACAAATACATTAAACTATACTCTCCACAAACTGATGTGAAATCATTTTGTAATCTACACGTGTTAAAACCCCATCTCTTGCAGTTTCGTCCCATAATAGCCTTGTGATATCGCATAGGACCACGTCCGAAAGAGTCAAAGTTTTGTCCGAAGCCATTTTCATTGATGTGTATGGCTATCCAGTGGGATCCAGGTTTAACACTGAAGGATTAATTTTCGCTCTACGAATAATTAAGGTAGCGTCTGTAATGCATACTTTAAATTGTAAATCCGTTGAACCTATCAAATTAAAAGATTCTCTAGAACGGACTAATTTAACGGACATCTCAACACCATTGATAAGAAATTTTTCTTGATTAAATATATCACCATGTAAGTGACCAATCATTTCTATTTCTTTACACTCACTCGCTATTTCTTTATGCTTACTGAACCCCTCATTTTTCTCATCAGTGTAATTCATTTCCTTAGCAGTATCTTCATACCAAAGGCTACAAGTAAGATGAGACTTTTCAGCTGCTGAGGCGTAGTTCAAAAGGTTTTCCACATATTCACGATAGGCAAATGTATTATTTGGTAGTGACACTAATTTTTGATTTAAATAAACATCAAGCTGGTTGAATAGTGAATGCAACCAATTATTAATCGGCGCCACTACTGTAGATGCACTCAATTTTGTTGAATCTTCATTTAGTATTTTAGTTTTTACATGTATCAATGTATGTGATAGGTCTATGTAGTCATCACCTGTTCCTGACACTTGAAACTCAATGGGTCCATCATCAGCAAGAGATGAGATTGGTTTATAATGAACCCACATTCCATTTTCTATGCTTGTTTGTGTTGATGGTAAAGCAAATAAATCTTACTCCGACTTAATACACTCACAGTAATGATTATGTAGAAAAGACATTGTATATTTATGAAAAAATGTCGTTTATTTTATTCGGAGTGATTTAAGATTTATTCAGTGCTCTCACTTTTGAAGCAACAGCTGGACTGAGTGTTGATTGAAGTTTGCGTTTTTTTATATACCCTGAACCAGACATATTAATTTTATCGATTTTAGAATCAGCTTTTCTTTTCAAGTTCGCACTTGCTTCTCTGAGGCGGGTTTTAATGGAGTCTTCCAGGGGGCGTGAACTTACCATGTCCGATAGAAGGCCGACACCTGCACTCAACGCTTCTTTACCAATGGCTCGAGCACCACTAGAGATTAGCGGTAAGACTGATCTAAATAACCCGCCCAAAAAGCTACCGATACCATGTCCACGTTGATATGGTACTCCTTTATATATAACACCGATTCCTGATCCAGGCTGATGAGAATAATAATGTTCATAAGGACAAATCATTTTATGACTACTACGAGAGCTGATTATAATTTTTGGAAGTGAAGTTTAATGCACACGGTACCAAACTGGTATTTTTTGTCCGGTGCTTGATCTTATATCTATCTCGATAGTATCAAACTCCCTGCGCATTACAGGTAAGTAGTGAGGCGGTGAGAATGTGTGCATTTTACTAGCACCATAAATGTATGTTGACGGATCAAGTGGAATAATTCTTAATAATGATGTCATAATATCACCAACTATCTGTGGATCAACAATATCACAATAAACAAATAACTGAGATGGTAACCCCATGTGTAAGTTTGCAGGACATTTACCAATACCCTTTTCCACTAAATTTCGATTTGGTTCGAAGCCCAGTTGAAGACATAACCTGGTTGATAATCTCACTGATACAAGTGCTTTGTCCAACACTGTAACCGTTACGAACTTTGATATTTCATCATAACAAAACTTTATTTTTTCTCTAATACTATTCAGTGCTGTTAAGATTTGATTAATGTCATCATGGCTTATTGCTGGTATATGTGTTTTATAATAAACCAAAGAAGGTTTCTCTTCGTTCGGCATTACTATATATTTTGCAATGTAAATAACATTTTCATGTTCTTGTTGTTCACCCACAAATTTAGGTGTTTGACAATTTGATGATGATGTGACTATAACACTACCATATAGGTTATTCCAAACAGTCATAATATTGTTGAAATTCACATCACATGGAGCCATCTTGATACTTGAGTGTTTAATAGTAAACACTCAAGTATCAAGATGGCTCGATGTGATGTGAATTGATGTGGTTATAAGAGTAAATCAAGTCTTGTAAAATATCTATATATCTGTAGCAATTGTTATGAGTAAAATAACGCTATATTTTCATTTTAAGTGTTCTCTGAAACCTTTCAACAATACTTGCTTTAATATCAGGGTTATTCGTTGTAAAATAGTTAATATTTTTACTTTTGAAAAACCGTTGCACATCTTTCGAAATGAACTCAGTCCCTTTGTCAGATTGTATATGTGTTGGGGTAACTTTAGCTTCATTAAAATATACACTTTCAAAACATAGTTTAGTGGTTTCAGAGATTTTATGTTTCATGGGTCTTACATATGCATATTTAGAAAAAACATCAATAACACACAATATGTAATTAAAACCATCGTTATATTTAGAATAAGTTCTCATATCACTTAAATCTACCTGCCACAACTCAATGAAGTTTGATAAAATATACTTGTTTCTAGAAAACCTTCTTTGAACTGGTCTATGTAATGTATATGTTCCTTGTGACTGTAACCACTTCTTTACATTTTTTTTTTTAATTATACCCTTCACTGCATTTGCAAGCTTAACAATGCCACTATAACCAACAGGGTGTGATGGGACTATAACCAGCAGGGTGTGATGGGTCATAATAAATGTTATGCATTTCTAATAAGGGGTCCATTTTTCCCAGTCTAACTTTTTTCTAACTTTTCTAACCAGTTGTTGTTGGAAACACTGCTTCAGTTGATGCACACTCTCCGATATATTTTATATGAAGGTTATTTATGTATTCACTTCTTTTTGGGTTTCCAATGTTAGTAAGAGGTATTTTAATTTCTTTTAGTGCCTTAGTGAATGGTTCCCATCCTATAGGATCACTTCTTTTTAAAGGTCTTAGAGAATCGTTTATCATGTCAATAATGTTACTCCCAGGAATTTGTTTATTATCTATAGTTACTGTACCGGAATCATTCCAATTAATTTTATTTTGACTCATAGAAATTAAGTTTAATAATAACTCACCCTTTCTTGAATGTGATTTGGGTATTAAACTTAATATTTGCATTGATGTGTATATAGGATTATTATTAACAGTTATATCCTGTTCACTTACGTCTTCAGTTGACACCCAAGGAGTAGCTGATTCTTTACGGCTCTTATCATGATTTTTATTAATAGTTCTAGGTTCACTCTGAATATTAGAATGTATAGGTAATTCATATGGTTGACGTTCTTCTTCTGTAAAATGCAAATATCTCTGCAACGTTTGTAAGCATAAAATGCATTTTTTACGATCTTCTATGTTACTTTTCAAAATGTTTTGCATTTCAGTATCTAGCCGAGATAAGGGATTTTCCACACTACTAGGTTGTTTTAACTTTTCAATAAGAGTTGGTTCAATTAATAACATTTTTTTAGCATTTTCCATCTTAAACAAGGTAATTTATCAACCCACTCAAAATAGAACCAAGAATGATGGGTAAAAATGCACCCCCTTTTTGAATTATAATTTTTTTTCTTAATATTTTACTTTTCCCTTTTCGTACTAATTTTCGATATACTTGTTTTTTTCTTCTTTTTTTCGAGTGGTACTTTACCTTGTAGAACGTTATGAATACACTCACAAATGCAATTTATTTCTTCGTCATCACAAGATTTTAAAAGAGCTTTAATATATTTTGGTTTTAATGTATGTAGTGCACGTAGCAAATCCTTGTGCGTCTTTAAGCTTTGATTCATTATTTATAAATGATTGGAATTTGTTTATTCCTAGCATATTTATATACTTTAGTTGGTATATAAACAATGCAATGACCACCTAGAGGAAATATTTTAGTTTATCAATCGCCACATGTCACTGGTTTCTTGTTTTAAATCCACCATTAGATATCCATGGGGTTCATTTGTTGCATCTCTGTAAGCATCTTCAATGAATTTTGGATTTTCAGGAGATACTTGTCGGGCTAAATACCGTATATGTGTTTTATCCCGAGGATTTTTAAAATAGATTATATAACCCGTATTCAATGTTATATCTCTCTGTCCTTTACCTTGATGAAATAAATTTTGAGATATATAAAACACACTCAAGTTTCTGTGGTGACTTCCTTTGGTGAATACGAGTATATCAACAACACGTCCATCAGACTCTCGCATTAAATCATCAAGTATAAGGAGTTGTGGTTCCTTTCCATCAAACATACTAAGATCTGGTATACCTTGATAATAATTCACATTTTACAAATTATACAATGGCTGCATTTCATCAAAACACCATGTTATTTGTGCAAAGTTTACACTACAAATTGATTTTATGTGTTTTATAAAGTTTGTTACAAAAACGGATTTCCCACAACCACTTGGACCAGCAACTATGGCAGAAAAAGGATGAATAAAATGAAACATCTTCACGTGTATATTCGAAAAGGTTTTTGAAATTAATGAAACAAGTTTTAATAAATTTGAAATATATGTTAAAATTTTGTTCGAAAACTCTTACAAGTAACATATTTAAAACTTAATGTTTTTAAGAAAATCTTGATTATATACTATTATATTATATTTTACATTATATTATATTTTACATTTATATTATATTTTACAATGTTATAGTACAATGAAACATTAAAAATTAAACATTCAGCACAATATTATACATAAAAGTATAGCTATCAGAAACAAAGTATTACAAACTAGTTTACAAAACGAAAAAAATATACATATATCATTAGACAAAATAAATATTTTAGTATCAGTGTATGATAAACATGTTTTATTTATTTTTTGAGTGAAAATTCTATGTTTGATTGCTTTGAATCTTAATATTGAGCATAATTGAATATTTTTATCAAGCAAACACGATTTATAATTTTCTAAATTCATTGTTTTTGTGACACATTTATTGACTCCTTTTGCCTTGGCAGTTAAACGATTGTCTACATCAAACGCATACATTTTTGATCTCAACCCTACAAATTCTTTCATTATTTTTCCGTTGTTTTCAGCTTTGAAAAAACCTAATTTTTTCTTATTTATTTGAGAATAACCATACGTATTATCAGAAGGATAATCAGATGTATCAAAATATTTTGGAAGATCCTGTTTAATATCATCATAGAAATGTGTATATTTAAAATATTAAGCTATCAGTATCTGTATATAACAATTTAATATTATTTTTAAATTTATTTATCATATAATTGTAGTGGAAATCATACATTAAAGTTTTTGAAATATTTAAAATACAAAATTGGTTTGTTGTGGAATATTTTGGTTTAACGTAACTGGACAGCCACTAAATTTTCTGAAAAAATCTATAAACTATGAAATTCTGGTTTTGCTATTAAATCTTGTGCACCTAGAACTTTACTATGATTATCCCAATGTGTTAATAATTTAACATTAATTCTTTTTTCAATATTTTCCATTGTTTTGCCAAATACCGAATTATTCAAAAGTTTTATTCTTAATTTGGTATTTAAATCTATATACTTTTGCAACCATGGTAGCTGTCTAAACTTTAATATTCTATGAACTTTAGTTGATTTCAACCCCATTTTTATGCATTGTTTAAGATTCCTGAAATGAATTTTGTATTTAGTTTTATTATTAAGATTTGTAACCAATTTAATCTCTTTAGTATTACCTATACATATATTTTCAAGACATAACGGAAAGTCTGAATGTGAATCATGCAGTTCATCTGGATATTCTAAATCTACTTAAAAAATAAAACCGAATTCGCTATTATCTGGTACATCAAAGTTAGTTTCCGGATCTACCCATTTAAAATCTCCTACAGGAAGATACTGCGACATGGCCCAACCGTAAAGATTATTCGCATCAAAGTATGTTAAATAGGACTCAGGTAAATTTTTATTATGTTCTTCCATGAATCTGTTATTTGCCTTAGCATAGCGGTTACTACATTGAGATATACCTCCTCTTACACCTGCTCTGATAAATGCGATCATTTCAATGTCCGTCAGTAATTCCAATTCGATTTTATTATATTTCAACATGGCATCCCAACTTAAACCGGGTGCTGTATAGTAATGTGCTGGATCTAAATCATATGTTTTAATACACAGATTTCTAAAGTTTTCAAATATATCGGTTAATAGTAAAACATCTGTTTTTAAATACAGGTTCGAGTAATCCGACACATTGTAACATTTAAAATGGCACTAAACATCTTCGGTGTAGGTGTAATCTTCAGTGGAAACATTTGAATCGGTTAATGAACTATAAAATTGATCTTTACTAGGGACTGATGTCAACTTTAAGCTATCGTAGGATGTCATATTATACTCATATGGATAAATACCCTTCCGCCTAAGTCGTTTAAAATCTTGATCACAGGGAAAGTTTTTTTTTAACGTATTAAATTGATCATCATGTAAATTATTTGCTAATTGATCAAGACTAAATGGTCAAAATTTTAACGAGTCCACAAAACGTAGTCTAATTTGTTGATTATTTACAAATATATTTTTTGAAAACGAAATGTATCTCTCCTTATTCTGTGGAATAATTTCAATGGTCCCGTCAATAAAATTTAATGCGTGGACAATGAAATGTGCATCATAATGACTAAGATTATGTAAAAATATTGGTATGTGACGTGGTGTACGAAATTTTTTCATGCAATTTTCATGAGCAACACCTCTGAACCTGCCAGTATGCCAATCTAAATCATGGCTGCATTCACCATTTAAGTAATTTTCACATATATGACAAGTTTTAGCATTTAATTTATTTTTATCTTCAAGTGAAAGAGGCAAAGGGGATCTTTGAAAGCAATTTTTTTTACAAATTGTTTTTATATCTTCATATAAACATTTCATAAATTGTTCAGCACAGTCAGGTCCACTATAAGTAACATATTTGGACAATCTGTCATCATAAGAACATTTTACGTAGTAACCGAAACTGTACACATCATGTTTATGAGTATTATTTGTATAAGATTTATATGGATTATTTGAACAAGTATGGATCGGATGTAAAAATGCTTCAAAATCAGCATAAACCACAAACGGTACTTTTAATTTTTTAACAAACTTATCAAACTGAAGTTAATTGTTTGGTACTAACTGTCCTAACCAGTTTCTTGATGTTGTATCCCCCGTTGGTAATTCCGTGTTTATATGTGAATAATCATGTTCTTGGTGGTTAGATAATCTTTCTTTTGTTGAAAAGTGCAACAAACATTTATCACAAATATGAACAGATCTTTCTTGATTTGAAAGTTGTTTACTTACTAGTCGCGACATGTTTTTAATATAACAATAATGATTATTTGTTCCGTTTGAGATCAATAATAAATTTACATGAATAGGTTTACGGCATTTTGTCATGGACAATGGACCTATAACATCATGCAACTTTTTATTTGTGTTATATTCCAACCCAAACATATTTATACTAATGTTGTTTAATTTTTCTACTTTTGGTATATCCCTTAACTTCATGGGGAAAGTTAGATTATCAAATTTTAGTTTGTTTGAATGTTAACTGTAAGAACTAACACGATCGGAATTTTTGTGGATCGGATACAAGGCAGAAAGTAATGACCATTTAAAACATAAATTATCTGCATTTTTCACATTGATTATAGCTTTTTTGCTCTTATGTCTTGCGGTAAATCGATATATGAAGTGCCACATAGGGGGTTAAATTTATTAATGTTCATATCTAAACATTTACTATTCTTAAGACTCCAACCACTATCTTTTTTTTCGAAAGCACTAATTTTGTTTGTTATTGTGTCACAAAGCGATAAAAAGAAAATGTTCAAATCATCTGATCTATTTATTATGTAATTGCAAGTTTGAAAATCAAAAGAATTAAAAATTTGTTTCGTCTGTTGAACAAAGTCGGCCTGCAAAACAAAATTTACTTTAAAAACATTATGTTGTTTTATAGAATTATCAATCAAAAATAAAATATCATTTTTGATCGAATTCAAAAATAATTCCGGGGTTTGATCACAATTTGTACCATTAATTTTATAACTAATTATTCTCTGTCCGAAAGCTGATTCGACAACTGACACGTTTTTTAAAAGCACTATGTAATTTCAAATGGTTATTCTTATGCCTATTACTTTTTAAATAATTAGAGAAATACCGCTTTTTCATGGAAACTTGACATGTACTGCAATAACAATCATTGTCTTCTGTTACTTGATCTACCTCCACAGTTCTCGAAGTAGATGCATTAGAATCTGTGTATTTTCTCCTCTTTACAGGTTGGTCTTTGTCCTTGTTAACTCGCTTTAGAGCTCCTCCAGTTTGTTGTGTTGATTGACTGTGAAACAAAAATCACATTAAGTTCACCTTTTGCTTTGTTAACTCGCTTTAAAGTTCCTCCATATTGTTTTTTCAATTGTCAGTGAGACAAAAATAAAAGTATAAAATCACCTATAATTAACATATACTATGATAAAAATAGACATATTTATTTCAGTAAACTTACTTGATTGATGTTTCAACCGCAGCACAACTACTGATGAGCTCCTCGTCGTAGATCGGATCAAATAGTTCACATTTTTCGACTTCTTCACACAAGTTGCCCAGCTCCACATCCATGTTATCGTTGAAGAAAGCGCTGACACATATTTTGTTGGAGTTCTCCATAATGTTTGCTGTATGAATTCGAAATTCAAGTGATAGATTTGACTAAATCAAATCTAAATTATGATTCATGGTTTATTATTATAAAATGGACTTTAATAAATAAAATGTAATAAGTTATCAAATTAACTTAAAATTAAGATATATCTAATTTTTATAATAATTCATTATTTATTATATTGATATTTCCTACAAGTAGTTTTTCCTGCAATTTCCTTAGTTATTTTATAAATTGACTCTTTTGTTAATTTATAGATATTATTATTTTCGTTTTCATAGTACTTTGTCCTAGAGTAAGCATGTTTCCAATGTTCCGATTGAGGAATCTTTTCAAATTTTTTGAGATCATATATCTCGATGGGTTGCTGTCTTTCCATCATCCACATTAGTAGATATGTAGCACATTCCACCATCCCCATCGGGTCTTGAAACATTTAAGGGTAGTTTCTTTTGCTATTTTTGGTGCAGTGTCAAAAAATTCATCAAGACTTTCACCTCATTTCCTTTTAGTGGTATGTTTTTCGTTAGGTACACAATCATTACTTTCCACATCAGTCGGGGATTGTGGGTAATAATAATGCTTAAATGTATTTTCTTCGTGGTCAATTAAATTGAATGAATTCTGCAACAATGGAAAGCTATTATAACAGTCCATAGAAACTATCAGTTAAAATATTGTGAACACAAAATTAAATCAGACAAAAAAAGAAAAAAATAATAAGTTACCTCCATTGGGATGTACACAGAAGTTGCACAAGAGTTTAACTACACTAATCACTAGACTGATTTCACCCACTCACTTACTCGCACAGTAATGGTATCCACAATGATTAGAAGAAGGCGTCTTCTAAGCGCGCCGGGCCCTTGAAAGGGGCCTTGGACGCGAAAACATGATCAGGGGCTATGCCCCTCTGCATGTGGAGTTCCTGTTAGAGACGCACCCAGTACGAATACTGGGCGCAAAGACGTCGGTTTTAGGGAAGACCCCCGCGGCAGAACGCGGGGGAAACCCGAGGTAGCGAGGGAACAGAAGGTAGCGAGGGCCGTGGACGGCCAAGACCTGCGGTCGATTCCGACGACGCGTGGGGTCCTGGTCCGGGGACCAGGAAGCGTGTATGGGTCCACTCTCACACGCGCCGCTTTTGTCGACCACGGACACAACCGACCAGGGAAATGAGGGGGGGGGGGGGAAAGGTATTTCCCGAGCCCCAGACTTTTTATGTCGGGGGGGAAAGGGGCTGCCACGGGGCTGACGTGTTGGGCACTAGGGCTGCCCCACGTCATACTCCGGGCGCACAAAAGAAATATTTGCGCCGGTTTGAGCCGGCGCCGGCGCGGGGTAAAGGGGGCGGGGGCATCGATCCAACGGTGCATTGTCGGGGGCGCACCGCGCATGGGGGCGTCTCGGCCGCGTGGCTCCGGGATGCTTCCTGCGTCTGGTGTCAGGTATCCACAATGAGAAGACAGAGGGCTTATATAGTAAAAATTTGGGTGGTTAGGAATGCGGTTTAGCAATCTTATCTAATGCCCCAACCATTAAGTTATCCTGTTCTGGCGACGACTCACAGGAATAATTAGTAAAGAATGTGAAAGTGTATCTATTGTATGCTTAATCACTAAATGGACGTTAAGTATGACTCAATGATTGTGAATAATGGTTTGTGATATTACAACATTCCACTGATGAGAAAAAAAACGCTTGATTATATATTCCAGGGGCAAGTACCCAAAAGATGTATCATAGGATTTGTAAATAACGCAGCATTTAATGGTAGCATTAGTAAGAATCCTTTCAATTTTGAAAATTATGGTATGAATTCATTTTGTTTATACATTGATGGACAACAAGTGCCTTCAAAAACCCTACAACCATCCTTCAATGGTAATATGTTCAATTCAGCCTATCATACGTTATTCAGCCTATCATATTTTCCGGCACTGTTATATATTTCCTTAATAAAGGAAAAGGGATATCAAGAGAAAAATATGCAAATGGGTATTGTCTATTAGCATTTGATGTAACCCCTGATTTATCATCAAACACGAACAGTCATTGGAATCTGATAAGACATGGTAGTGTGAGGTTAGAGGTTCTATTTGATTCTAGTCTCTCTCAAACGATTAACTGTATTGTATATGCAGAGTTTTATAATGTTATAGAAATAGATAAAAACCGTAATGTAACTGTAGACTTAAGTAGCTAAGAAAAGTCACACGTATGATCTATTTAAGTTATAATGTGTAACGTGTGTGTACCTATTAGTGTGTGTGTGTGTGTGTATGTATTATGAAATAAAATTATTGTACCAAATTTATGTTTCTTTTATTTATTCATTCATTATTTTCATATGTAATATATCTCTTAGTAAATACATAAACCATACATAATACGGATATGTGACATAAATACAAGATCCATAGACCGGTGGATGGATGGATCGGTTCTGTGATAATACAGTATGAACACAATAGAGATCCGTAATTATATGAGAAGAATTTGTGAAGGCTTAGAAGATAATGTATACGCGTGAATCGTCTACCTATATATTATGTTCAAATCCCTACATACATTATTAGCAACTTAGACCCTGATAGTAAGCCTGGATCCCACTGCATAGCCATACACATCAATGAAAATGGCTTCGGACAATACTTTGACTCTTTCGGACGTGGTCCTATGCGATATCACAAGGCTTTTATGGGACGAAACTGCAAGAGATGGGGTTTTAACACGTGTAGATTTACAAAATTATTTCACATCAGTTTGTGGAGAGTATAGTTTAATGTATTTGTATTATACGTTCAATGGGAAAAGTCTATTAGAGTATCAAAAGTTATTTGGTAGCAACACTTTATGTAATGATATAATAATATACAGTATGTTCAATACATATTTAAATGAATGAAATAAAAGAAATGTAATGAATAATTGTTTTGTTTTACTCATGTCGTAAGAAAGTGAGGTAACGTAAGTGATAAGCAGGATTCGAGGACCCTAATTAGGAACAATAGGACGCCGAGGCGAGCATTAGATTGCGAACAATAGAGTCTGGAGATAGTAGATAATGAGGGGTAAATGCAAAACGTAACTTTGGAACCGCAAGAGATACAAAGAAACGGACCACAGGGATCGATTCAGCGACCCCCAAAACCTTTTTTTTTTAGAGAATGGTCATTGAAATACCCATTTTTTCCCAGCCACCCACATTGAGGCTGAGGCGATGAGGCAGAACCAGCGAATCCCTAACTACTACTGTGAGTGCGGGGCAGCCGCGTGATTTACGGGCTCCTAGGCGGTAACTATTTCCACGGCTGTGGTGGCCGCGGAGGTGTCACTAAGTGTGCGCGGGGAGCGCGGGGGTCTCTGTGGGCGCCGAGTGGCCCGCGTGAGGTCCGGCTGTGGTGGAGCGAGCGTAGGTGGCTCCAGCTCCAGTTGGGTGCTGGCTGTAATAGAGGCGGCAGCACAGGGGGTGGCCACAGGGGATGCGGCACCTTTCCTCCTGGTTGTCGGCTTCTTTTTCCCCCTGGGAGGCTGCGCGGGGGAGTCGGAAGCCGAGGGAGTGACATACCTGGGAGTATGGTCGTTTGCGTCCGCCATCAATGATGTAGAAGTCGGCGGAGGAGGAGGGGCCTCTTGCTCGGGGGGAGGCGAGTCAGAAATTACGGAGGGGGGGAAGAGTGGGCATTGTCTGTTCGCAATTTCCGTGCGGCCCTACGGAAGATTGGGAATTGCCAGCTGTTTGCAGGGGGGCGGGGGCAGTTCCGCACGGAGTGTTCCTCGGCACACCGGACGCAGGCCACCTTCCGGTGGCAGTTGTGGCTCGAGTGCCGAAATTGGTGGCATCGGTGGCATTGGGCCGGGCCGCTGCGGCTCCGCCAGGCTTCGATGCTGATTCCCGGCATATTTAAAAGTTCAATGATCTTGTATATGCCGAGTACGACGTCTGGGGCCCTAGCGATAAGGGCGAAGAATATACAGCCGCCGAGATCAGACCTCGCCTGAACCAGGGAAACGTATTCCGCCACGAATCCTAGTTCGGCAAGTCCGGCCCTGATGTCTTCGTTGTCTATGGAGGAAGGTAGGCCCCTAATTCCTACCTTGATTTCCCTGTCTTGCAGCAGCGAGTAGGAGAACCAGGAGGCGTGACCGTGCTTCTCCAGGTCCGTTAGGTATCTCTTAACGGTCCTGTATTCGTGTTCGCTTTGGGGCATAAAGCGAATACCAGGACCGTTTTGTTTGGCGTTTGGTGCGTGCCCCAGGATGTCGCGTAGACGACGAAAGTGGCGCACCCAGTCAACGATTTTCTCGGCGACTAGAGGCGGGTAGCGAGACGTAGTAGGGGGTGGCGGCGTTTTAATTGTCAACGACGCCTGAGATAGGGGTCGCTAGATGTCTACCTGTGGCCTGGTGGGACTCACCTCGGCGTAGGACAGCTGGCGGTCGATGTACCTGGCCGGCCGTGGTGCAAGTAGGTTGATGAGTAGTGGCAGGAAGGTAGGCGCGCGGTAAGAATACTCGCGCGGCGATCTTGGGCGGGTTCCTGTGCATTGGGTGCGGCACGGCGGTTGTCGCACGGCTGTGGGGCCTGCGAAGCATCAGGCGAGCGCGGGGTGCTCGCGGTGGGCTGGTGTGGACCGCGCGGCTGAGAAGCCAGCGCGGCGCGATGGTGTGGCGGCTGAGGAGCCGGCGAGGGGCGGGCTGAGCCCGCGGTGGTGCGGGGTTTGTCCGCTTGGTAGACGTTGTCAAGTCCAGGGTGTGCGGCAGGCTGGCGGGGATCGCTCGCCCGCGCAGTACGGCGCGGTGGGCGCATGGGTTTAGCCGAACCCTGTTCGGCTGTGCGGGGCGGGGGCCCAGACTCACCGCGGGCCGTCATCGGAGGGCATAGGGGCGGAGGGATACACCAGTACACCCCCGCGAGAATGCCGAAGGCGACCCGGTGCGGGCGGTGTCCTGTCCGCGAAAGCTAGGTTCGGCGAGCGAGCGGTGGTGCTTGCGGTCCTGGGTCGAACATGAGCTGGACCTCGATGAGGCTGGGCTGTACGACGACTCGGAGTCCGCACGGGAATAGTCCAGGTGGTCGCAGCGTGGTAGCCACGGGTCATAGTCCGTCATGTTCAACACGGATGGAACACAACATAAAACACACGAGTCACAAACAGTCAAACACTGCACAGCAACAAGTGTACGTATAACAAAAACAAAGAGTATTCACAATAACGTGGAAGGACGGAAAACTAAGTGTACGCATATGATAACGGCACACACACTGGGGGGGCTGTCTCCTCGTGACCCAACGTTGAGCCGAGACTCAACGGGAGGCCAGGAGCAGGGCAACTCCCCAGCAAGGCGCAAATCCTCAACTTATTCTAATGAATAAGGTGTGAATTGACGATCGCTATCAGGAATCACTTGGCACTGCTCTAGTGGGCGGAGTCGGCACGAACGTGGAGTGAGGCACTACGACACGCAGTAGGAGACAGGACGATCCGGTCTTGTCGGAGGTCGTCGTCTTTATTAACTCTTTATAACATCAGCTAGCTGCTAGTGAAAGCCCAGTCAAAATAGATCCTGCTGTTTCAGAGATTAGCCGGAACAAACAGAGACGGAGGGTGAGATAGATAAAAAATTTAAAAACAGATATTATGTGTAGGTAGTAGATAGGAATAATGTTAATAGGTATACAAAATCGCTTAAAACTATTGTCCCAGTAGAGCTTGTATCTATACAAATACAATAGTTATTGTTTCATTGAATAATACCAAATATTGATGAATTTAAAGACATTTAAAATTCTCGTAAATTTAGCGGCCCGTAGAAGGCGCGCGTGGAGAGTATGACGGCACGACACAACGCGCCGCTCGCTGGCTATCCGCGCCTGCCGAACTTATTACTTACTAGGTATCTTGCTTGCGCTATTATTGCGGTGTTTTATATTGTTTCGTCCGTACTCTCCGTAAATTAAGTAATATTAAGTTTATTTAGTGTATATTAGTAGTGTTATATAAGTGCATATATTGTAATTTATGTACAGTACAACGGATGACGCATATGAAAAAGGGCAATCGGATAACCTACCTAAAATAGATGGACTTATGGTTGCCTCTTATTTTTTGAAATGTCACCAAATGTTATACCTGTTGAAGGGATCCATAAGGAATTGAGAGAAGTCTCCAAAAATTATAGGGACACCCGTAGTGTTTTTGACTTTTTGAAGTGACTTGAGCATATGCCACTAAAAATTTAGATCATTTAAAAGTTTAAATTTGTAATTGCGTCTAACACCGCGAGTTATCATTGGTGACGAACTCCCGGATATTACGCACAGATAGCAGTCGTGAGCAGTCGGCGACTATAGGATGTATAGGTGTGTTAATTATAACAAAAAACGAGCGAGCCTTAAAGTAGTCACATGATGTGTAACATTTTATGAAAATATTTCAAAAAATCACAATAAAACTACGATTTTCTAATGTAATAAAAAAATAAGAAAACTTTTCCACTATGCAGTAACAGAAATCAACGTCAAATTTAAAAAAATATTAATACTGAAATATTTTATTCGAATCTGACGGCCAACTATCCTGTTAAACACTTCCGTCCCATTTCATGAAATCACTCTCACAAATTGCAAGAAATGGAGAGGAAAGATGTTACACATCAATAGGACTAGGACTAGGAATAGGACTGCCAATACTTTTATTTCAATACACTATAGTCTGTTCGCGTTAAGTTTGCAGTGAGTCATTAGTGCAAATATCAGAATGGCTCACTTCAATAATTGGTGTGTGAACAAGGCTCAAGAGTCATTATTCAATTTAGACATTTGCACTATATATATGCTATAGGCCTACACCATTACTTATTAGTAATTAATATCACATGAGTCACGACTCACGACTCACACTGACCGTCTAATATACACTAAATGGTCATTGCATGATGCGAAACGTTTGCTTGATAACCTAACTAATACCTACGAGAAAATTATACACACAAGCAGCCCATTTCTTTGAGACAATATTATCAAGAAGTTAAATTAGGTACAAAGATTTACATAAGTAACTGAATAAGATCTTTCAATTTTTATAAAGGCAAATATTACTTTATTTTCATTTTTATTCATTCACACTAACAATTTAAAATATTCATATATATTGCCTGTAGCTTTACTGCTTTTATTTTTATTTAGTATAGATAGGTAATTTTATAATTTAAAGAAAAATCTGTATGTGCCTTCTGTGATGGTCACAATGGGAATTTGGATAGTTTATAGCATATACCCAAAGTACTAATAACTAAGCTATCTTTTTATTCCCAATATTATATTATTATGTTAGACGTGTACCCAGTCGAATGACGTCTACTCATAATATTTACATTTTGAGAACACATTGAAATAATTATCGCTGATTACAGATATATCAACATTTTATTAGGTGCGGCCAATAAGGCCCATCCAAGCGGGAATTTAAATAAATCAAAAAGTATTTACACGAATTAACAAATTTTAATGTTAATTAAAATACTAACAATTATAAATAAAAAACTGTAATTTCTGCCATAAACATAGACAAAATAAAACATTTTTAAAAACACTGTTTTTGGGCCTTATTAAACTATATATGTATATATAATAAGGCCGAAGACTTTAAACTACAAAATAAAACAAAATAAACTTATTTTATTAGGTAATTAAGATCTACAAATGATAATAATACAATAATCACAGCAAAGACTTAAAAATATATTTTTTTTGATAAGAAACGATCTTTTTTGAGAATTTTTTTGATAAGAATCTGAACATTCATAATTATGATCGTCCTTCTCTGACAAACCAACGCACTCCCCACGGTACCACTTGCTGCATTTAGAACACTTCCTTTTAGCAGCCTGTTGGTCCTGCTTACATCTGTGACAGTACCAACTCTATTATCTGTATTGTTTATCTCTGGTCTTTTTTTATTTTAAAGCCTTTATTCTATTTTATTTTCAACTTCTTGGAGTTTCTCTATAATTAATGATCTTTCTTCCAACCGCCAGAAGAACCGCTAGAAGAAAGGTCATTAATGTCTTTTCAGTATTTTTAGCTGGTGTAGGCATGAGCTGCTCAAATGCTGTTCTTTTAATTTGAGCAAGGGGTACATAATCGGACTGCCGCCACCAGGTCGTCTTCAGACTACAGTGATCGATTGACGGGCATTCTAGTTATAAATAGTCTGTAAAAACAATAAACCAATAAAAAAATTGTTGTAATTAAATTTTTAACATGACTAAAGGCATAAAATGAACAGTAAAACAGTCACTTAATATTGCTTAAAAAAGGAGGGTTAATAAGGCCCATGGTCAAATTTTATAGGCCGTATTAAAAGCCGACAACTTTGTTAAGAAAAATAAAAAAGTCTTATAATTTATTAATTGGTTTGCCAACATATTATTTAATGGATTCATTAGGTAGGGGAGACTAGGGACACTTAATTCCCCGTTTTGTTTTTAACCCTTAATTCCTACATATGGGTCCAATATGAAAATACTAAAATACGTAGAATTTATCTGGAAAAAAAATCAGTGATAACAAATAGAATATCAGTGAAAAAATGACCTACTAAAACTAAAGACAGGGAATTGTACCAAGTGCCCCCTTATATCAGGGACACTAAATTCCCCGAATTATGTTGGTTTTTTTTTAAACTTTGACTTAACCTTCATTTATTGCTTATTAGATCACTTAAAGCTTAAATTACTATTATTGTATAGGTACGCATGGGGTGTTTTCGCATTAATTTCACCATAACATTTTTCACCTCCTTTTTTATGGTTTGGTAATATTTCTTGTGCACTGCCTTCCCCTGTTTTTATACCAGGACTATGGAATAATTGATCAATAATTGAAAACATTTTAAGGGGCACCATCCCACTATCCCAGGTGGGATCAAGTCTCCCGAATAAATATACCATGTGTTCCCGGTAGCAGTTTTATGCTATGAACAAATGAATCATAAAAGTCGATTAAGATCGGCCTTTTATTTAATAGAAACGTAATACGCGTCATAGGTAAGGATTTGTTTTATGTTCATACTTACCTAATATCCCTTTTAATATAGTTTCTAACTAACTATGAAATCAGAATAAAAAGATATAAAATAAAAGTTGATTGAAAAAAAAAAACTTCTAAAAAGTGCCATGTATGACAAATTGACAATTCTATTCATTTGGAAAAATTTGCTGGTATACATTAGCGCCCTAAATTAATAACGTACCTAAAATCATAGATTGAATTCAATCTTAGATTCTCAAACAAAAAGAGGTGGAAATTGACGTGTAGATAATCCTAGGATCATTGAACTGTATTGAAATCTTAATCTCAGATAGCTGAAATGAAATTAAGATTGATTATTATTTTGGGCGTCATACGTCTATGCTATCCGTGTACTACTTCGGTAAATAGCTACTGTAAAAGTAGGTATTCTCCATACAGGCTCTATTAATTGAGTGTACCCAGTCTCCCATAAGTATCAAGTGTCCCTCTCCTGCCGTGCAGTGAGAAGACTGTAAGATAACAATAATGTTGCACGTCACAAAAATTACTTGTACCAATATTTAATGCATTTTATATTATGCTTATCTTAAAAAGACAGTGGCAATAATAGGTAAATTTTAACATAATTTTAATGCATAATTGGTAAGTTTAAGTATTTTGAGTACACTTATTTTTTTTGGAGCTTTGAAGTGCTTCACTTTTCATTAAAATACCTTGCATCGAAGTTTTTCTCAGTGATGTTATTATTAATAAAGCGATCTAACGTCAATGCAAAAGTCTTTACAATAAACAGGAATGTTGTATTTAACATCATTGTATGCACAAATAAATATTCTGTTCAAAACAAACAAGCAAATTCTCCCACAATGAGGGTAAATTATTTTTAAGTTTGCTAATTTCGCTATCAGCATCCAGCATCCTCACAGATATGTTATAGCTATCAGACGCATACAGTAGCGTTAATGATGTATCAAACGCAATGTTTTTGTGAGGACTTTATACATTTCTTCATGAAAATGTGGCTAATTATTTTGTTTGCAACTTTAAGTTATGTGCCTGTTCAATGCTTAGATGTGTACCACGAGAGCTCTAGAATAACTTTTTACCCCGACGATTTATCCGAGTATTTTGGATACACCGTGGTGCTGCGGCCGAACGCGTAAAGAATATTTATGTTGACGTTTTATTACCGACTACGTTGAATTTTTAAAAGCTCAACGGACCTACCTTCTTAAATATTAACCCCAGGTTAGTACTTTCAACCTCCTCCAATCATTAGGTCTCTTACCAAAACGTGACATACCTAAACCAAGTTATGATTAACACCTTGACGGACAATTATACCTATAGGTATTACGTGTATTATGTAATGATTTACGGATGTGAAATGTATGTAGCTGTCAAGATAGTCAAAAGTAATATGGCAGTACCTACCACAGATTAAAGAAAGAGGGCCAGACAAGCAGCTACATAGTAAACTTTCGATTTGACTGCACTACTACAAGCATAGGTGTGTCCACAATTCTCCTATCGTGTACACAGCAATAGTGGAAAAATCCTGTTAAGATTGTATGCCGTCGAAGGGACGTCTAAATTTTTAAATTTCGTGTTTAAGTTTTAATGTCATGTGAGATTAAGACTTGTGATGTGTTGTTGACACACGTCTTAGTTTGACGACAAATAACAAATTTAAAATTATAAATATTATTATTAATGTTTAAGCTTTATAATATAAAAATATTTAATACAAATAATCTCAAACAAAAAAGTATTGTACTGTTTGCTCATACACTTCACCTGTCTCGCTCTCTCTTCTCCAAAAATATTGCCATATTTTTTACACCTATGCTGTCGTGGCCTACTAGATTGACAGAACGTTCTAGAACGCTAAGAAAAGACGATCAAGACTATTAAATGAAAATTATTCGCATATTCGGCATGAACAATTAAACACCATAATACATTTTTTGATATTTGAAGATAATATACGCATTACTGGAGGTATTTATTCGAATCTAATACTAAACACTGTGTGTATGAAAAATAATAGAATAATTCAAAATATATCTTATTTTACCTATCCAATGTTTAATGTTAGGTAAGGTAATATTTCATTTTCTAGGAGATGCCTTGCTTTATTATAAGAACGTCCATGACCTAGTGAATAGAACGAATATGACTCAGGATTCGTGATCGTGCAGGTTCGATGCCGGGTTGTGGTGTGCCCCAATTAGACTTTCTCAATCACCGTATACTACCGCTAAATTTAGTTTAAGTTACTATCTTCTGTGACAACCCTGACAAAATTTGGATCGTTCTATGAAAGCTGTTTCTCTGTACGTAACTATATAATTTTACTCTGTGACAGTACCGCCCATTGACGTCCAAATACTGATTGTATCCACATACAATCAGTACGCCACAAGACGCACCATTTTCTATGCAATAATATGGAAGAGTGTGTTGTACAGTCACCGAAAGATTTAGTTTAGACTTTCTATTGTTACTACACAATGTTTGAAATTTCGTTCAAAAAGGCATCTCCACACACATTCACATTATCATAGCATCATATTCCATGTATGCTACATCCTTAGACGGCGTATTTTAATACATGCACACTGCACAGGTTGTATTGAAACACAACGACGTAAGTAGTGGTGCGCCGCACACACTTCAAAAGTGCCGATCTAGCTAGACAAAAATCAATTTTCCGACGTTCTTCAATATTGATGATATTTTTGGTAAACATTCTCAAGTAGTTAAATAACTTAATAGCAATAATAATAATGTTGTGTGAGGACTCCAAACATGCCGAATGCGTGTCGAGTGCGCGCGGACCTCATTTGGTCATGTTCTTTAATAAATGTTCTTTTTATAATATATTCATTCATCAGGGGCGTGCGCTCCTTATAGGCAGAAATGCAGTGCTTTACTTGTCATTTACAGATATTTTAATAAAACGTTCGTACGTTTTAGATGACTTAAATTAATAGTAAATAAATTAATTTAAAAAATATAATAACTTAAAAACGCCTAATATTTTATAAATAGCAACTCATCTCTGATCTCATGGCCGTTGCGTCCTGCCGGATATTACATTGCATGTATGTGTAATTTTCATACTTCGCAAACGCACACACCCATGAATATCGACATGATTATATAGCGGAAAACTCCAGCGGCAGGCGAAGGCTCTCGGCTATCCAATCGCTTCCGAAAACCGCCGAACTGGCTTGTCGGAAATTATTCGTTGCCTATAAAGTATAATCCGAGTAAAAATAATAGACGGAAATCTAATAAATCACGTATGCACATTATGCATTTTTGTTTAGTAAGCTTTTATTTGTTTAAATAGAAGAAACGTTTTGTGTTTCGCGGGGGCCATATTGCATATTTCATGTGATAAGCATTGTTTACAATTTAAATGATCTTCGGTCTAGGACTGAAAATCATACTGTGTCGATTCCTGAATTTTATAGGGGAAAATCTATTTTTATAACTGGAGGTACCGGATCAATCGGAATGGTTTGTTTTCCAATAAAATTATAATATTATCATTGAAATTAAGCTAATTTAGCTTAAAAAAAAATTAATTAATATAAGCTTTTAATAAATGAAAACCGAAATGTCTCTCACAAATGTTCATTGAAAGGAACACAATTTCACAATATAGTTTTTAACAATGGTTTAACTTATTACAAATAATATTACTAACTTACAGGCCGAAAATTATAGGTATCTTAAACAAAGGCGAAAATGCGGGGAAATAGCACCGATACCGATAAATACCGATCTGACTAGATGATATTCACGAATATCATCTAGTCAGATCGGTAGCGCGCGGGGGTCTTATGGGGGCGAGTCGTACGTGAATCACACGGTGCGTGTGCCGACGGAGCGTTCGCACAGTGGTGCGAGCGAGAGGGCACGGTCTCCGGTGCACTCGTTATAGACTCCCCCTCCAACCTGTGAATACGTCTCGAGTCCAGCTGGGGACCCTTTTGACGCGGCCTTCCCCTAGTCGTTACTGGCATTAGGCGAGTGAGAGTCACCCGAATCAAGAAACGGGGTCAAATCCGTGCTATGGTATTTACCAATAATAACGTCCGTGGTTGTGTCGGCTATTTTGAACGTGGTAGGAGTAATTACTGCTATTGGTAAGGGCCGTGACGTTTTGGCATGAATTTACGGGCTATTCACTTGCTAGTATTACTAAGTTGATGGACTTTTAGTAGCACCAGGTCCCCTTACCTTGTAGTTAGGCGCAGGGATTCGCGTCGCATCAACAAAATGTTTTCGTTCATCCTGTTTGCGCTCGATACGATCTCGAATGTCCTTTAATGTATCAATAAATTTTAGTAAATAAGGAGTTACCCTTAATACGTAGTTTTCTTTGTTGATTATGCCGCGAAGATCATGATGGGCTTGAAAGGGCGTGCGCAGTTCACGCGCAAAAGTTAGATATGCAGGGGTCTTACCTGTGCTGGCACATACAGCACTATTTATTGCGAAGAGTACATGGGCAAGATACTTGGGCCAATTTCGGTGTTCGGCCTTGACGAGCAAAGATAACTGCACCTTCAAATCGCGATTCATGCGCTCCGCAGGATTTCCTTCAGGATGATACACTGGGATTAACTCCTGTTTAATACCAAATACAAACATACACTGCTGCATGATGGCCGAAATAAATTGCGAGCCATTGTCGGATATTATTCTCCTGGGAAGACCGTAGCGAAGGAAATATTCTTCTATTAGAGTCTTGGAACAGTTTACAGCGGTCGCATCATTTAAAGCATATAGCTCGACCCACCTGGTAGCTATGTCTTCGACGAGGAGCACCCAACGCTCCCCCTGGTCTCCTTTTGTCAGTAGTCCAAAAAGATCTATTTTTCGTTTGATGTACTCAGATACATATCGCAGCATCCCTGTAAAATAATAACTTTGTCGGAGGCGATGGAGCGTACGATCAACACCTTGATGGCCGGCGGTAGCAGAATTATGGAATTCATTGAGTAGTTCTTCCTTCTTAGAAGCAGGAATCACTAATAGCGATTCTTCGGATTCAGCGTCTGGATCATAACACACCGTGTGACATTATATATATGGAGCGAGGGCGCTCCAGCCATCGATTGTTTGATGTTTATTGTTGGGCGAGGTGACCAGGGTTCCAGGGTGCTCACGGAGTAGATTAGTGGATGATCATGAAACGACAATACTTATCGTAGATAGACTTTTATTCAGGTATTCAACACACGACATATTACCTATGGAGAATAGAAGTAAGGAGTACGATCTCCATACATGAAGTGTCCGTAAAATTGCGTTAAATAGGGGGCGCTACAGACGCAGACAGGAGTAAAGCGGCAAAATTGAAACGGATAATTAAATCTTAGCATCTTCTTCGGTTTTATATATAAAAATATTTACGACTATAATTATGAGTAATTAGAATTTTCATGATTTACTGAATTAACTAATTTTAATCTACTAGTCGTCAAAAATTTTAAATAACTAAACTCAACTCACTTTACTTCATCTCTTATTGTTAACTTCATATCACACACACTTGCCACTCTAGCGCCATTATGGCCAGTTTTGAAACTATTATTTAATTACTTTTGTCGGACACTTTTTAGCTTTTCTGCCTTAGAGAGATTGTCCTCCTTACCTCTATTCTCCATGATATTACCTATGTACATTACAATCTCAAGTCCCCGACAGACCTTAAAGGTTATGCATCTACTATCTAGTGTTGCCAAAATCATAACTTTGCCAGACTAACATAACTTAAATACACGACAGATTGTAAGTTCATCGACGTTTTCTAAGTCTAGTATAATTTTCTTTATTTCAGGGTCTTCAAGCTGCGCAGTTCGGAGTTATGTGGCGCTGGTTTGCGGCAGATCGACGAGGCGAGAGCAAACGCTACATTCGTCGTTATTGCCTTCACAGATTGGTCGGCTCAGGAAATCGGCAAGAACATTTACCTTACCTGGAGCATATTCAACTTTCAGGTCGAATAACTGTAGTTTCATGGCCCATCGGATGAGTCGACCGCTCGGCGACTTAAGGGAAAACAACCACTTTAGCGGTTGGTGGTCACTATTTACTATGCAGGGGTGTCCATTTATATAGCCTCTATATTTCTCGACGGCCCAGACTACGGCAAGTGCTTCGCGCTCCGTTGTGGAATATTTTCTTTCTGATGAGCTGAGTAATCGACTTGCATATTCAATAGGTCGTTCATCCTTACCATCCCCTTGAAGAAGAGCCTCACCATTGGCGTAGTTGCTAGCGACAGTTCGCAAGACAAAGGGCTTCGAATAGTCAGTCTGAATAAGGATAGGAGCATTTGTAAGTTTACGTTTCAGTAACTCAAAAGAGCACTGTTGCTCGGCGTCCCATTTCCATTCCTGGTCCTTCCGAGTGAGTCTAGTTAACGGTTCGGATATGCGTGAAAACTCAGAAATAAATTTACGGAACCAGGAGCAGGTTTGTAAGAATGATTTTAAATGTTTTAAGTTGGTGCTTTCATTTTTAGCACGGTAACGACTTTAGTGCTGTCCCGTGAGATACCTTGCGAAGTAATAACGTAGCCTAGGTATGTCACTTCTGGCCTAACAAAATGACACTTAGAACGATTTGCATTTTTAAGACCGAATGGCATGCGATTAAACCGGTAAGTTCCGAAAGGTGTGGTGAAAGCAGTCTTATCCCTGTCTTCGGGATTGACACTAACCTGCCAGTATCCGGCACGCAAATCTATCAAGGACATGTAGCGGTTAGTCATCTGTAGGAGGTCGTCGATGCGTGGAATTGGGTGAGTATCAGTTTTTGTTATAGCATTCATACCTCTAAAATCAAAACAGAATCGGAACGTGCCGTCCTTCTTTGGGACCAGCAGACCAGGTGCAGCCCACGGTGATTCACACTCTTCAATGACGTCCGCCTCTACCATTTTTTCTCTCTCTGCCATTGCATATATATCTGCATCTATATATATATGCACTATATGCATATATATATATATATATATATATATATATATATATATATAATCTCTCTCTTCGCAGGTGTTAGTCTGGGCGGCACTGCTACTCAGCTGTTGACATCCCATGTCGTAGAAGTAAAATCGAGCACAATTCTAGTATTCATGATGAAATCCATTTCCAATAGTGTTCTACTATCTTTGGAATCCGGAAAAATAATAAAAGATAACTCTACTAATTTATGTTTTATTTTTACCTTTAAAATCGTTGTGAGTACTCTTCGTGCCCCATGCCCCAACCCATCGGCCAATCGGATTCGACGAGGTTCTTCAGTACACGGATGTCCGCGTTGAAGTAGAATATCGTACAGTGAGTGACCGGCAATACTACTCTTATCACCTGTATCTATTATACCTGTACCGGTGATTCCAAAAATTTCTATCCCTAAAATAGGTCGAAGACACGAGTAATAATAAAACGTGTCCAAAAAATCTTCTCCGGATTTATCCTGAGTCGTGGTAATCAACAAAAGTAAACTTACCATTCGCACTGTGCGGTTGTATACTCGAAGTAAAAGCAGGGTTCTCGAAGGCGTACGTGGGAGCAAGAAGTTTGGTCACCCTACACGTAGTGCTAGCATCGGGATTAAGTGGTATACAAGTGTCCATAGATACTACAGATTGTTTGGAAACATAATCGGAATTAATTAAATTATTATCATTTTGTCTCGGAAAAATCATGGTCACCGTACTCTATTTACTACAATAATTATTAATAAAATGAAGTGAATTAGTAGTACCATACTAATCTTCGAAGAATGATAGGCAAAACATTTTCAAATTCTAAGGGCGAATAATTGATATCGTGTAACGAACACTTAAGTGAATCGTGTGATAGACGCTTAACATTTTTATATAAATTTTTATTTATAAAAATAGAAAATGAATGTAGCACGTTGTTATCATTGGTAAAACCGACATACTCTTCAGGTAAAACAGTACAAAAATCACTAGGCAAATAAGAGTCTTTAGAACTTGGAGGGCGAGTTGCAAAAAAGTGACTTACCGAATTATTACCGGAGCCGTGCACTCTTACCCCCATCGGCGTTGTGACGCTTGCGCTCGCGTCATTTTATATTGAACAAAATGTTGAATTAACATAACAATTTTTACAATTCGACCGGATGATACCGGTTTGCCCGTAACCATAGCATGACGGTACCGGGGTTTTCGTATTACTGTCCATAACACTAACACCTTTTGATAATAATTTTCGATATTCGTCGTGGGTATGCCCTGGGTTTTTACAATACACACAAAAACGTAATCGAGCGTTGTTAGGAATGTTCTTTGAGAAATTGGCCTGTGCGATTGAAGGGACGGCGCCGAGCGTGTTCCGGGGCGCGGGCTCAGCGCGTGCGGCGAACTCGGAGCGCACTGAGGGCGGAGCCTGAGCGGCGCAGGCGACGGCATCTGTGCGCACCGTTGACGAATTCGTTATCCGCGAAGCTGTTTCCTCCGTCGCGTCCTCTATTTACCGTATCTTCTCGAAGAGCGCCTCCATCGTCGCGAACTCTTCGCGGCGAAGGCGCTGTTTTGTCCACGTATGGAGCAGGCTGTACAGCATATCCAATTTCACCTTTTCACTAAGGTTATCTGGTGGGAGGTCAGCGAGAAGGGCTCGAGCATTTGAATTGTATAATTCGGTGTTTTCTCCTGACATCTGCGGGTTCATAAACAGTTCCCTGTAAATGCGGTGAGGCGGGTGCCGGTTACCGAAAGCACCACGTAAGAACCGCAGCGCGTCGTCTCAAGACGTGATGGTGGTTTTTACCCCTTGCCAGCTGCGTTGTGTGTCAGCAGCATGGATAAGCCGCGAAATGCATTACTATCACTGATATTCGTACAGTGTTTGTAGGACTCAACCGCGTCTACGAAAGCGTCTAGCGACTCTTGTGGCGCACCGCTGTAGCGTGCCGTGCATGCTGCAAAGTTCACTGCAGGGATGGCGGTCGTCGGCGAAGGCGCGTGGCGTGGCGTCGCGGGGGACGACGTTCTGTTACATCCCTATGCTGTTCCTAGAATTGCTGACGGGAGTGCTGATACATCATCACTACTCTGTCATCTTAGTTAGTAGGTTTGAGCTGCGAGTCAGTTCAGAGCTAGACATGGGCCACCACGGACGCATATCTAATCTCCTAATGTATGGCTTAATCCAGTTAAATAAATTTGTGTTGTGAATCTTTTCCAGCTCAATAAATTTTCTTTTTTAAAAATTCTTTTAAAAAGTCCGTTCTAACATTGGTGGCAGCGGTGGTATACGTAAATCCCTAAAATACCCAATACGCTATCCGAAGACATTTTTGTGTAAAAAAAAAGTGAAAAGTGACATAATCAAAATTTTCGTGAAAAAAAATATATATAAAAAGTGCATCGATAGAGTAGTATACTCTTTGTATTGTGGTCTCGTGATCTGAACTCACTAAAATTCATATTCTGTAAATTCCATCAAACTAAAAGTATATAAATATTATAATAAATACAAATCAATCTCAAGTGTGTTCCTGTCGTGTTACATCATTATCCCTTGTGCCTACTGTGACATAAGTGGTACCCAGCTGCGGGCCGAGTCAGCCCGAAAGCAGTATCCAGCACCGGCCAGGCGAGGTGAAGAGTCCTGACATCCGTGACGAAATACTACAATCCAAAAAGTACAAAGTGCTAAAATTCTAAATAATATTAATCCGTGTGATCCCGATCGAGTTATCCCATCCAGCGAGCATGCAACGAGTCGCCGAGCTTATCTCCAACGCCCACGTATTGATTATACTGTAAGTCTTAAGCTATTGTTTATATTAGGTCTATTAGGTTACTAAGATATTTTAGGGTTCAGTGGAATAATCCGAATCAAGATTTAAATTTTAGAACTTTAATATTAAAATTTTAAATATGCCGAAAAGCGACAAAATTTCAGAAGGCCTAACTATAAATATTCCAATGTTGAATTCCGATGCCGGTTCGTCCGGCGAAATAAATCCTCCAGCTAGTTCTCCTAAAGGGACAACCCGGAAGGGAACTACTCCAGGTCCAGACAGGGTCGAGTTAGATCTCAATACTCTATTTAAATTCATTAAGCCATTTGATGGCTCAAGAGAAAGCGTAAATTCATTCATCATAAATTGCAATAATGCATACGATTTAGCAACAGAAATACAGAAACATATTTTATTCCGCTATATATATAGTCAGCTACAGGGCAAAGCTGAAATAGCTTGCTCTATTAAAGAATTTAAGAATTGGGTACAACTTAAAGAATTCCTACTGAACCAATTCTGTGAGCGCAAACATTATGCGCATATACTAATGGACCTACAGGAGTGCAAGCAGAGTTCAAATGAAAATGTAACCCAATACTCATTGCGTGTCGAAACTTATCTTTCTCAACTTCTAACGGAAATAACGTTATCTAATTGTACACTTCGTGAACTCCCCGGCCGTTCAGCGGCCATGGAAGATTTAGCATTACATCACTTCCTTATGGGATTACATCCCCGTATTTCAAATATAGTGCGCTGTAGGGACCCACGGAACTTAAATCAAGCTATCAATATCGCTATTTCTGAAGAACGAATACAGCAAAGCCTATATAAGCGACCTCAATTAGCAAATAATTATAATACTTATTCGAATGGTCAAAAATCATCATCATCACAATCCTTCCGACCATCAGAATCATCTCGTAGAATTCCAAATAGAAATGAGTCGAATTTTAAACCACAAGCAAGACCTTATTATAATAATCAGATTCCTAGTTCATCATCATCAAGAGATGCACCATTTTGCCGTTACTGTAAGAAATCAGGGCATGTGTTAGAAAATTGTAGCCTTCGAGAATATAATAACAGTAGGAGGTCGCAAAATCAATCATTTACTCCGATTAATCCACGTCCAAGAGTAAATTTTACTGAAATAGATAATAACGATCAAGGCGTCGATGAGACTGACAGCAATCAAAATTTAAACTAGCTTCTGTCCCGTTAAGGTATCGCGCGGGGCAAGTTCCTCTTGTTCAAGTCGATACGAAATATAAAATAAAAAATAGTAATAGGACCAATGGACAGGGTAACCAGCCCCAAACTCACGGTCATTCCCTAAATAGTAATAGGACCAATGGACAGGGTAACCAGCCCCAAACTCACGGTCTTTCCGTAAAAAGTAATAGGACCAATGGACAGGGTAACCAGCCCCAAACTCACGGTCATTCCCTAAATAATAATAGGACCAATGGACAGGGTAATCAGCCCCAAACTCACGGTCCTTCCCTAAATAGTAATAGGACCAATGGACAGGGTAACCAGCCCCAAACTCACGATCTATCTAACCTAGAAAATAAAATCTGTAAAAAAGAGATTAATAAAATGTATGAAATCCTTAGTAATAAAAGATATTTACCTTATATTAAACTTAAAACATCAATAAATGAAAAAGAACTTACCTTTCTTATAGATTCTGGAGCATCATTATGTATAGTGAAAAACAGCTCTATAACTCGTAAGCCTAATATATGCAGCGAAGATAATATCACAGTCAAAGGAATTGACTCAAAAAATAATTCATTAAAAAGTATAGGTCATTTCATTTTGCAATTACAATTTAATCCGAATACAAATGTTTCACATACATTCCATATTTTCGATAGCATTGATCTTCCATACGATGGTATAATAGGTAATGATCTGTTTTTAAAATACAATTGTAAAATTAACTATAAATCACATTCATTAGAAATAAATAATTTTAACACAGAATTATCATTCGATGAACCCTCTTATATTATTGAACCAAGATCCGAAAAAGTAATCGAATGCTCAGTTGATAATCCAGAAAGCATAAAAGAAGGAATGATATGTGATCAACATCTTTCTAATTCACTTTTAATATCAAATTGCCTGGTTAAAGTGAAAAATAATAATAGAGTAAATATAACAGTCCTTAATACATCTGATAAATCTGTCACGATAAAATCTAATCTGCTATTAAAAATTTATAATATTGATAGTGAAAATCAAATGCATAAGTTTAAAAAAACCAAAGTAGTATCGAAAGAAAACAACAGTTATTAGATTACTTACGAACTGATCATTTAAATTCAGAAGAAACAAATTACATACATGATATCTGTAGTCAATATTCAGATATATTCCATTTACCAGGTGACCAATTAACCAGTACAAATATAGTTCAATATGAAATCCGCACGTCCTCAGATCAACCAATTAATGTAAAATCATATCGTTTCCCTGAAATACATAAACAAGAAGTCCAAACACAAATAAACAAAATGTTAAATGAAAATATTATAAAACCATCTAAATCACCCTGGTCTTCCCCTATTTGGGTCGTACCAAAAAAACTTGATGCATCTGGAAATAGAAAATGGAGAATAGTAATTGATTACCGAAAGCTCAATGATATTACTATAGGTGAAACCTATCCAATTCCACAAATAAATGAAATATTAGACCAATTAGGACAAAGTAAATATTTTTCAACCCTTGACCTTGCATCAGGATTCCACCAGATTAAAATGAGCCCTGATGATGCGCAAAAAACAGCTTTCAGTGTTCCGCAAGGGCACTTCGAATTTAATCGAATGCCTTTCGGCCTAAAAAACGCACCTGCAACTTTTCAAAGAACAATGAATACGGTCTTATCAGGTTTGCAGGGATTACACTGCTTCGTTTACCTAGATGACATTGTAATTTATTCACACTCTTTAGAAAGTCACATAGATAAACTATCTATTGTTTTTGACAGACTTAGAAATTTCCAACTAAAATTAGAACCCGACAAATGCGAATTCCTCCGTAAAGAAGTAGGTTACTTAGGTCATATTATTAGCGATGATGGCGTAAAACCTAATCCTGAGAAAGTAAAGGCAGTAGTCGACTTTCCAACTCCCCAATGTCCCAAAGACATTAAAAGCTTTCTCGGATTAGCTTCCTACTATCGTCGTTTTATACCAGATTTCTCAAAATTCGCAAAATCCCTTACAAATTTACTTAAAAAGGATATACCCTTTGTATGGACTAATACACAGCAATTGGCCTTTGAGCAATTAAAATCCAAATTAGTAACCGCTCCTGTCCTAATCTATCCTGATTTTACAAAACCTTTCTTGTTGACATGTGATGCTTCGAATTACGCTATTTCTGCTATTCTGTCACAAGGCGATGTAGGCAAAGATAGGCCAATAGCATATTCCTCAAGAACATTAAATAAAGCAGAAACTAATTACACAGTAACCGAAAAAGAATGTCTCGCAATAGTCTATGGAACAAAAGTGTTTCGCCCCTACTTATTTGGTCGCCGTTTTAAAATAATAACAGACCACAAACCATTGAATTGGCTATTTAACTGCAAAGATCCAGGTTCCAGACTAGTCCGTTGGAGACTAAAACTTGAGGAATACGACTATGAAATCCAGTATAAAAAGGGCAAAATAAATACGAATGCCGATGCTCTTTCCCGCTATCCTGTAAATTTAACCCAATCCGATAACCTAATTAATGTCCTTGGTGATAACGAAACACAGGAAGCTCCTCCTATTGTAGTTCAACCTGAAAATGTACCCTTACCAGAAAGTCCCGGTTTACCAGAACTTCCAGAATTACCTGAATTTTTTGATTTACCTGAAGAATATTTTGAAAATCCTGAAGTGCCGAGTGAAATAGTACTTACACCTGCATCTGATGAATCTTTAAGTCATAGAGACACGTACTCCGAATACCTGAAAAAAACAAATAATATATCATCTACATCTAACGTTAAGATCCTAGAATATAATGAACACTTATTAAAAACCAAAGTAAAAACAATAATTATACCTACCTCTATAGATATTGACGAGTCAAATGCTTACGTCGATGAAATCCTTAATAATACACCAAACTCTGCTGCAATCCGAGATCGTGAAAGAACTTTACATTCATTTTTAAAGTTCACTAGTAATAATGTAAATTATTATTTCCTATTTGTTAAACTTTATCATTACGATAAAAACACTTACGAAGATATTTTTATGAGTCTCCAAAATCTTAGAAATGAATTAGTGGTCGAAGGTGTAAAGGAACTTAGTATTACCGACTTTAAAAATCCTTTCGATAGTCATAGTTTTACTAAAATTTATAATATATTAATGTACCTTTTCAATAATAGTGACATAACTATTCATATATATAAAAACATCCTTATTTACCCCACAATGAGTGAAATTCCTAAAATATTGAAAGAAAATCATAATATTCCTATTTCTGGTCATTTAGGCTCTAACAGGATGCTAAAACGTATTCAAGAAAAATATTATTGGCGAAATATGCGTAGTGACGTTGAAAATTATGTTCGTAAATGTGAATTATGCCAAAGTAATAAGGCTCTTCGTAAGTGTAATCGTGCTCCCATGCAAATTACTACTACGTCAACTCAACCATTTGAAAGAATAGCATTAGACATAGTAGGTCCACTTCCTGAAGCTGGTAGCGCTAAGTTAAAATATATTCTCACCCTTCAGGATGATTTAACTAAGTACTCAGCTGCTTATCCAATCTATAATACTACAGCCGAAGATACATCAGAATGTCTTATTCATTTTATTTCTCAGTTTGGTATTCCAAAATCTATTTTAACCGATCAAGGCACAAATTTCACTGCTGAATTGTTTAAGCAAACCTGTAATATTCTAAAAATTAAGCAATTATAGTCAACACCATATCACCCTCAAACTCAAGGCGCCCTTGAAAGTAGCCACTCCACTCTGAAAGAGTACTTAAAATCCTTTATTAATGAGAACCAAAACAATTGGCATAGATATGTTTATACAGCAATGTTAACTTATAACACTACAGTTCATTCAACAACTAATTTCACTCTGTATGAACTCGTATTTGGTCATAAAGCGATTATTCCAACCTCCATATTTGAATCTTCATTAGAACCAACTTATAATTCTTACGTCAGAGTCCTTCAACAAAGGTTAAAACTTTCTAGAGAAAAAGCTATAGAAAATATCCTAAAATCTAAAAACATTTCCAAAACTTACTATGATAAACATTCTAGACCGGTTAAATATAAAGCGGATGACATGGTTTATGTTAAAAATCATCTTCGTCTCCGTAAAGCATTGTCGGCAATTTGGAAAGGTCCTTACAAAGTTATAAAAATAAACGGTAATAATACACTTACCTTACTTGTAAATAGACGACACGTAAAATATCATTACGATGAAGTCAAATTGGCCGAAACCGATACTGAGTAGATTAAGATAGTATTCTAGTTAACCTTAAATCATAATTTTATTTAGTTTTAAATAAAAAATAAAAAATTATATTCCAGGCTTGGTGCAACAAGCGTCTGCGTTTTCTCATTGGATATGATACAACCTATAAATAAAAGTATTGGAATATACCTCGATCCTGTCGGAACAGTCAAGGTCTCTGATGATCAACTACATGTCTTAGTCCCTGTAGATATTAGCTACATAAAACCTCATATTGAAAATATTAAAAACTATTTAGATTCCACTGAAACTTTTTGTAATTTGAATTATAACTTTAATTTCACTAATTGTAATAACCATTTAAAACCATTGATAGTTCGCTATGATGGTATTCTGAGAGACTATAACGCCATTTCTCATTTAACTTCTGATAGAAGTAAAAGATCAGCATGGTTTGCTGGAGTTGGTACTGTATTTAAACAGATAATTGGAACTATGGATGAAAATGACGCAATCCGATACAATAACGCCATTCAAACCCTGCATTCCTCAAATAAAAAACTTGCATCTTTATTAAAAGATAATATTTTAATTACTAGTTCAGCTTTAAAAAATTATAATAAAACATTAAAGTTAATTAAAGAAAATGAAATCCGTTTGAATAGCGCTATTGACTCTATAAGTAAAAATATGTTAAATATCGAATTAGAAACGAAATTTAATGAACTTTACGAAGAACTTTCATCTAGTATATTTGCATTGTCGTTCAGAATTGAAAGTTTAATCAATTCTATTATGTTAGTTAAAAGTCATTCAATCCATCCATTTGTTTTAACTCCTAAACAATTATATACGGAACTTGGAAAGAATATAAAAAAATTACCGAAAAGTCAGGAACTACCATTAAACTTAAATTTAAACAATATACATAGCATTATTGATATGGCGCAATTATCCTGTTATTATGTAGAAAATAAGATTGTATTTGTTATTAAAATTCCTTTAGTTTTAAGAATAGAGTATAACTTATACAAACCTTTCTCACTACCTGTATCACATGATAATGTGGATCCTCAATCATATGCTATGATTGTACCTACTTGTAGCTATATAGCTGTAAGTGAAGATAAGAATTCTTATATCTGTCTAAATAATATTAATAACTGTGTGAAAACTATTAATTCTAATTATATTTGTAGTCATATGGACGTAAATTCAATTGAAAGTACTCCTATTTGTGAAACTGAATTATTATGTAAAATATTCAAAACTCTCCCAAAACAATGTGAAACCAGGCTTATTTATGGACAAATAGATATTTGGCAAGAACTTACAAATAGTAAATGGTTATTTGTTGAAACTCAACCCATAAAAATCGATATAGAATGTCCTTCAGAAGTGTCTCAACATAGATTAATTGGTACTGGAATATTAAACTTACAGGCAAACTGCAAAGCTTATTATAAAAACAAAATATTTTCATATAAATCCAGTTCTAATTTAACTATTAAATCAATTGCACCTGACTTTAATCTTATTGATGATCAGTGTTGCAACTCTGAAAAATTAAATAAATTAAAATCAAAATCAGCTCCTTTAAAACTATTAGATATAAACTTAGAAAAACTTTCTGATATAGCTAATAAGCAAATAATTACCGATGTTAATAAAATCATAAATAAGCCTGACCCACTCTTAGAATATAATTCCCATTTTCCTATTCTAACATATTGTATTATTGTTATAATTTTAATCTTTACTACTTTTAAATTATGGAAGAGATTAAATAAGCGTCCACTCTTGACTAGAACTCAAAATTTAAATTCAAGTACAAAAACCGAACCTCCTGGTAATAAACCAGTTGTAGAGGACACTCCTTTACCCCAACTTAGAAGAGTTCTATAAAAACTTACCCTTTACCGGTAAGTTTTATTTTACGCAGGGGGCTGTTACATCCCTATGATGTTCCTAGAATTGCTGACGGGAGTGCTGATACATCATCACTACTCTGTCATCTTAGTTAGTAGGTTTGAGCTGCGAGTCAGTTCAGAGCTAGACACGGGCCACCACGGACGCATATCTAATCTCCTTATGTATGACTTAATCCAGTTAAATAAATTTGTGTTGTGAATCTTTTCCAGCTCAATAAATTTTCTTTTTTAAAAAGTCTTTTAAAAAGTCCGTTCTAACAGTTCGATCTAATATCTTCGTGAATATCTCGAACGTGGCGGCTTCGCTCTGCTGTATTGCCAACAGCGTTGCTGTCAGACTCTGAGCGTCGAGGGGCGACGGCGACGTGGCCGCTACGGTGTCGGTACACGGCGCAGGCGCCGGGCGCGAAGGCGTCGGACGCGTGACAGCTGGCCCGGGCGAGCCGCTATCCTCCGGACTGTCGGGATCCGATTGACGGCGACGCGAAATTCGTTTTGATCGCGTCATAATACTGAGTTCGATATTCACTTTCTCACTGAGTACCTACGTAAACTTTTACAGTTCGGCCACGAGTTAGGCAGCCATTTTAATAAATGAAAACCGAAATGTTCCTCACAAATGTTTATTGAAAAAAACACAATTTCACAATCTAGTTTTTAACAATGGTTTCACTTATTACAAAGAATATTACCAACTTATAGGCCGAAAATTATTGGTATCATAAATACAAAGTCGAAAATGCGGGAAAATAGTACACAGTATTCACAAATATCGTCTAGTCAGATCGGTAGCGAGCGGGGGTCTTGTGGGGGCGAGTCGGACGCGAACCACACGGTTCGTATGCCGACGGAGCGTTCGCACAGTGCTGCGAGCGAGAGGGCACGGTCTCCGGTGCACTCGTTATAAGCTCTAAGTCTGAAAACATAATATTCACTTTTCAAATACTATGTTATCTTTTTCTTTCCAGTCTTATGTTTTTAATTTTACTTCATTTGATAATAATTATTATTTGTTACAGCTGCTTATAGAAAAATTATTTTATAGCTGTCCTGATATCGAAAAAATGTATATGCTAATACGAGCTGATTCTGAAAAACACGCTAAGAAACGCATCAAAAGTATGATAACGGTAAGCCCAATTTTTATTGATACCAACAGTATAGTTTCTCTAATTTAGTTACTTGCCCTAGGACACGGGCAAAAGTTCATTATGGAATTTCATTCTCGGTCAACAGATAAAAATCATTACAGTATTTAACATCTTGCTTTATAAAATTGCGTAGTTTTATCACGTAATTATTGTAATATTATATTATAGTATATAGCGCGAGACGCTCGCGCTCCGTTTCGCGCCACCACTATTGCGCCGTCCGCTCTGCTCCGGCGTTCAACTCGTCAACGCAGGCCCCGGGCGCCCGCGCACCGTGCGATCAGTAGTACGTAATCCGCCGAGCGGAGAGGCCGCGTTCGCACTTCGCGCGTTGAACACCGACGCGGTACTGTTACTATGGTGTGTTAACTGTGATGTGTACCCTATAATACACGTTATTTAAACTATTTTCGTTCGTTTGTAAATTCAAAACCCGAGCCCCACCACAAGTGGCAGCCCAATGTGTGGCCGAAGGGACTTTAACACTTAGGTTTCCGAAAGTACCTAATAGTGCAACGGTTTTTCTTCCGCGAACTAAACAGTAGGTGTGTTGGCCTATAGTTTTCTGTTTAGTTTTGTTACGCGAACTGTTCCCACTACGAGTAAAATAGTGATTTTTCCAGAATACCTAAGATTGTGTTTCGGGTTTTAAACGCGAACTAAACGCTGCAGTTTTAGTTCCGTTCTGCGAACTTAGTAACTTTATTTATCGAAATGAATACGAGATCGAGTGCAAAACAAGCGGGTTCGTCGGCTGTCCAAGAGTCGTCTGTGGACGGGACGCCGCCGCCGCCGCCCATTCCGGCGGCTTCGCTTGCGTTCGAGAATATTCCATGCACTGCCGGCGTTCACGCCGCGCAGGCGCTCATGGAGGACCCGCAGCCAGCTGCTGGTGCTGCAACGGCCCCGGTCACCATGACAACGGACCAACTTCTACTACTTATAGACAGGTTGAGTCGCAGCGATCCTGTAAGTACATTACCAATTTCTACTGGCAATTTCGCCAAGTGCACAGCGCGTTTCGACGGAGAGAAATCTAGTAATGTTGAGGCTTTTATCGATGCCGTTGAAACGTATGAGTGTCTACGCGTTGACGATCACAACGCACTTCGTGGGTTGTCTATGCTTCTCACGGGATTGGCCGCTACTTGGTGGCAAGGAGTCAAAGACACTACCCCGTCATGGCGAGCTGCTATAGAATCGTTAAAGCAAACGTTTGGACCACGTTTACCTCCTCACAAGTTATATCTAAAAATATTTGAACGGGAACAGCGTGTAGATGAGTCTACAGATTTATTTATTTGCCATGTTAGATCACTTCTCGCCCAGCTCCCACAGTTTACACTTACGGAAACGGTGCAGCTAGATATGGCTTATGGATTGATGCACCGGCGAATCCGCGAGAAGGTTCCGCGTTCTGGTTTTGACAGTTTCGCCGAGTTATTGGCACAAGCGCGGCGTGTCGAAGACATAGATGAGAGTAAGCCACGTGCCAATGTAGATACTAAACCCGCGACGTACTCGGCGGTGACAGCTCAGGCGGAGCCTATTACAAAAATGCATCGGCCTCAATGTAAGTACTGCAAGCGGTACGGCCATCTCAAGGAGGAGTGCCAGCGACTTGCCAAGCAGGCAAAGACCAGAGATGGTCCAGTCGATGGAGCTTCGCGTTTCCCTTCAGTTACGTGTTTCGGGTGTAGTGCACCCGGAGTTATAGGCTCTAACTGCGCGACATGTAAGGAAAAGAAATCAAGCGCGTCGCCCGCGCCGGCCAACAGTGCGTTTCAGTCAGTGTCCGCGAGTTGCGCTAATATTGATTCGCGTGTGCGTCCTGTGTTACGTGTTCAAATCTGTGGTGAATTCGGTAATATATTAGTAGACACTGGAGCTAAACATTCTGTAGGAAGTGTTAGTCTAAGAGCCCATTTATCTAAGAATGGTTGTCAGTTCCATAATGTATTTACTGAACTAAAGTATGCGGACGGTAGAATCTCTGCGCAAAATGTCGAAATAGCGCAGGTCAATGTAACGGTGCGAGGCGTAGCGCGAACTGTCGATTTTCTTATGTTGCCGGATGCAACCGAAAGCCTGTTAGGGATGAATTTTGTAGAGCACATCGGTATGGTATTAGACTTCGATCGTGGTGTATGGTATGTGAGACACGATAGGTCGCCGGAGTCGATTCTTTTTGAAAACAAGTCATTACGGCCTCTAGCCTGTTCGTCTGTGGGTCTTCGCGAGGACGAGGGATCTCATCTTTGTCCGGACGAACGGAAACGTCTATCCGACCTTCTGAATATCCACGAGGATATTTTTACTCCAGGGGGAGGACCTAGCGAGTTTGCTGTACATCGTATTGATACGGGAGATGCGACGCCAATAGCTAGTCCGCCGTATCGTGTTTCTCCCGCTAAGAAAGACATTATTCGTGAAGAGATAGATAAGATGCTAGGAGACGATCATTGAGGACGCTGAGTCAGAGTGGGCCTCACCTGTGGTTTTGATACCGAAGAAAAACGGTGAAGTCCGGTTCTGTGTGGATTACAGAAAACTAAATAGTGTCACACGGACTGATAAGTACCCACTTCCTGTTATCGACGAATTGCTGCAAAACACGAAAGCAGACTGTGTCATGTCAACAATCGATTTGAAATCAGGCTACTGGCAAATAATTGTAGCCCCGGAAGATCGACATAAGACAGCATTCACTACGCCCTTTGGAACGTTCCAGTTTCGCCGCATGCCGTTCGGCTTAAAAAATGCGCTGGCGACGTTCCAGCGGTTAATAGACCGGATGAGATCTGGTCTCAAGGATGTATGCGTTCTGGCATATCTGGATGACATCCTCGTTATATCGCCATGTATGGATCAGCACCTGAAGGATCTTCAGCAAGTCTTTGAGCGCCTTCGCCTGTTCAACCTGAAAGCAAACAGAAAGAAATGTTATTTTGCTAGAAACAAGGTTACTTACCTGGGACACGTCGTTTCTTCAAAAGGAATAGAGCCGGATCCTACGAAGGTCGAAGCTGTGATGGATATGAAGCCTCCGACGAACCTGAAAGAGCTAAAAACGTTTTTACAAACCTGCTCCTGGTTTCGAAAATTCATACTTCGGTTTTCTGATCTATCTCGTCCTTTAACGGATCTTACTAAGAAGGACCGACGTTGGCAGTGGAGCGAGGACAAGCAAAGAGCCTTCGATGAGCTGAAGAGGCGACTTTCAAACAGCCCCATTCTTCGGCAGGCAAACTTTGATGAGCCGTTTGTTCTGCGGACAGACGCAAGTGCCTATGCCCTAGGAGCAGTATTGCTGCAAGGCCCATCTCATCATGAAGAAAGACCAATTGAGTATGCCAGCCGGCTGCTCACTGCAGCTGAACAAAATTATTATACTACCGAGCGAGAGGCCTTGGCGGTTGTTTGGGCTTTGGATAAATTCCGAGGGTACCTCGAGGGATCTCAAGTTCATGTGGCTACCGACCACCAACCGTTAAGATGGCTTTTGTCGTTAAAGACACCCAGTGGTAGATTGGCCCGTTGGGCGATGAAAATTCAATCGTTCGACCTCAAAATTGAGTATACACCTGGTAGAGTTAATCTGGTTGCCGATACTCTTAGTCGTCCAGTGACCAATTTGTCTGAAGAACCTAATTCCTGGACCTTGTAGTCTTTGTCCTGTAGTCGTCGATTTACCTCAATGTAGTCCAGAAGACATTCGAAAGGCCGCTGGCGATCAACACCGTCGAGACAATCCCTCTTTTGCAAAGGGTGACCTAGTCCTTGTGGATGCCCACCTGGCGAGTAATGCATCTAAAGGGTTCACTAGCAAGTTTGCTCCAAAACGGGAGGGCCCCTATCGTGTCTCTCAGATCGTTAGCCAGACGTCGTCTGTGGTCGAAGATGTTAATGGTGTTGTTAGAGGTAAATTCCATGCCAGCGCTCTCACTCCGTACGTGGGTTCATCGACTGTCATTGAGCATCAGCGTCGTCGTGGTCGTCCAGCCAAGTCACAGACGGGTCGCACTTGTGACTTGGAGGGGGAGGTTATAGCGCGAGACGCTCGCGCTCCGTTTCGCGCCACCACTATTGCGCCGTCCGCTCTGCTCCGGCGTTCAACTCGTCAACGCAGGCCCCGGGCGCCCGCGCACCGTGCGATCAGTAGTACGTAATCCGCCGAGCGGAGAGGCCGCGTTCGCGCGTTGAACACCGACGCGGTACTGTTACTATGGTGTGTTAACTGTGATGTGTACCCTATAATACACGTTATTTAAACTATTTTCGTTCGTTTGTAAATTCAAAACCCGAGCCCCACCACAAGTATAAATTAATATCAACAGATGGCGCTACATACATTTTTGGTATTTTCATGCTTGTTTATAAAATGGACCAGGAAACGAGCAGACGCATGGTAAGCGATTACCGCTACCCATAGTCACTTGCAACACCAGAAGACTTACACTCGTAACTCCTCTGGTGTTGCGCACTTGCGTTCATGGTCCTCAAAATTCCCAACCTGTGTGGGCACCTCACTCACTCTGCGAAACACAATGCAAGCGTTATTTTATACCGGTTTTCTGTGAAGCCGTGGTATTTATCCGGTTGCGCCGGCGAAGCATGGCTCTCCCATCGAAATTATTATGATCGTATAGGTACTTTTAGATTCCAATAAGCATGTATAATTGATTTCAGGATTCATCATTTGATAGACTTCAAAAAGAGAATATAGAATCCAAACTAGTGCCAGTTTTAGGAGCATTAGGTTCACCTAATCTCGGCATTCAGACAAGAGACCTAGAGAAAATAACATATGAAGCTTCTATAATAATCCATTTAGCAGCTACAATAAATTTCAATGAAAAATTACAAAAGTCAATGGCTTATAATGTAAATGGAACTAGAGAGGTTCTCAGAATAACAAAGAAGTTGAAGAATATAGAGATTTGTTTGATAACAATATAAATCCCGAGAGGGAATTTTAAAACAGTACCAAAATAGTAAGCTTCCAAACTTTTATCTAAATAATTTTATCAATGTGCATTTTTATTTTTTACTCACAAATAATTATTTTTTCTCTAACAGGCTCTTGTTCACGTATCTACGGCATATTGTGTTGCCGATACAGAAAGAAAGGTTATACAAGAAACTGTCTACAAAATCCCAAACATTAAATTGGTCATAGCTAACATAAACAAAACTCTAGAAGAATGTAGGGATCGTAATGTAGATTTAGATATATTGGGTGAGTTATTTTGTATGTTGGGTGCACCATGTTAAATTATGAGTCTTCTCTATTTACATTCAGCAGAATAATAATACAGGCCGATAATTAAACTAAGTAAATAATATATTGTTATAGGTATAAAACATGTTGAATATTGATATCGAGAGTTCGTTATACCATTATTAATTCATACAAGTTTATCTATGCTTTCAATAAATACTTAGTCTTTATAATTATAAGAACAAATCGAGATAAAAATACAAGCAATGTTCTATTTTACATTTCAGGAGACGCCAAAAACACGTATGTGTTCACTAAACGTCTAGCTGAGAGTCTTGTGGCTGAAGAGAGTAAGAATTTACCCGTGGCTATTGTGAGACCCTCAATGGGTTAGTTTATCGATGTTTTACTATAATATTTATAATTATAGTATTTTGTATATAGGTATTTTGATGAACATACTACTTATGTAAAAAATAAACAAAAAAGAGTAATTTTTTCTCCGACTGTATAAATACACGTTTATCAGAGACAACTTTAGGAACAAAAATGGAATTAATCAAAGGTGCTGCATGAATTAAAACGATGCAGGTATTTTTTGTCCATGATAACATTATTTAAAACGAAATAACATGATAATACGGTTTTTGACGATGATTCTTGAAATATATTGCCTGAATTTAAGTCCGCCATTTTATGTTGTTGCGCAAGTGCGTTAAAAGATAGCGATTTTGCTTGCATAAACAACGGGCTTATCATAGCGATCCGAAGAAATAATTTTAAAGAAGAATATTCTATCCAAAACAGTTCTTAATCCATAGTAACAAGGTCGTCAATAGAAGTCAACATTTCTAAAGAGCCATATTTTTAAAATGGCTGCCGGGTAATCTTCTGTCAAAAATGATCAAATTTTCATGTAAATGACTGAACGTAAATAAACTATTTGTCTTGGACCGCCATGATGTGGAGTAGTTGACATTGTTGTAAGACTATTTGATATTGAATTATGAAAATGTTTCTACTTTAGCTGTCAAACTGTTATATTCTAATTTATATTAATTGATTACTATTTTCATTATTATAATTGTTTTTTAGTTTTCTTAGGATTTTTCCGTTCCGTATATCCGTTAGGTTTAGATAGATATAATCACAGATTTCGTGCCTCACACGACTATCGAGCACATTGGAAATTAATCTACGGAATTCGAAAAAATATTGTCGCTGAGCGACGAGAAAGCTAAGAAGATAAAGAAAATATTAAATAGACTAAACGTAAAAAAGGGGTCTAAAAAGGGCGAAACAAGAAAATAATTCGGATAGAAATCCAGAAATGCATAGGTACAAAAATGGTCAAGCTAGAGCCGTGGTCGCACCTACTAATGGCATCGAAGCATCTGCAGTTCTCACCGAGATGGGTTCCGTCTAGGTGTGAGCTGACCCTGAGGTCTATAAAAGTTTCTAGATAATGCGTATATTCGTCATACACATGCATACCCCAAGATAAATGCAGACAGCTGCGATTTGACAGAACCTTATAAAGTACTTTAAAAGTCAAGACCATTTAAGTACCCCATGCATTTCTGGATATCTATCCGAATTATTTTCTTGTTTCGGCCTTTTTAGACCCCTTTTTACGTAGGTAGTCGGTTTATAGTTTTAATTTTTTTTGTATTTTTCCGTTTCCCGATCGAACATATTTTTGGAATAATAATAATAAGTAATAAAATCACTTGCAATTGGAAATATATTTTAGAGCGAGTCAATTTTTTTCTAGATATAATAATATGATAACGAAGAAACGCAATTGAGATCATTAAACAGTCGAATAAATCCCACACAATATCAAAATACAACGATACTCCGATTCAGAAATATTATGTAAGATCCGTATAGTGATATCTATCGAACGAATAAGTATAAAAGTGCAAATAATTTATTTCATCTGCATTTTGTAATTAAAAACGGATGAACCGATAAACCGACTTTAATCTAGTTTTTTTTTTGTCTGAAAGCTGCTCAATCATGTTCGAGAGAGTTCTTAGCTATAACTTTTTTTAAATTTATTTATTAGAGTTTACAAACAGTAACCATAGTAACATAGTATGTACCTTCATAATAATAAACATAATACAATTAAAAACTTATTAACTATAATATCAGCAGCGTTAACTACATAATTATATACTTACCTTATAATAAAATACATTCAGTTGGATGGACGCGCGGATCACATCATCAGCTCATTTACTGCTTGACAATTCAGGGGTTATTTAAATTGTTTATTTTGTTATGTATTGTCTATCATGAATAATATTTATAAGATAAAAATAAATTTTATAAAGGTACAATAATATATATAATATATTATAAATTATACATTTATAGTCTTATATTCCTAAATGTTCAAATATTGTACGAACACTTTCTAAACGTGTGTTGTCACTTAAAAATATTATATAATACAACATATATTTACATATTTGTAATATGCTTGTCAAGACCTTTCTTTTGATACCAAACACGTTATCATTATCTCAGTTTAATTCTTTAGATGTTAGAATCTGAGGAAAAATTTTTGAAAAAAATAAATATACTTATAGCCTATGTTACCCACGGCATTACGGATATAATATATATATATACCTCATTTATTAAAATCGGGCCAGTAGTTTAGACTCTACGAGGGAACAAACATACAAACATACGTCATACATAGGTAGGCTGTCCTTTTGGCTTCGCCGTAGTCGGGTAATAAAACTACAATATTGAACGATAATTACTTTATTTTATCAAATAGGTTAGGCTACAGGGCAAACCCTTAAACTGATCGTCTTTGTTTTAGGCTCAAATTGTAGCTGACTAAATCGTCCAGAGGAGGCTTTCGCAAATTTTTGATATCATTTTTCGTTTCCAAAATATCGAGCGCCAATATCTAAAAAACAGAAAAAAATCGTTTTTTTGTTCTCTATTTGAGCCATAACTTGTTTCGGTTTTGACTTTTTCGAATAATTGTTTTTTATTCTATTTCCACCTTACAACTCTCGTAAAATCGCGTCTTTTGAGCTTTTTTTGAATATCATCTCTTCACAACCTAAACCGGAAATCGGAGCCTAAACAGGAGCCTAATCTATATACTGGGGCGAACAAAAAGACATTTCAAATGTCAAAATATTTACTCACCTCGAAATTTAAGGAGATTTTGTTTCAGTGTCCTGCTGTTTAAATGAACCTACCAAAGGCTATCTGAAATTTGTTAACACTCACTGACTCGTTATGTATTATATTGCTAATAACACCCCCATACTATACGCAAAGTCAAAAAATATACTAGACTTCATTCCGGCAGACTACGTTTGCAATACAATCATTGTTGCTGCTGCAAATACTGCTAGGTAAGAAAATATTCTTTTATTCCCAATATCCCCTACTATTTATATAGTTAAATATTAGGTCCTTACATATGAAATTGGCGTTTTGTCGTACTGGCCAATTTGATATCAAATATATCTTCTTTGGTTAGGAATTCCAATTTGAAATTTATACCGCAATTTACTCATGCATTTGTATTTCGAAAACCGTAATTTATTTGTTTTTTCTTTGCGTCACTCTGTTACAAAATGGAGAACTTGAAATATCGTATTATTTTCGAGTACGAGTTCCACCGTGGCACCAGTGCTGCATAAACGGCTCGAAGGATTAATTATGTGTATGGCGGCGGTGTCGCAAAAGAAATCGCAGTGCGTTTTTGGTTCCAACGTTTTCGTTCTGGAAATTTCGACCTGCAGAACAAGCCCCGTAGACGGCCGGAGACCAAAGTTGATAATTAATAATTAAAGGCTAGTGTGGAAACGGATCCATCGCAAACCAAGTGCGAGTTAGCTAGAGGCTGCGGTGTTACTGATAAAACTGTTTTAATCAACTTGAAGCAAATTGGGTAGGTGAAAAAGCTTGAAGGTACCTCATGAATTGAGTGCAGCAAAATGACAAACGCGCGTCGACTGCTGCGTTACATTACTCAACCGGCACAATAATGAAGGGATTTGAAATCTAATTATTACCTGTGATGAAAAGTGGATCCTGGTCGATAATTGGAAACGCTCATCGTAATGGCTAAACCCTGGCGAACCAGCTAAAGCCTGCCCCAAGCGAAAATTGACTCAAAAAAAGTTACTTGTGAGCGTTTGGTGGACTAGTGCTAGACTAGTGTGTCGTTCACTACAGCTTTCTTAAATCTGGCCAGACGATTACGGCAGATGTCTATTGCCAGCAACTGCAAATCATGATGGAAAAGCTAGCTGCTAAACAACCGAGGTTGGTCATTCGCTCTAAGCCACTGCTGCTTAAGGACAACGCTAGATCGTACACTGCACTACAGACGGCTACCAAATTAGAGGAGCTTCAATTGGAATGTCTAAGACATCCACCGTACTCCCCGGACCTTGCTCCAACAAATTACCATTTTTTTTCGAAATTTGGATAACTTCTTGCAAGTCTTAAATTCTTGCAGTCCAAAGCGCCTTCTAAGATTTTATTGATTCCTGTCCGAATGTTTTTTTTAGTAATGGAATCAATTAACTACCTATGAAATAGCAAAAGTGCATAGACAGCAAAGGTATATACTTTTAATAAATAAATATATTATCTTTTTAAAAAATCGACTTTATGTTCCTCCTTTACAAAACTCCAATTTCATATGTAATGACCTAATAGTACCGTACCGTATAGACGCCAAAAAATTTTGTTCTGTTTATATTCGACATATCTATGTCGAATAATACATATCTATAATTTATCTATGAGAAGTGCGTCTTACGTTACAGTTTAAGTACTAACTTTATATGGTGCAAACCATCATAAATTGTCAAATAACATTTTATGATATTATAGGTCGAAGGAATTAATGGTATATAACAGTGCGTCCTCTAACAACAATCCGTTGTTATTTGAACACATGACATCGACTGTCCGTTCCTACTTCAGTGAGTTGGTTCATGATTGACTTAAAAACTACTTAGCTTCATAATATAGCACAGATAATTGTTTGCCTATTCTTTAGGAAGAGACTAAGTGATCGTGCGACCTGTAACTGTTCTCCCTAGTTACATAATCGTAATCAGTAATGATTACGATTATGTAACTAGGATTATGCATCATCGTTTTTTTTCTTTCTAGAGAGTTATTTATAAAATAAAAGTATTTATCGGTGCTTGCTCTTTGTATATGTATATGTGATAATTGTGTATTATTTTAATACTGTGGAAATGGGTACCTACTTTGCACTGCGATGGGACCTTGGCCTTATTGGCACACTGACGACACAAAACTCCTTTCAAACTTTGTCTTGCATATCGAGGGCATAATTATACAGTAGGCATTTGCAATTATTGACCTTTATTTATTTTTATAATTTGTGTTAAAAATGCCCTATGTATAAATATTTGTACTTTGTGCTAAAAATATCATCATTGATGTAAAGACTCTGCCGACCGTGGCACAGCTGTGTAGCGCGACTGCAGTTGTGCTGTGGATGGCAGAGTGTTACTATAAGTATGGGGCCCCATATACGGTCCGGTTTTCCTTTAGTTCGGCCTGAACGGATGCAAAATCGTATCGTCTCTGTGCAATTTTGAGATCGCATCAGTCGGCCGAATGGACTGAAGCGAATCGTTCCAGTGTTGCCAAGTCGGTTTTTCGAAACTACTAAGCTCACGTCGTTTTCTACTAAAAGAGTACCGAAAACTATAAAAAAGCTACAAAACTTATGAATCCCTAAAAAATACAAAAAAACACTGCATTTACAGTTTTAATATGTTGAAGACATGATAATAATTTAACCGTTTAATAAAAAAATATATAGTAAGAAATATTACGTACTTGTATAGTTAAATAGTAGTTTTAAGCGACTTACGGACGCGTGTTGTAATAATAATAATAATATCATGAGTAATCTTAATATGCAAAATGGCCTGCTACTATGTGCTATTATGAAACCTTATCATTTTGCATATTATGATTACATACTGTCTGGCTATTTTCTACAAAACCACTACTAACAACTAAATTCCTACTAAAGAGGGAATAAAATACTAAATATAGTAGTAAAACTTTGTAAAACAACTAAGTTGGCAACATTAATTCTGATCTTAAAGGATGGACTGAACGGTAATATAATTCGAGTGTAAAATAAAACCGGCCAAGTACGAGTCGGCAAGAGCAGTTCCGTACAAAGCAGAAAAAATCACGTTTGTTGTATGGGAGCCTCAAATTTTTATTTTATTCTGTTTTAGTATTTGTTGTTATAACAGCAATAGAAATTACCTACACATTTGTGAAAATTTCAACTGTCCGAGCTATCACGGTATAAGAATGTTAAGTCTTAAGATATAGCCTGGTGACAGACGGACGGACAGCAAAGTCTCAGTAATAGGGTCCCGTTTTTACCCTTTGGGTACGGAACCCTAAAAATGGCGACGTGGTCTAAAGAATATTTATTAGAGTTCATTTAAGTAAATTTAAACTTTAGAGCCAGTATGTTTGATAAAATCTAAAGACTATTACTATAATACAAAGAGAAATGATTTCTATAACATATTACTGGAAAAATGTATGGCACAATAATTCGGTTTCGTCGATAGAATGATTACAGTTGCAGCAAAATACAATTAATAAATAAAATAATAGCCTAACCTCACCACGAGCATGTCACGACATGTCTAAGGAGGGTTCCATAACTATCAATGCACAATAGGTTTTCTTTGAATTACTTCAAAACTTATCGTCATAAAGTTATTACAGAAGCTAGGAGAGTGGACAGACAGATAGACAGACGGACGGTCAGAACGAAACTATAAGGGTTCCTTAAGTATTACGGAACCCTAAAAACACGACCGAAACTCGCGGCAAACCAGATGCGATTTTCCGTGTATGTGCTCGAATCCGTTCAGGCCGAACCTTAGATTAATACGCCTAGATACCGGGTACGCACATGAAAAGTGAAGCAAATCATACCGAGCCAGCTCAGTTCGTTCGAATGACCCGTTAGTTGTTAAGGTCAAGCGCTAGTGCTTACATCTCCGACTGTGCATATGTAGCAGTACGATAGATAAAGCCGTAGTATAGTTAATCTCTAGAAATATATTTATATACCGTAACATAGTTATACGAAAGCGATTCATTACTATCTTACGGTCGCTATCTAGTAATATGTTTATCTTACTAAACTAATTTGGTTAAATAGTTAAGTATAAATCTACCATATTATGAAATAAAACAATATATTGGTTTTTATTTTTATTACAAAAACAACTTTTTGTAACCTGCAATTAGTCACAATACTTTTAAGCAATAAGACGTATTAAAGTAATTATAATTATTGATAAAAACGATCGTACCTATTTTGAATTTAAGCATTAACAATACGATTGCGAAAAGTTATTATTTATAAAAAAAGTTGGTACTTATAAAATACTTAAAAGTACTATAAATACTTATAAGTAGGTAATCAACTTTGAGACAATTTTCTTTTATCTCATATTTCTCAGTATTTTTAATTTTTGTTTTGACAAGACGCGGAATAATGACATCTTGAATTACATAGTACAGAATGCTTCTTACAGGCGTACCTTTTAGTAGAAAACTGTGTATTCGATTTTTTATAGGAACTGTTGAGGACAGCGGCCTGGTAACGTAATTATACCAGTGAATTGAAATGTGAACGATAAACAAGTGATTTAAAACAGTACATATAAACTATAATAGTGAACACTCAGTGACTATAGATTTCTATAGCATCAGTGTGCAAAAGTCGTGTTAAATGGTGTTTTATGAACTTAAGGCCATTTTGCTTATATATTTTAAAGTGTACACTGTTTTAAACTTTTATACTGTTTTAAATCACTTGTTTATCGTTCACATTTCAATTCACTGGTATAATTACGTTACCAGGCCGCTGTCCTCAACAGTTCCTATAAAAAATCGAATACACAGTTTTCTACTAAAAGGTACGCCTGTAAGAAGCATTCTGTACTATGTAATTCAAGATGTCATTATTCCGCGTCTTGTCAAAACAAAAATTAAAAATACTGAGAAATATGAGATAAAAGAAAATTGTCTCAAAGTTGATTACCTACTTATAAGTATTTATAGTACTTTTAAGTATTTTATAAGTACCAACTTTTTTTATAAATAATAACTTTTCGCAATCGTATTGTTAATGCTTAAATTCAAAATAGGTACGATCGTTTTTATCAATAATTATAATTACTTTAATACGTCTTATTGCTTAAAAGTATTGTGACTAATTGCAGGTTACAAAAAGTTGTTTTTGTAATAAAAATAAAAACCAATATATTGTTTTATTTCATAATATGGTAGATTTATACTTAACTATTTAACCAAATTAGTTTAGTAAGATAAACATATTACTAGATAGCGACCGTAAGATAGTAATGAATCGCTTTCGTATAACTATGTTACGGTATATAAATATATTTCTAGAGATTAACTATACTACGGCTTTATCTATCGTACTGCTACATATGCACAGTCGGAGATGTAAGCACTAGCGCTTGACCTTAACAACTAACGGGTCATTCGAACGAACTGAGCTGGCTCGGTATGATTTGCTTCACTTTTCATGTGCGTACCCGGTATCTAGGCGTATTAATCTAAGGTTCGGCCTGAACGGATTCGAGCACATACACGGAAAATCGCATCTGGTTTGCCGCGAGTTTCGGTCGTGTTTTTAGGGTTCCGTAATACTTAAGGAACCCTTATAGTTTCGTTCTGACCGTCCGTCTGTCTATCTGTCTGTCCACTCTCCTAGCTTCTGTAATAACTTTATGACGATAAGTTTTGAAGTAATTCAAAGAAAACCTATTGTGCATTGATAGTTATGGAACCCTCCTTAGACATGTCGTGACATGCTCGTGGTGAGGTTAGGCTATTATTTTATTTATTAATTGTATTTTGCTGCAACTGTAATCATTCTATCGACGAAACCGAATTATTGTGCCATACATTTTTCCAGTAATATGTTATAGAAATCATTTCTCTTTGTATTATAGTAATAGTCTTTAGATTTTATCAAACATACTGGCTCTAAAGTTTAAATTTACTTAAATGAACTCTAATAAATATTCTTTAGACCACGTCGCCATTTTTAGGGTTCCGTACCCAAAGGGTAAAAACGGGACCCTATTACTGAGACTTTGCTGTCCGTCCGTCTGTCACCAGGCTATATCTTAAGACTTAACATTCTTATACCGTGATAGCTCGGACAGTTGAAATTTTCACAAATGTGTAGGTAATTTCTATTGCTGTTATAACAACAAATACTAAAACAGAATAAAATAAAAATTTGAGGCTCCCATACAACAAACGTGATTTTTTCTGCTTTGTACGGAACTGCTCTTGCCGACTCGTACTTGGCCGGTTTTATTTTACACTCGAATTATATTACCGTTCAGTCCATCCTTTAAGATCAGAATTAATGTTGCCAACTTAGTTGTTTTACAAAGTTTTACTACTATATTTAGTATTTTATTCCCTCTTTAGTAGGAATTTAGTTGTTAGTAGTGGTTTTGTAGAAAATAGCCAGACAGTATGTAATCATAATATGCAAAATGATAAGGTTTCATAATAGCACATAGTAGCAGGCCATTTTGCATATTAAGATTACTCATGATATTATTATTATTATTACAACACGCGTCCGTAAGTCGCTTAAAACTACTATTTAACTATACAAGTACGTAATATTTCTTACTATATATTTTTTTATTAAACGGTTAAATTATTATCATGTCTTCAACATATTAAAACTGTAAATGCAGTGTTTTTTTGTATTTTTTAGGGATTCATAAGTTTTGTAGCTTTTTTATAGTTTTCGGTACTCTTTTAGTAGAAAACGACGTGAGCTTAGTAGTTTCGAAAAACCGACTTGGCAACACTGGAACGATTCGCTTCAGTCCATTCGGCCGACTGATGCGATCTCAAAATTGCACAGAGACGATACGATTTTGCATCCGTTCAGGCCGAACTAAAGGAAAACCGGACCGTATATGGGGCCCCATACTTATAGTAACACTCTGCCATCCACAGCACAACTGCAGTCGCGCTACACAGCTGTGCCACGGTCGGCAGAGTCTTTACATCAATGATGATATTTTTAGCACAAAGTACAAATATTTATACATAGGGCATTTTTAACACAAATTATAAAAATAAATAAAGGTCAATAATTGCAAATGCCTACTGTATAATTATGCCCTCGATATGCAAGACAAAGTTTGAAAGGAGTTTTGTGTCGTCAGTGTGCCAATAAGGCCAAGGTCCCATCGCAGTGCAAAGTAGGTACCCATTTCCACAGTATTAAAATAATACACAATTATCACATATACATATACAAAGAGCAAGCACCGATAAATACTTTTATTTTATAAATAACTCTCTAGAAAGAAAAAAAACGATGATGCATAATCCTAGTTACATAATCGTAATCATTACTGATTACGATTATGTAACTAGGGAGAACAGTTACAGGTCGCACGATCACTTAGTCTCTTCCTAAAGAATAGGCAAACAATTATCTGTGCTATATTATGAAGCTAAGTAGTTTTTAAGTCAATCATGAACCAACTCACTGAAGTAGGAACGGACAGTCGATGTCATGTGTTCAAATAACAACGGATTGTTGTTAGAGGACGCACTGTTATATACCATTAATTCCTTCGACCTATAATATCATAAAATGTTATTTGACAATTTATGATGGTTTGCACCATATAAAGTTAGTACTTAAACTGTAACGTAAGACGCACTTCTCATAGATAAATTATAGATATGTATTATTCGACATAGATATGTCGAATATAAACAGAACAAAAATTTTTGGCGTCTATACGGTACGGTACTATTAGGTCATTACATATGAAATTGGAGTTTTGTAAAGGAGGAACATAAAGTCGATTTTTTAAAAAGATAATATATTTATTTATTAAAAGTATATACCTTTGCTGTCTATGCACTTTTGCTATTTCATAGGTAGTTAATTGATTCCATTACTAAAAAAAACATTCGGACAGGAATCAATAAAATCTTAGAAGGCGCTTTGGACTGCAAGAATTTAAGACTTGCAAGAAGTTATCCAAATTTCGAAAAAAAAATGGTAATTTGTTGGAGCAAGGTCCGGGGAGTACGGTGGATGTCTTAGACATTCCAATTGAAGCTCCTCTAATTTGGTAGCCGTCTGTAGTGCAGTGTACGATCTAGCGTTGTCCTTAAGCAGCAGTGGCTTAGAGCGAATGACCAACCTCGGTTGTTTAGCAGCTAGCTTTTCCATCATGATTTGCAGTTGCTGGCAATAGACATCTGCCGTAATCGTCTGGCCAGATTTAAGAAAGCTGTAGTGAACGACACACTAGTCTAGCACTAGTCCACCAAACGCTCACAAGTAACTTTTTTTGAGTCAATTTTCGCTTGGGGCAGGCTTTAGCTGGTTCGCCAGGGTTTAGCCATTACGATGAGCGTTTCCAATTATCGACCAGGATCCACTTTTCATCACAGGTAATGATTAGATTTCAAATCCCTTCATTATTGTGCCGGTTGAGTAATGTAACGCAGCAGTCGACGCGCGTTTGTCATTTTGCTGCACTCAATTCATGAGGTACCTTCAAGCTTTTTCACCTACCCAATTTGCTTCAAGTTGATTAAAACAGTTTTATCAGTAACACCGCAGCCTCTAGCTAACTCGCACTTGGTTTGCGATGGATCCGTTTCCACACTAGCCTTTAATTATTAATTATCAACTTTGGTCTCCGGCCGTCTACGGGGCTTGTTCTGCAGGTCGAAATTTCCAGAACGAAAACGTTGGAACCAAAAACGCACTGCGATTTCTTTTGCGACACCGCCGCCATACACATAATTAATCCTTCGAGCCGTTTATGCAGCACTGGTGCCACGGTGGAACTCGTACTCGAAAATAATACGATATTTCAAGTTCTCCATTTTGTAACAGAGTGACGCAAAGAAAAAACAAATAAATTACGGTTTTCGAAATACAAATGCATGAGTAAATTGCGGTATAAATTTCAAATTGGAATTCCTAACCAAAGAAGATATATTTGATATCAAATTGGCCAGTACGACAAAACGCCAATTTCATATGTAAGGACCTAATATTTAACTATATAAATAGTAGGGGATATTGGGAATAAAAGAATATTTTCTTACCTAGCAGTATTTGCAGCAGCAACAATGATTGTATTGCAAACGTAGTCTGCCGGAATGAAGTCTAGTATATTTTTTGACTTTGCGTATAGTATGGGGGTGTTATTAGCAATATAATACATAACGAGTCAGTGAGTGTTAACAAATTTCAGATAGCCTTTGGTAGGTTCATTTAAACAGCAGGACACTGAAACAAAATCTCCTTAAATTTCGAGGTGAGTAAATATTTTGACATTTGAAATGTCTTTTTGTTCGCCCCAGTATATAGATTAGGCTCCTGTTTAGGCTCCGATTTCCGGTTTAGGTTGTGAAGAGATGATATTCAAAAAAAGCTCAAAAGACGCGATTTTACGAGAGTTGTAAGGTGGAAATAGAATAAAAAACAATTATTCGAAAAAGTCAAAACCGAAACAAGTTATGGCTCAAATAGAGAACAAAAAAACGATTTTTTTCTGTTTTTTAGATATTGGCGCTCGATATTTTGGAAACGAAAAATGATATCAAAAATTTGCGAAAGCCTCCTCTGGACGATTTAGTCAGCTACAATTTGAGCCTAAAACAAAGACGATCAGTTTAAGGGTTTGCCCTGTAGCCTAACCTATTTGATAAAATAAAGTAATTATCGTTCAATATTGTAGTTTTATTACCCGACTACGGCGAAGCCAAAAGGACAGCCTACCTATGTATGACGTATGTTTGTATGTTTGTTCCCTCGTAGAGTCTAAACTACTGGCCCGATTTTAATAAATGAGGTATATATATATATTATATCCGTAATGCCGTGGGTAACATAGGCTATAAGTATATTTATTTTTTTCAAAAATTTTTCCTCAGATTCTAACATCTAAAGAATTAAACTGAGATAATGATAACGTGTTTGGTATCAAAAGAAAGGTCTTGACAAGCATATTACAAATATGTAAATACATGTTGTATTATATAATATTTTTAAGTGACAACACACGTTTAGAAAGTGTTCGTACAATATTTGAACATTTAGGAATATAAGACTATAAATGTATAATTTATAATATATTATATATATTATTGTACCTTTATAAAATTTATTTTTATCTTATAAATATTATTCATGATAGACAATACATAACAAAATAAACAATTTAAATAACCCCTGAATTGTCAAGCAGTAAATGAGCTGATGATGTGATCCGCGCGTCCATCCAACTGAATGTATTTTATTATAAGGTAAGTATATAATTATGTAGTTAACACTGCTGATATTATAGTTAATAAGTTTTTAATTGTATTATGTTTATTATTATGAAGGTACATACTATGTTACTATGGTTACTGTTTGTAAACTCTAATAAATAAATTAAAAAAAAGTTATAGCTAAGAACTCTCTCGAACATGATTGAGCAGCTTTCAGACAAAAAAAAAACTAGATTAAAGTCGGTTTATCGGTTCATCCGTTTTTAATTACAAAATGCAAAATAATTACTCGAATTTTTAACGTATCCATGATGACGAAAAAGATTGAAATGCGATGAAAATTTAACACTAATCAATAAACAAATGACTACTTTTGGAAAAAGAATTCCATGTTTTTAAAATAAAATTAATTTGAAATTAGAATTCTTAGCCAAACAAAAATTATTTTGATTTGAAATGGCCAGTACTGCAGAACGGCAATTTCATAGGTAAAAACCTATTATATGAATCAAAAGGAGCTACGTTAAAATTTTAAAATTTTAACGTAGCTCCTTTTGATTCATTTTAAAATTTTAACGTAGCTCCTTTTGATTCATATAATAGGTTTTTACCTATGAAATTGCCGTTCTGCAGTACTGGCCATTTCAAATCAAAATAATTTTTGTTTGGCTAAGAATTCTAATTTCAAATTAATTTTATTTTAAAAACATGGAATTCTTTTTCCAAAAGTAGTCATTTGTTTATTGATTAGTGTTAAATTTTCATCGCATTTCAATCTTTTTCGTCATCATGGATACGTTAAAAATTCGAGTAATTATGGAATATGAGTACCGTTGTGGCAGCGGCACAAGCGGCACGCAACATCAACGACGTTTACGGAGCTAATACTACAAGCAAACGCGCCACCTGTTATTGGTTTGCTCGCTTCCGTTCTGAAAATTTCGACCTGAAAAATGAACCTCGCGGTCGTCCGAAGACTTTGGTCAACAATGACGAATTAAAGGCGTGGAAGCTGATGATACACAATCTACGGCTAAATTAGCAGCAGCTTTCGACGTTAGCGTCAAAATAATATTGGTCCATTTAAGTCAAATTGGCAAGGTAAAAAAGCTTGACAAATGGGTGCCCCACGAACTCAATGATCGCCAGCGTGAAGTACGCGTCGAGACGTGCCTTGCACTGCTCAACAGACACACAAATGAAGGAATTTTGAACCGCATTGTTACCTGCGATGAAAAATGGATTCTGTTTGATCACCGCAAGCGCTCAGCAAGTTGGTTGGATCTTGGTTCAGCACCTAAACAATGCCCTAAACGAAAACTTACCCCTAGAAAAGTGATGGTCACTGTTTTGTGGTCTATCGCCGGTGTGATTCATCACAGGTTCTTACCAAACGGGGTGAGCATTACTGCAGATGTGTACTGTGAAGAACTGAACACAATGATGGTGAAGCTGGCACATCTCCAACCAGCATTGGTCAATTGCTCGTCTCCGCTGCTCCTGCCCGACAACGCGCGACCTTATACTGCACAGCAGACGGTCTCCAAGTTGCAAGAACTGGGGTTGGAAGTTCTCCGTCATCCGCCCTACTCACCAGACCTTGCGCCTACAGACTACTACTTTTTCCAGAATTTGGATAACTTCTTGGCGGGAAAAAAATTCAATACCCGAGAGGCAGTACAAAATGCCTTTGAAGAATTGGTTGCCTCCCGTCCAGTTGATTTCTTTAAGAAGAACATCAATAAACTGCTACTGCGTTGGCAAAGATGCATTGATTGCATGGGTGATTACTTCGATTAATACAAATAAAAAATACATGAAAAAAATTCGTTTAAATTTTTTCATACAAAACGGCAATTTCACATATAATATCTGATAGGAAAAATAATAGTTTGGATTATATAATAAATAGATACGGAGTTATTAGGCAAAAAATGGTAAAAATACTTATGATTTCATACACGGTGTACCTTAGGTTATGAATATCTTTTATATGGATTAAGATTATTAGTATATAAGGACTTATGTAATTGGGAATAACAATAAAGAATTTCACACTACGCGTTTTACTTCACCTGGCTCATGGAAAATAGGGAAAATTATGGAAAATAGCCGTATAGAGAGGCAAAACTCAGATAGCGAATCGGCCCGAAAGAGGCGTACGGGCGCGGCTCTCTATACGGCATTGCCATGAGCCTGGTAAGCAAGACGAAAAAAGTAAAAATCGTTCTCCTCAAATAAGTGTTATTTTTATCGCCCCGGCTCTGCCCAAATCGGTGTAACCTTGCTATCTTCGAGTCTAATCTGAGCCGGCGGTTGAAATCCTGTGGAATTATACAGGCCCCTACAGGAACATTTTAAATAACCTTGGCCACAAAAAGGCGATAATTTTTGGCATATTTCTCTCAGAGGAAACTCCTCATTTGGTATCATTCAAAGTAATGTCCAATCCAACCAATCCTTCAGGATACCAACTGAAGTTCCAATTTTATGACTTTCATTTCGATTTTCTAAAACTGTTCCTAACACATTTTTTTGTTCCAATGGTCCACGATCTAACTTTGGTATCTCTATCAGAATTGAAAATCCAACGTCAATGTCAGGAAATTTGTTTGATGAGTGTTTTTTTCATTTCTTGAGCTGCTTTTTTTAAGTTCTCGGCAGCTTTGTCTCTTTAGTCCTGAATGTTTTTTTCTCTATTGCAAAAATAGCTGCGATCCGTAACCTTCATCACATGACGTTATTCCACAAATTACGTGAACATTCCGTGTACACTAGTAATATGAATGTGCTCCTGTACATTCATTGCCGCAAACTACACATAAAAGTAAAATTTGTTCCTCCAATTGTAAATTTCTGAGTTCTGCAGGCGCTGCCACTGCTGATGAACACGACGGTTGTTGCAAGTTAATAGACTCAACAGCCAAGTCACGGTTGCAGGTTTCTATAGGCGCTGCCACTGCTGATGAACACGATGGTTGCTGCAAGCTTACACAGTTAACAGGAAAGTCACGGTCACAGTTTTTTGCAGGCGCTGCTGATGAACACAACGCTTGCTGTAAGCTTACAGACTCAACAGGTAATTCGTCATTATCTGCAGGTGTTGCCGAAGAACAAGATGATTGTTAGCTTAATATCTTCTCGAGATCTTCTTCAGTTCTTAGTTTACTAAGCAAACTAGCGGCAACTGTGACGACTAACCAATCTGAGGATCCACTCCAAAAAGAGCTTTGTATGGTATTCTTTTTATAGCTCAATGAAAAGAGCAGATTTTTTCAAAGCGTATTCTAATCGACCAATTACGAGGGCTGCACTAAAAGTATCGGGAATGGAATATTTCCACTGTTCCTGTCATATTAAAATCTTTTTAATTTACAACTCCTTGGTTTTAAAAATCGAATACCGTTTATTTATATAAAAAAGATTCTCAGTCTTGTCACAAGGTCTTGTCCAACTTGTTTAGTCGTTGAGAAAATAAGATTGACTCGAGAAAATTCTAGAGCGATGATTTATTATGACTTTCGAAGTGGTTTAACACAAAAACAGTGTGTTGACCGGATGATTTCTGCATTTGGTGATGAAGCCCCATCCAAGACCACAATTTATCGCTGGTTTGCTGAATTTCAACGTGGACGTGTCAAGCTCAGTGATGATCCCCGTCAAGGTCGTCCAAAAACTGCAGTCACCCAAGAAAACGTTGATGCTGTGCGTAAGCTGATTAAGGAAGATCGACATGTGACATACCGCGAAATTTAGGCAACTTTAGACATTGGCATGAGTCAAATACAAATAATCTTGCATGAACAACTAGGTGTAAAAAAGTTGTTTTCCCGATGGATACCGCATTTGCTCTGTGAAGAGCAAAAAGCGGCTCGCGTTACTTGGTGCGTCAGAACTCTCGAAAGATTCCACGCAGGATCCTCAAATGCTGTATACAACACCGTATCACGTATCCTGGATATACGCGTACGAACCCGAAACAAAAAACCAGTCACGAGTTTGGGTGTTCGAAAATGAGTTAAAGCCAACAAAAATTGTTCGTTCACGGAGTGTTGCAAAAAAAATGGTGGCCACGTTTGTCTCCAAACCCGGCCATGTTGCGACTATTCCTCTTGAGGGACAATGAACGGTTAATGCAGAATGGTATGCTAACATTTGTTTGCCACAGGTCGTTTCTGAACTCCGTAAAGAGAACTGCAACCGCCGCATCATCCTCCATCACGACAATGCGAGTTCTCACACCGCGCACAGAACAAAAGAGTTTTTAGAGCAAGAAATCATAGAATTATTAGACCATCCGCCGTACAGCCCCGACCTAAGCCCTAATGATTTCTATACTTTCCCTAAAATAAAGAATAAATTGCGTGGTCAGAGATTTTCATCACCTGAAGAAGCTGTGGACGCCTACAAAACGGCCATTTTGGAGACCCCAACTTCCGAATGGAATGGTTGCTTCATTGATTGGTTCCATCGTATGGAAAAATGTGTCAAATTTCGCGTAGAATACTTCGAAAAGCAATAAATACATTTTTAAATAGTAATGTTGTGTCACTTCCTTGATTCCCGAAATTTTCAGTGCCGCCCTCGTAGTAGAATTATTGTCATGTAGCCAAGCCTGTAACATGTATTTCACATATTGGTTTGCTCGCTCCACATATCCCTGACTAGCTGGATGTCTGACTAGCTAGGTCTTCCGTTAATTATTTTAAAACTTGGCCACATTTCGACCTATTCCTTTATAACATACGCTGTGAATTCTCGGCCGTTATCACTTTGAAGTATCTCAGGACATCCAATATAATTTTTTTTTAAATAACTAATGCAACCTCTGCTGCGCTTGGAGGTTAAAGGTCGAAGAAACGAAAACTTTGTTGTGTGGTCTTGGTAATGAAGTATCCATTTAAATTATGACGGTTTGTGTCGTTGTTGGATGTCACAATGCATCGGAAAAGAATAAGAAAGCTTCGGACATAACATTTTATATGTAAGTACTACCACTTGACTCGTATTATGCCGAATATATACAGGGTGACCTGAAATTCGATACATTCCTTTGAAAGACAGAAAGTAGACCTCATTTACAGTAATATTTTTCATGGCATCCCCTATCCGAAAGTTGATATTTACAAAGTTATTGAAATTTCAAAATTTTTTTCTTTATTTTCGACTTTTTTACTTTGACATGACGTAATTTTAAAAATGTTTGTCTTTTTAGTGATTTTTTTATGTATTTTAACCGTCAATGAGTTAAATATTATTTTTAAGGAATAAATAGGGACAAACTAAGCGAGAATTTTTCATTGTGAGACATGAAACAGAATTTTCTTTTAAGAAAAATGCACATTTTTCTTAAAAACAGGTGATTTTCTTAAAAAAATGTATGATACAATGCGTACAAATATTCTAAACAACTTCCTTATCTCATTAGCTTTCTAAAAAGGTGCAAATGTCTACATAAAAATATGAACATGTAATAAACAAAGACAAAACAATCATCAGGTAACGTTATCTCAAGAATTACACCCTTACTTCTACTTGTGATTTTTTTGTAACGCGATGGCTGCTTTTGAGTACGATGAATACGCTGACATCTAGTTTTGTTACGGAATTTGTAATGGTAATGCTGCTGCTGCACGAAGAACATACGTTGAACGTTTTCCGAATCGACGAGTGCCAAACGTTAGAGTGTTTTCAACAACATTTCGACGAATTCGGGAAAGCGGCCGTGTTAATAGAAGACGTGGCGATTCAGGCAGACCTCGTTTGTATGCTCCAGAAGAAGAAGAAGAAATTTTAACACTTTTTCAAAATGATCCTTCTATTTCTACAAGAGCGGCAGCTAGAAGACTTGGATTGAGTCAATGGAAGGTGTGGTTTACAGTACACACAGCGCGTCTACATCCATTTCACTACACACCTGTCCAAGCGTTGGAAGAGGGAGACCCGGTTAGAAGAATGGAATTCTGCCGTTTTATGATAAATGCAAACATAGAGGATCGCAATTTCTTCTCAAGAATATTGTTTGAACATTACTGGGCACCAAAAGGAGAAAAGCCCAGGATGAAAAAAGAAAGGGCCCATCAAACCAGATTCAGTCTAAATGTCTGGATGGGTATAATTAATAATAATTTAGGTGGACCTCATTTTTTGCCTCAAAATTTAAAGGTGAAATGTACGAACATTTCCTAAGAGAGGAGATTACTGGTTTAATGGAAGATGTGCCAATAGCAACTCGTCGTAATATGATTTTCCAGCATGATGGTTGCCCGGCCCACTTCCGCCTCGGCGTACGCCAGTGGCTAGACCAAACTTACCCACATCGCTGGATAGGTCGAGGCGGGCCAATTCCTTGGCCAGCACGGTGTCCCGATTTGACCCCGTGTGATTTTTATCTTTTGGGGTCATATGAAGGCTTTGGTGTATACTACACCCATAACTACTGTAGAGGAGCTCAGAAGCCGCATAAGAAATGCAGCAGAAGAAATCAAAACTAGTCTTACTACCAGAATAATCAAAACAGAGGTACGGAGAAGACTACGGGCCTGTATCAGAAACAGAGGTTCACATTTTGAACAAGACCTAAAGTAGAATATTTATTATTAAATTTAATTAAACATTGATGTTTTTTAAACACAATAAACGTAATTAAATTCAAGTTTTTCCTTTTATTTTAACGTTATCGCAAATAAATCGATTTAGACATTATTTCATTTTACTTCTAATATGTTTACTACAACGTCATATTTTTATGTAGACATTTGCACCTTTTTGGAAAGCTAATGAGATAAGGAAGTTATTTAGGATATTTGTACGCATTGTATCATACATTTTTTTAAGAAAATCACCTGTTTTTAAGAAAAATGTGCATTTTTCTTAAAAGAAAATTCTGTTTCATGTCTCACAATGAAAAATTCTCGCTTAGTTTGTCCCTATTTATTCCTTAAAAATAATATTTGACTCATTGACGGTTAAAATACATAAAAAAATCACTAAAAAGACAAACATTTTTAAAATTACGTCATGTCAAAGTCAAAAAGTCGAAAATAAAGAAAAAATGTTTGAAATTTCAATAACTTTGTAAATATCAACTTTCGGATAGGGGATGCCATGAAAAATATTACTGTAAATGAGGTCTACTTTCTGTCTTTCAAAGGAATGTATCGAATTTCAGGTCACCCTGTATATATTTAAAACATTTAAAAAAATCATATTATGTCGCCATCTTGCTGCCCTATTGTGAATCGTGAAAGTGTTATTAGTAATAAGAAATTTATTTCAACATTTTCATGGCTTAGTTAGACAAAGTTTTTTAATATTTTCTGATTTTTTTAACAATCAATTTAAAGTATTGCCAGTATTCCTTAATATATTCCTTAGTACCAGTTTAATATAAATAGTCTTCACAAATCGTGTTTATATGTCTAGAATTTCAGAAATTTGAGGTATCGGATAAGTTTCGTCTACACTTATGTCATTAAGCTTTCGTGTTAACTCGTGTTAACTGGTCTAGAATTTCAGAAATTTGAGGTATCGGATAAGTTTCGTCTACACTTATGTCATTAAGCTTTCTATAATATATCACTATTCGCCGTTTGCGTTGTCCGCTTGAGTCAATTTTTTTGGGAACTACCCATATGGGTGAGCTCCAAGGAGAGGATGACGGCTCTATTATGTCATGTTCAAGCATTTGATTTATTTGTTTTTCAACTTCTTGCTTGTGACATTCGGGAAACCTATATGACTTGGTATGTATTGGAATTTTGTTATTTGTTCTGATGGTATGTTCGATTGCAGACGTATGTGTGAGCTGATCACTGGGCATATGGAAGGTATCCGGATATTGACTACAAAGATCAACAAGAGCATTGAGTTCTTCTTTATTTAAATGATCTGTCCGAAGTTCTTTTATTACTGCTTCGGATCTTTCTGAGGTAAATAAACCACACGTATTTACTGGATCTAGAGGAAAATTTAAAGGTTCAACATGGAGTTTTAGATCTCCTTTAATATGTGCATAATTTTCAGAGGTATTGGCAATAGTTAATTTAACGCGATTATTATTTTTGATTTTAACGATGCAATTAGATATAAGTAAATCTTCCGAAAGATGTTGATCAACTATAACACCCTCTTTTAAATTAGTTTTCTGTATTGAACATTGAATTACAGCTTCACTTCGAGGTGGAACAATAAAGCACGGTTCAGTGAAAAGTAATTTAATTTCGGATTTTCCTATTTTTAATATATCATTCGTGTAATCTATTTTGCAGCCGATTTTTGTTAAGAAATCTGTGCCTATAATACAATCGTAAGGTAAGCTAATCTTTTTTATCACATGAAATTTAAATACTAACGGTTTTTTGTCATTTAATTTTAGCCTTAGTTGTATGTGACCCTCTGTAGAAGTCGGTTCGTCGCCTGGATCTATGCCTTAAAGTTTTACAGGTTCTTTAGTTAATTTTTGACTATTTAATATACAGGTTTCTTTTATTAAGCAGATCGACGAGCCCGAGTCGACTAACAAGGATAAAGGGATATCTGAAACTGAAGATTCTACTAATATGTGAGGTAAGCGTCGCTTAGTTGTATCAATATTAATTTCGTAAATTTCTTTTTTTTCAGGTTCAACTACGAGGGAGTCTTCGGTTTGGGGCTGGTTACCCTGCTGCGTGACTCTGAAGGATGCATCTCCGTTTTGGGGCTGATTACCCTGTTGTATGATGCTGAGAGATTTATTAGCGTTTCCATTTTGGGGCTGGTTACCCTGTCGTATAACGCGAGACGATTTATTAGCGTTTTAATTTTGGGGCTGGTTACCCTGTCGTATAACGCGAGACGATTTAATAGCGTTTCCATTTTGGGGCTGGTTACCCTGTCGTATAACGCGAGAGAAAGTTTTCGTGTCGATTTCAGATTTAATTAGTCCCGCACGACACGAGAGCGAGACGGAATTTAGTTTAAATTATTATTATCCGATTGGAATGAGTCATCGACGTGTTGATCATCATGTTCATTCATAACCAAATGCATTCGATTTGGTTGTTGCCGAAATTTATTATTAAATCGGCTGTTATTGTATTCCCTTTTCGCGCAATCTTTAATATCATGGCCCGTAGTTTTACAATATCGACAAAACACCGATTGAGTTCTGTCTGAATAATTATTATTATTGTTGTTATTAAGGTTACTATTTGGAGAATTAAATCTCGGCTGATTACGTGACGTGCTTGGCTGTCCATATGATCGTGAGAAAAGCGGTCTGGGTCTCAAGTTACTTTGATTATTATTTAACTTCGATTCTCCCAACTGAGGTCGTTTGTAAAGACTTTGTTGTATGCGCTCCTCAGAGATCGCAATATTAATAGCGTCATTTAATTTTCGCGGATTTCTGCAACGCATAATATTTGAGATACGGGGATGTAAACCAATAAGAAAATGATGAAGTGCTAAATCCTCCATGGCCGCTGAACGACCAGGGATTTCCTTTAGTGTGCAATTGGACAGAGTTACCTCAGTCAGAAGCTGTGAAAGATAGGTTTCTACGCGTAAAGAATATTGTGTAACGTTTTCATTAGGACCCTGTTTACTTTATTGCAAGTCCATAAGTATGTGAGCATAATGCTTACGTTCACAAAATTGGTTTCGCAGGAATTCTTTTAATTGGTCCCACTTTTTGAATTCTTTGATCGCTATCAAAGAATTCAAAAAGTGGGATTTCAAGCAATTTCGGCTTTACCTTGCAACTGGCTAAAGATATAACGAAATAGGATTGGTTTTAGTACCTCAGTGGCAAAGTGATACGCGTTATTACAATTTATAATAAATGAATTTACGCACTCCCGGGAACCATCAAATGGTTTGATAAATTTAAATAGTGTATTTAGATCCAGTTCGACCATCATGGCACTCGTACCCGAAGCGGTTCCCTTTCGGGTCGTTGCTTTTGGAGAAACAGGAGGGTTTTTAGCTGTGTCAGATGGACAAGCTTCCGATTCGGACATAGGAATGTTAAGTTTTAATTGTTCACTTTTCGACATATTTAGGTAGGTAAATATATGGTTTAAAATTAAATATAAGTTATATTTTTACATCTCACGATATTAAGAAAAACAAATACAGTAACTCGAATTTTAAGAGCAACATTTTCCTACTTTCGGGGAAATTGTCCCTTTAAACTGTACACACTCTACAACATTAATGTTTTGTTTGTGTGCGTGTCGACGAACGTAAGTATGTAATGCCTACGCCTACATCTATGTATTGCTTGCTTCACTTTGTACGATGCGTTTGTTTGCAGACTATCGATCTAGGCGTTATTAATCTAAGGGTCAGATCACACCGCAACGCGGTGCGACGCGACCCGACGCAACGATACTTAAAGAAACCAGTGACTGTCCGCTGCGCAGCGCATAGCCGCAAAGCGCATTTGACAGCAGCACACCGCGAGGTGCCGCGCATGCAGCCGAACGTGTATCTATGTGGCAACAATAAAAAACTCCTCTTTGGCGTCGAGCTATGTAGCGCCGCTCGTCACGCGATTGACGGCGTGAATATACCGCTGCGTCGCGATGCAGCGCTCTACGCCGAGAGGTTCAGCGCTACGTGATGCAATGTATTCTGTATTGTCACAATGGAACATATCCTTTCGTGTAGTGAATAAAGTTCAGTTTTGAATGGATATTTTAAAAATGCATCGCCGCGCAGCGCTGCGCCGCGTTTCAGTGTGAACTGACCCTAAAGGCCGAACTAAGTCAGTTCGGTCGCATGCGATTTTTCCGTGTATGTGCTCGAATTCGTTCAGGCCGAACTTACGTCAGTTCTATCTGAATCGGCCTCTCGTCTGTGGGGGCCTTATGAGTTCTTCTTTATGAGCTCTTAGTTGTAGACTTGGTCATACCCTTTACTTTTCAATTAATTGCATTATTTTTGCAGATAAAACATTTTATCCAAGTCTGTTCTTTACGGATTCGAAGCTAATCTGGTATAGCGTTATGTATTTGGTGAATATAATGCCAGCCTATTTCAACGATACATGGAATAAAATTCGTGGGCGTGAGACCAAGGTACATTATTTCACTGGCAAATTGTCTCTATTTTTTATTCGATCACGTCCAAACTTAAGTATTAGGAGAAGGTCGCCTTAGTCACAGTACGGGAATTACATGAATCAATTTTTGCCGTGTTCCATGTGAGTCGTATCGCTTGACAAATCGCCTTGTAATTTTTGTTGGCAAAATTGCCTAGCCGTGCGGCGGAAATCATGCAGCCTTAGTCACCCAAGTAAATCCTGCTTATTAATACAAACTTCAGTTTTTTTTTTATTATGTTATTGTATTTTTTAGGGAAGTCAAATCACAGAAGAAATTGGTGATAATATTATCAGCGAATAATTATTTTTATAGAAACTCATGGACCATTAGGAACGAGAATGTACGTAAACTTCACAGATCTCTTAGCGAAGCAGACAAAAAGTTTTCCCTTGTGATCCAACGGATATTGTATGGAGGGAGTATATATTAATGTACATTCAAAGTATTTCTAAGATATTAAAAGGAAGTAAATGACATTAACCATTATCCAAAATGAACGAAATGTTTACGCTTAGATTAGATTGGATGTATTTCTTAATTGCACGGTAAACTAGTGATATTTAAATTGGTAGCATTATGGCTATCGATCTATAATTGTATATTATTATGTTTACATTAAAGAGGATTTGGGGGTTGCTTTAGAATAGGGGTAGCCTAAATAGGGGTAGGGGAAGGGGAAGGGAGGGGAACGGGGAGGGGGGACACTTGATCCTCCCCCACCATTTCCAGGGTGAGGAGATGTATAATTTTCGAGATAAGTGGATTTGAAAATTGACAATTTTTTACCTCAAAATTGTTCTTTTACGGACAATTTTCCTGGATTTCTTTAGTAGGTATTTAGTGAAAATATTTATTCAAAATCTACTACTTCCCACCCCCCTCTCTCCAGAAACCTATACTTAACCAGTTATTTTGGGGTTATAATATAATATTTGATCGTAAGAAGCCTGCACTTTAATGACTGATCATCTTTTTCTGAGCCTCAAAATATAATCTATTTGGTCTTCAAAAATTGATCCACAGAAAATAAAATTGATTCTATAATTCTAAATGGGTATAGATTGATAATTTTTTGGGCCTCAGTAAAATCAGAGGTGATCATTATATAATTCCAATTGGTTATTATTTAAAATTATTTGATCTATTAAAAGTAATGATTTATCACATTCTGTTTTTTCATATTTGCTATATTGTATACACTATATTATATATACTATTATCTGTGACACCGATGGCCGTTGCTTGCACAAAGAACTATTCTCAACATTTGGCATCCCATATATACTCGTATCAGACAATGGACGTCAATTTGTCTCAGAACAATTTACGAGCTTTCTAAATAGATGCGGAGTGGTACATAAGACGTCGGCTCCCTACCATCCAGCAACCAACGGTCAAGCAGAATGCTACGTACAGACTGTAAAGAAGGCATTACGCGCAATGAAGGCGGAGGAAGGTGACATATTTAATAAATTAACTATAGTGAAGACTCGACTGAGACGTTCCCCCAAAGCCAATGGTCAAAACCCGTACCAATGGATGTTTGGTCGCGACGTAAGAACATCGCTTCACGCGATGCTTCGCAAACCGCCGTCGTCTACTACAAGGACCGACTCCGGCATACCTGCTGTTAAGATGTTCACGCCGGACGACCGAGTCCAGGCTAGAGCCTACGCAAACCAGAGATGGGAATTCGGGACTATTGTACGTCGCCTGGGCGGCTGCGCGCTAGCTAGCTGCTATATACTATTATCTGTGACACCGATGGCCGTTGCCATGGTGGCAAGATTGTTATGTCAGTTTGTAAATATCTAGCAAATAAATATTACATGTTTCAATTGCGTTATTACTTCACAATATCTGGCGACGATTTCGACAGCAGACAACTGCTGAAGTATTATTGATAAAGTGCTGTGACCTCGGACTTGATTTTGCTCAGTGACATGGACTTGGCAATCCCGTGATCCAAATATTGATCTTGTGCTCTAACCCCGGACTTGTTTATTGCTAGTGATTTGGACTTTTAACCTGGACATACCGCGCATCGAGTGCAATGCCTCGATTTGTATACACACCCGCGGAATATGCAGAAATGCATTTTATTTACGGTCAGTGTGGTGGTAATGCAAGTCAAGCCGCAGAACTCTATCGAGCAAGGTTTCCTAATGCCCATCATCCTGACTACCGGGTATTTCCAAGAGTGCATAATGCGTACAAGGAAGGCAGAATTCCTGGAACTGGTGTCGGTGGTACTAGCGGCGGGAGGCCACGCCAACATGATGACGACATAGTCCTTGCTGAGGTTGAAGCTGATAACCACCTCCGTGCAAAAAATATCAAGCCGTATAGGCATATCAAAAAGAACTGTAAACAGGATTTTAAAACACGAGAAGCTTCATCCCTTTCATTATAAACGTGTACAAAGTCTTCTGCCAAGGGACTACCCTTTAAGATTAGCATTTTGTCAAAGAATGATATAAAAAATAAGAAACGAAACAATTTTTTTTGACAAAATACTATGGAGTGACGAATCTTCTTGTAAAAAAGACGGCTATCTTAATATTCATAATTTGCACAGTTGGCAGCTGACTAACCCACATTTAGTTAGAGAAGATAGATCCCAGTACCAATTTAAAATAAATCTGTGGTCTGGTATCCTTAATCTGCCAGACACGTTAACCGCCGAGAGATATCTAAATTTTTTACAAAATGATCTCCCTGGACTTTTGGAGGACGTGACCTTGGAGAATAGAAGGGACATGTGGCTGCAGCACGATGGTTGTCCTGCACATTATGCCCGTAAATATTTGCGCTTAACACTCTGAATTTTTTTATTGGGGTTGTATAAAGGAGAAGGTGTACAAAAAACCAGTCACATCAGTGGAAGATTTACGCGAAAGAATATTTGCCGCTGCTCGAGAAATTAAGGAGGCAGGCCACGCGCAACGAATAAAACAATCGTTTATTAGAAGGTGCAGGGCCTGCATTAGAGCTCGGGGTGGTTATTTTGAACACTTGTTATAAAAGTGAATAATAAACTGTGCAAAGATAACCTTCTTTTCTTTCAACTCCTTTTTTAATTCATAAATGAATAAAATAATTTTAAAATAAAATTGTAATGAAACCTGTCATTAAGACAATAAATGGGCTCTTTTTTTATAAATTATGAAAATTCTTTGAAACCGAAGGATCAAATACCATCTGTTATACCTTTTTACAATCTCAATTGAATAGGCTAATTATTTGTATGTTGGTCAGTCAAGTCAGTTGGTCAGTGTTCATAATCAATAATGTATTAGATATTTATTAACTGCTGTTCTTTAACAATCATAAAAGTTTAGAGAGGTACATACGTGCATATATTCATAATTGAATGAATTATTTAATCTTACTGTTATATTTGTTATATAACTTAAATTAAAATACCAATGCGTGCAGAAGTGTGTGTCAAACTATTTAACATTACAAAAACAAAGGCTCGTGCAAGATTATACGAGTTTGGACCTGTCTCAAAATGTACCTCTGCAAATTCTGTAATATTTCTCTCTCTTTTTCTCTCTGCAACTTTGAATTGTCGAGTTTTTGACGCTGGTGAGTTCTAATTAGAGCGTCGTTTTTTACGTTGCTATGTTTTTTTTGTTTGATATCCCAAGTGCATAAAAATGTATTGATTTAGTTCGAAATATAAAGATATTTTCCAGGAAACTCGCGATAACTTTGTATTACAGAGAGGTTCGAATTATTATATAAAAGGTTTGAATTGACGAGAGTCGACTGTATTTTCTTTTGGAATGAAGTGTGAAGAATGATTTAAATTTTTATCAACGGACGAGGGCCAAGCGTACGTAACATGTCCGTAAATTTAATTAAAATTGCGTCTTTCGCCGTCTCACTTTTAATATGTTTAAAACTGAGCGGGAAATCTTCTTCCGCGAAATGTAAGTAACTCGCTGCCTCGTCCTCCCTTGTATTCTGATCACTCGACGAACTTAATAGGATTTGGTCTGGAGCAGACCACGGATTTAATTGTCAAGGTAGGGGTTTCTCCCTAAAATTAGGGAGAAATCCTCTAGGGGGAAGATTTCTTAAGGTTATTTTTAGAGGTTCGTATTTTCTTGTTTTTAATTAAATTAAGGTATTGACCGATATAACATCGACAAGGAATTTGAAGACTCAACCTGTATAGTATATTTTTACCTATATTTTAATGTAAAAAGGACAGAATAATATTGTAGGAACATATTTTTTTTATTATTTATTTATCAGAGTGCTTTGTTTTTTGTGCTGAAGTGTAGCCTCGGCCACGTGCATTTTGTAGTATAATGCATGTGTTTTGCACTGCCGAAGATTAGCAGTAGTACTTAGTAGTAGTAATTTTATTTATTCTAGTATTGTTCATACACACATTACCTACAAATACATAACCAACTTTTTGTTTGAGATTATTTGTATTTAATATTCTAATATTATAAAGTTTTAACATTCATTGGATACAAAATATTAAAAAATTGTTATTTGTCGTCATGACAACCAATAACACGAAATTTGAAGATTTATACGTCGCTTTAACGGCGCACAATCTGGATGGATTTTTGACACTTTTGCCGTGTACGCGATAGGAGAATTGTACACACGTCGTATGCTTCTAGTAGTGCAATCTAATCGACAGTTCACTATGAAGATGTTAATCTGGTCCTATGTCTTTAATCTGTGGTTATAGTTAATTACACTAATAACTTTTAAAATAATAACCGACTGCGCCAATGTTACGGCAATGAAACGCCGTGATCCCAAGCAGACTGATTTGTTAACTGAATATCACAAGTACCTACTTTATACATAACACATTGAAAATAAAATGAATGATTTTATAAATCAATTATATTAAATTTCATTTGATCCATTTTCCCTATAACATATAAATACATAAATAGTAATTGAATGGAGTTGTCTTTCTTTTGGATACATAATATTGCCACAGATTAATATATAGTTACTACGATATTGCCTTGGTCAATTGAGCTATAACAATTACTTGGCATAGGTATTAAAAGTCAATGAGAGTTGTAGACTAACCAAGACTCAGCTAAGCGATGCGTAAAAGGCATTCTTTAATAGGTATATGATAGATATACTTAACTATGATATCTATTGTTAAGAAAGACTCGGAAGGGAGTAAAATCAAAAGATCACTTTATGTGATTTATTTGATATTTATGATTTTATTATACATAGCTAATTAAGTACATTCAATCACCAACTTTCCACATATAAAATAATTCAACTAATACATAATTCGAATTCAATATCATCACCAAGTTACTAAACCTAAACTGGATTATTACAATAATCAACAAGTCTTACTAACCTGTCTTTCCTTGAAGGTGGCTCGTTCAGAACTGATGGCCGTTATCATGAAAACACCTTGGTTTCTTGACCGACATGAATGACATAAAGTCTGTCAAGTGTCTAAAACATTTGACAGACGTTACAAGCATCGATGTCATTTAAAATCATGACTAATACCAAATATTATAATTAAAAAAATAAATAAATAAAATAAATAAAAATAAAGTCGGCCATCCTTTAGGAACGAGTCTTTTCGTTCTAAGTTAGTTATAATGCTAGAATTTTATTTTCATTTAATACATTTCACAACATTTCTAATCTTAATCTTAATTCTTAATCAACATCTAATTTTAATTAAAACTTTACTTCCTGTAATCATGGAAAAAAAAAACTGTATGCCATGCCATACACCACAATGCCATGAGCCACTCCTGAGCGGCGAGTTCGTACTGTTATGTCCCGTCCCTGTTAGGGTTGTTGCTGACGTAACGTCGAATCAGCACATCCCGTGTTTAGTCTGGTCTAGACTCTAGCTGTGAGTCTCAGTTGGTCTTCAGTCCTCAGTCGTGACGGTTCTGCCCAAGGGTCCTTTCATATACTATTGTATTTTCCTTTAATAAAAGTGGTTGTGGAAATAAACCTTTTTTTTAAAAGCCTAATCCGAAGGGACCCCTAACATTTTTGGTGGCAGTGGTGGGATAGGATATCCCCAGTGTCGTTTAATCCTGGAAAGTTATCCTAAGAAAGTGAAAAACTAAAAACTCGTCAAAAAAAAAAAAAAATTGTGAAAGTGCAGTGAGGAAACCAACTCATTTCCAATATCCATAAAGTCATTAAGAGCAAAAGCCAAACTGAAAAGTGAAAATCCCAAGTGCATAGTGTTAAAATCTTAAAAGTTATAACCGTGTGAATGAGTCATCCTATCCGGCCGGGCGCGGGCATGCATCGAGTCGCCGTGCAGCTTATCTTCGCGGCCCACGTGTTGATATCACTGAGAGTCTTTGGTCACTGTTTACATTTAGTAGCCTTCTAAGGTTACCTAGATTTAGGGTTCGGTACTCCACTAAGATAATCCATATTTGTAATTTAATTTGTTATCATTCTCATTAATACTATTTTTCAATATAAGATTTTCAGTTAGGTAGAGGTAAATATTTTACAACACTAGATCGTGCTTCTGGATTCCACCAAACTGCATTTTCAGTCCCTCAAGGTCACTTTCAATTTAATCGTATGCCATTTGCCCTCAGAAACGCACCTAGTACATTTCAAAAACTAATGAATACTTGTCTGTCAGGACTACAGGGAAGTCTATATATGTTTATTTGGACGATATTGTAATCTATTCCTTTGATCTCGACACGCACATAGATAACCTTAAAGCCGTATTTGATAGACTTCGAAAGTTTATCTTAAATTACAACCGGAAAAATGTCAGTTCCTTCGTAAAGAGTTCGTCTGGAAAGAGGAACAGCAACTTGCTTTTAAATCTCTTAAAGAAAATCTTATAAGTGCTCCGGTATTAGCTTATCCTGATTTTAACAAACCTTTCCTGTTAACTTGTGAATTACGCCATTTCTGCAATTTTGTCCCAAGGTCCTATTGGTCATGATCGTCCCATAGCTTATTCCTCTAGAACTTTAAATAAAGCCGAAACCAATTATTCAGTAACTGAAAAGGAATGTCTCGCGATAGTTTTCGGAACAAAAGTTTTCCGGCCTTACCTGTTTGGTCGCCGTTTTACAATAATTACAGACCATAAACCGCTGAATTGGCTGTTCAGCTGTAAATATCCGGGCTCTAGGTTAATTCGCTGGAGACTAAACTCGAAGAATTCGATTATGATATTCAATATAAAAAAGGTAAAATAAATACAAATTCCGACGCTCTTTCCCGGTGAACCCAATCCAAGCCGAAAACCCATCTCCTTCAGCACCAGAGTTCCAGGAGGAACAACCGTACTCACCAGATAGAGATCTTTTAGATTTGTTAGTGACACCGCCATCCTTTGATCCCGAGAGAGACCTCTTGGATCTCTTGCCCGATCCAATCCCTGTAGAAAATACTGAATCTCCATCAGAACTTTTGAATACTCCTCCTGATCCATTTGATCCACCCGGCCTCGAAGATGCCGTGGCTAATGAGCCTAACGAACGATAACCTTGATGAATCCAACCTTTATCTTGAAGAAATGCTGAATGATTCTGAAACAAATCAAACAAAATTAAATTCTGAAAGAGAGCTTTTTGGTTTCCATAAAATAGAACGTAATAATAAAATATGTTATTTGTTATTTTACAAAATTCATCATTTTGATGAAGCATCCTATCCAGAAATATTTGAAACATTAAAGAGGATTCGTAATGAATTATTAATTTTCGGAAATAGCAACGAAATAGGCATATCAGATATGAAAAATCCTTTTGAAAAACATTCATTTATTAAAATATTTAATATTTTAACTTACCTTTTTCATAACACGCAGATTAAAATTAAAATATATCATAATAAAATTATTTTCCCTGTCCCGACTGAAATAAAGAAAATATTACACGATAATCATGATGTCCCGATTGCTGGCCACTTAGGTTCTGCTCTAGGTGCAAAAGGCCATTAGGTGCAGAACTCATCAACATACTGAAAGTCAGCAAAATCATTACGTTCAACAATTTAAATCAAGCCCAGGGATCTATTTTGACTATCTTGGCAAGCTCAGCGTTATTAACAGGAAATTAAATATCTTGATGCCAATGGACATATCTCACTTAAGTACACATATTGAAAATATAGACTATGTTACCAAATTATTTAAGGATCTTTGTGAGAAAATGACATTTAGTAATATCGATTGTCACCATCTCCTCGAGCCGCTAGCTGTTAAATATAATTATATGTATAAGGAATTTAGTTCTGTATCCCATTTAGTTACTAGGAAATCAAAGCGTGCTTGGGTGAGTGGAATAGGCTCAATAATAAAACATGTATTTGGCAATTTAGATGAGAATGATGGTCTTAAATACGACGAGGCTATAAAAGTATTGTTTAATAATCAAAATAAATTAGTTTCTCTTGTCAAAAATAATATTTTACTTACCACATCTACCGTGTCGATGTATAACGATACTATAAATAAAATTAAAATTAACGAATTAAATTTGAATGATGCTATCGACAACCTCTCTGTTAAAGTACGGTACATATCTATCATCACGGATGAGCTCTGGTCTCAGATCAGTATTAACCAGGTTATTAATAATTTAGAAACTTCAATTTTAACATTATCCTTCCAATTGGAAGACATAACTAATTCTATTTTATTCAGTAACCAAAATATCTTACACCCTTCTTTAATCACGACACAGCAGTTATTCAGAGAAATTGCCGATAATCATCAACATTTACCTAATAATATGAAGTATCCTGTGAGCCTCGACATAGCCTCAATGAGTTCTATGTTAAGTATTTCTAAAATTGATAGTTATTATGTAGATAATAAGATATTTTTTGTTCTCCAAATTCCGTTAGTGTTAATTAAGGAATTTATGTTATTTCATAATATTGGATTACCGACACCACATGACTCTAGCAACCCCAACTCTTTCAGTTTAATAATACCTAATTCAAAATACATAGCAATGACCAAAGACAAATCGCAGTATTGTATCTTGGAAGATGTAAATAGTTGCAAAAACATGTTAAACGAAAACTATATTTGTGAAATTTCAATAATCTATGTAACAGAAACTAAGTCCACATGTGAAACAGAGTTTATGAGTAAAGTAATTGATAAAGTCCCGGAAAATTGTGAAACTAAATTAATTTTTGGAGAGTTAGATATTTGGAAACCGCTTAAAAATAATAAATGGATTTTTGTACAGTCAGTACCCGGTAAGGTCTCTATAGATTGTAGAAATAGCGAAGCATCCGAAATTAAGATTTTAGGCACTGGCATTATGTCACTTCCTAGTAATTGTATCGGTTATCATAAAAGCAATACTCTCATAACTCAACACGATTTTGTCAACGCTACCATAGAAATTGGAATACCTGATTTTAATCTTATTAATGACAGCTGTTGTAATTTTAAGAAATTAAATTTAAGCGCGAGGAATGTGACCCCTGTCAAACTACAAAATTTTGATTTAGATGATATTAAATTTAATCAACAAATTTTTCTTAAAAATCTTAAGGACTCAGAAAATATTCTAGAAAATCCTCATATAGTTGAATACGGGACACATTACTCCGTATTAGTCATACTTATAGTGATAGTAATATTTCTTTATTCCATATTTAGATTTTATAACTGTGTGAAACCCGGCAGCAGAACCTTAAAATTGAATCTAGCAAAAGTTGATTCTAATTCCAAAGTATCTAAAATATTCAGTGTAACATAATAGAAATGAAAGAACCTGAACAGAATGTTGAAGATAAAATAGAAATTGAAAACATTAATAATATTCGAAGTAGATTTTAGAATTTCAACTGTAACTTCGATGTTTCCCCGAAGTTAGATCTTAGGGGGGAGGTGTTATGTCCCGTCCCTGTTAGGGTTGTTGCTGACGTAACGTCGAATCAGCACATCCCGTGTTTAGTTTGGTCTAGACTCTAGCTGTGAGTCTCAGTTGGTCTTCAGTCCTCGGTCGTGACGGTTCTGCCCAAGGGTCCTTTCATATACTATTGTATTTTCCTTCAATAAAAGTGGTTGTGGAAATAAACCTTTTTTTTTAAGTCTAATCCGAAGGGACCCCTAACAGTACGCCACTCATGCCCGGATCAAGACACCCTCACTTTCTTAATTATAGTTATAAGGTTAGGAGTTACTTCCTTCACTCTTAACTCATACAACTACGATGATTTAAGCAACTCATGGGCGACAAGTTCGTATGTCAATTATGCCCGGCTTAAAATCACCCTCACTCATTCACTAGTAATTTTATTCACTCATTCTCTAATTCTTTTTCACTTTTACAAGAGTTCCTTAATCTTCAACAACTTTAGTGGTTTAATCGCATACTATTAGGTCATCACTACAATTTAACCTTTTACTTAAATCAGTACAGATTCTTTTCTCTATTGTATCCTCTTTACTTATATTCATTAATTTAAGTCACATAAAAACATCACTTTTATTTAAATAACATTCGAATATTATATTTTCACTTTTGCTCCTAATTAGTATTATAAGTATAAAAGTATAATAATACACATCGGGAATTGTTATTATGTATTTTCGGCTACCTCATCATCGCTATCGTCGTCATTATCGTCTGCAGTACTCCCGAAACTAAGCCAAGGATAAACTTTGTCTATAGCCACTACCGCTTCGTATTTAGACCCCTGCTTGGTCAAAGGTGTGTCCTCTACAAGAAACCTATCGTTCGGTATAATCTTTTTAATTCTATAAGGTCCTCTACATCTAGCTTCTAACTTTTTAGACTGACCTGGCCCCGTAACAACGTTTCTAACTATCCTAACCAAGTCACCTTCCGCATAAATCCTACTAACTTTTTTTCTTTTGTCATACCGCTCTTTCATTAACTCTTCATTTCGTTTTAACCTTTCACTAGCTCCTACTCTAATTTCTTCTATCGTTTGCCTACCGGTAATAATATATAATCTACGCCATTTAATAATCCTACTGCTGGATTTGCTACATTTTTACCGAATAAGAGTTCGGTAGGTGTCTTTATCGTCACATCATGAATAGAGGTATTAATACCTAACTGGAGATCCGGAAGAAGCTCATCCAATGAGTTCTTGTCTTTGCCATGAACGATAGAGCCAAGGGCAGCTTGAATTGTACGGTTATACCGCTTCACCTGCCCATTTGCTCGCGGCGTTGCAACAGCATTAAGAATATTGCGCCAACAGTAAAATAAACCCAACGCCAATAACCGTAGTAACGCCAATAAACAATTTAAACTTTTTACTCGTAAAGCTCGTACCTCTGTCTGTTATCAAACGTGTGGGCGAACCAAAGAAACTAAACAGTGTACGTAGCGCCTTTATAGATTCCTTAGTACGCGTGCTCTTTACGGGAGTTAGGCTTACAAACTTCGTGAGTGAGTCTTCCACAACCAATATATAAGCGTGTCCCCGTTTGCTACAAGGAAAATGGACCTAAATGGTCGGCATGTAGTGTGTGGAAAGGGATATCAATTTTAGGTATAGGATGCAGTGGTCCTTCTTTCGATCCAGATGGTAGTTTGTGGTGAGCACACTCAAGACAAGCAGTCATGTATTTCTTCACAAACCTATGCATTTTGGGGAACCAAAATTTGGACCGTACGCGCTCCATCGTCTTTTCGAAATCAAAGTGGCCCACGTCATCATGATTTGCTCTCATAAGCTGCCACCTAACGCCACTTGGGACAACCCACCTCGTGTCACCATTTTCTAGAAGACGAAACACTCGACCGTTCTTGACGGTATATTCCTTATAGATTTTTGTGACGTTGGGAGTGTTTGGGTCTTCAGAATTTCCTGATCCGCTAAATTTCTTCATCAGAAGACTGCACTGCCGAAATCCAGTCCTCAGTAGTGATCGCAAGAACATCTAATGTATGTATAGGTTCTGGATCCACTGACACTGGACTCCTGCTGAGAGCATCTACATGAGACATCCTCTCACCGGGTCGGTATTCAATGGTGCAGTCATATTCAAGAAACTGGATCCACCATCTAGATATGCGTGGTATAAGGTCCCTCTTAGTAAAAGTTGTACGAAGCGCGTTACAGTCCGTTATTATGGTAACTTGATGCCAATTAGGTACGAGCGAAACTTGCTCAAAGCACAAATTACTGCAAGGGTCTCAAGTTCGAACGAATGAAGTTTCATTTCGTCCGCTTGAGTTTGCCGACTATAATAGGCTACGGGTTGCCATAGTTTGGACTCTTTCCTTTGAACAATATTCCGGCCAACCCAAACTTGGAGGCGTCAGTGTGCAATTGAGTCTCTGCGTGGGGATCATAAAGGGCAGGTATGGGCCTTTCTGAGAGAAATTTCTTTATATTTTCAAAGGCATTAGCTTCATCATCACTCCAATGCCAGGGCACATTTTTCTATAAAAGATTTGTGACAGACCCTTGGTCTGACAATCAACGCGAATCCCTTAACAAATCTCCTAAAGAAACTCGCGAGTCCAAGAAACCTTCTAACCTCATGCTGATTTTGTGGAACAGAAAACTTGGCTACTGCTTCAGTTTTTGCGACTCCTGGTCTAACACCCTTACTATCTCAAATCCTAGAAAATATATCTTTTCTTGAAAGAAGTGGCACTTCTCCATTTTTAAAGTAAGACCTACCTCCCTTAAAAGTTTAAGAACCTCTTCAAGTCGTTGCAAGCCTTCTTCAAACGACCTGGAGGGTATTAAGATATCGTACATATAAATAACTACATATCCTACCTTGGACTTATTAAGGACTTCAACGATAACTCTTTGGAACACTGCTGGAGCATTTTCTAGTCCAAACTGTACGCGATTGTATTCAAATTGCCCGTCTGGCGTTACAAACGCAGTTTTCTCGCGTGATTGTTCAGCTATAGGTATCTGGTGATATCCTGAGGCCAAATCTAACGACGTAAATAGAGATTGTCCAGACAATTGATCCAACAAGCCATCTATTCTAGGCAGTGGGTATTGGTCACGTTTTGTGCGACTTTTTAGAGTACGGTAGTCAACGCAAAGACGTTTTTCGCCAGATTTCTTTTTAACCGGTACTATTGGACTGGCAAAAGGGGAGCTTGACTCTCAAACAATTCCGTGATCTACCATGTCACATACCATGTTTTGGACTAGTTTACGTTCCGAATATGCTATACGATATGGCCTATAAACTACAGGGTTGGTGTCAATGAGATGGATCTCCATCTCTGCTACGTTCGTGAAGACAAGATCGTGGGTGCCCGTAGAAAAGCAATCTTTATATTCTGTAAGTAAATTGTGACATTTATGCATCTGTTCCTCTGATAGCTGTGAGCCGTAGTTAGGAGTAACAGGTAAAATGTTTATATTATCATTAACTTTTCTCATAACGTCCTTATATAATCCTATAAACTTGGCACGCGTCAGAAGAGTATTACCTTTGAGTACAGTTACAGTTACCTTACAGTTTGTTACTTTTATTTAATACTCACCGGTCAAAAGATAATACTCTTGTCCTATATTCCCACGTATCGACCCATTAACATAGATGTATCCATCACATGCAATATCTGAATAAACAGTAACAGCTTTCATCTCTCCTACATTAATATCAACGTCATTAGCTAAACGTAACTGTAATTTCGTGTCATATTTTAAATCATTTGGAGTTTTTATAATTTTAAGTGTAGGTATTTCTGTGAATGTTTGCCTTAGTAAAATGTTGCAATTTATGAATTTGTCATCAACGATGTAAACTTCAATATCACTCTCACTCACTTGTATTTCAATGCTAGTTGTCGTGCGACCTATAGGCAAATACGGTATGTTTCCTAGTCCCCTTAAATGCGGTCCATTTATCGGTTTCCATTTTAAACCTAAACCTGCAGCATCGGTTTCACGGATAAGTGTAACCTCACTTCCTAAATCTACTTGACATACAGTAGTCATACCATTTATCAAGATAGGTAGTTTATGTTTTGTATTTGTATTTTCAGATTCCGTCACCTCTAATACGTTTTTGTCCTTGGGCGCGGTGCCACCCTTAGCTTTTCCACAACTTAATCGTTCGTGACCTAAATATTTGCAGAAGCTACATTTGAGTAAAGGCTAAGGACATTTAAAACTAGGATGTCCGACACCCTGGCAGTTAAAACACCTAACCGACCCTTGGAGTATGTACTATTGCCGTTATTTCTGCTAATATTCTCCGTTGCCCTAGAATTAGTGGCCGATAAATTATATTGCCGCCTGTCTCTATTATCTCTATTATTATATTCTAATTGATTGCGGTTTTGGGACTTAATAGTTTTGAAAAATTCTAAAACGTCTTCTGGTTTAACAAATTTAGCTACCTGGGCACCTAAGCGAACGCCTCTATCATCAACTCCATAAAGAAGGCAGTCTACTGCTTGCTTTCCAAATACCTTGCATCTATTAAGTAAATTAACCTTAGCAAAATAATATAATTCTAAAGATTCACCAGGGCCTACCCGTCTATTAATCATTTCGGTCAACAATTCCGCGTAGTTGTCAGTCGCTGGAAACGACTCTCCTATCATTGTTTTCTACTCGAGCCAAGTATGCTTAATCTGGTAGTCCCTGGTACCAAGTCTTAGCAATACCACTAAGCTTGGGCAGGGCATAGTGAGTCGTTTGTTTATCGCTCCAATTATACATTTCCGCGCACTCATCTACTTTGTCTATCCAAACGTTAACAGTCTGTTCTTTCACAAGTGGATCGAATTCAGGAATGACATTTGCAAGCAATTCTTTGTACTTTGTTGTTTCACGGTAGTGCCAAGAACGCGAATGGCTAGGGCTTCTGCTCCGCCCGCCACCGTCACGCCAATTTCTCGCTCGGCTGCGGCTTCGCGTTAGCGTACTATCCCGCCGGTCGACATAGCGTGGTCTAGCCGACATGCGCGCATAGCTCGGACCACGGCGGGGGCTCACATTGGATTCACGGTCACTCATTTTGTGAAACTCAAAACGATTGTTCGAGTATGTGTTTACGTTACTTAAATCCTATAAATTCATATAAATATTGTAAAAATTAAATAATCTCATAATAAAAATTGAGCAACATCTAATTTCATAATCTATATAATGCATTAAAATAATGAAATAAAGTTTTCTATTGTTTTAAAAGGAAAAATCATTTTGTATCGGTAATCATACTGAATTTCGAATGTACCCAATTCAAGTATGTTCATTAGTAAGTGGCTTGTAAAAGTGTAAAAGTAAAAATAAGTTAATGAAACAATTGAAAATAAAGGAGGTAGAAAATAATTTATAAAAAAAAATGCCGTGTAAGAAAAGTTAGGAACGATTTTCATCTCTTTACATCCTCTAAATCTTATATACCCTAATAAGGATTTGAAACTATTATTTTACAAAGCTAAACATGTTTAGAATAAATATGTATTTTATTATAAAACGACTAGTTTATTTAATCCAAATTCATCAGCAATCTGGCATTGAAATATGCAAGAGGGACGGTTTAAATCGATTTTTCAATTACTATTTTGCACTGATGGCCATTTATTTTACTCAAATGCATAAAAATAATAATATTAATAAGAAGAAATACCAAACGCAAAAGAAGAAAAAAAATAAAAATACCTACCTACCCTATGTGGCGTGGTACGTTTACGAAATTTACTTCCGCGGTTCATATCCCACTTCTGAGATGTTAAGAAAGACTCAGAAGGGAGTAAAATCAAAAGATCACGTATCACTTTATGTGATTTATTTGATATTTATGATTTTAATATACATAGCTAATCAAGTACATTCAATCACCAACTTTCCACATATAAAATAATTCAACTAAAACATAATTCGAATTCAATATCATCACCAAGTTACTAAACCTAAACTGGATTGTTACAATAATCAACAAGTCTTACTAACCTGTCTTTCCTTGAAGGTGGCTCGTTCAGAAGTGATGGCCGTTATCATGAAAACATCTTAGTTTCTTGACTGACATAAAGTCTGTCAAGTATCTATATATATATATATATATATATATATATATATATATATATATATATATATATATATATATATATTATATATTTATATTTTATAAAATTTTATATATTAATATATATATTAATATATAAAATATTAAATAAAATTATATTTAATATAATTTTACAAAATACTGTTATTAAGATAGATTTAAAAATAATTAAAATAAAATAATAATCTTTTTATTCGGAATAAAAAACAAGATTTTGTTTTCTGAACGTTAAACAAAGAAAAAAAAGGATTGCAATTACCACCAGTTCGGAACCCTAACCCGGCGACAAGAACCGGCGCGGCGTAAGAAACTCGCGCGGTTGCCACCTTTTAGTAAAAAGGATAGCCAAAATTGTTCTTTTCTTTTTATATTACATAGAAATCTATTATAACTAATACATAACAATATGATAATTATTATAATAACACCAAAATATAATATACTTAAATTATTATCACAATTATATGAAGCTTCTATTATTATTTACTCCAACTTATTTTTGGTTTCTTTAATGTTAATTATACCTATACATAAATTCAGCCTATTTGTGTAAATTTAAACATTGTCGGCCGAATACTGAAAAGCTAATCGAAATTATGAGCCTTCCTATTCACAGGATGTCACTATCTCTGCTAGACAAAATGACAAGGATAGCATGTGACTTGAGCGTCAATATCGTTCCAGTATTCGGTCATAGGTTTGCTAAGTTATCAATGTTTCATTGTTTTTTTTAATTATGAGATTTAAAAACTCCACCATCCTCCACCATCAAGGTGTTACATCCACCACCATCCAACTTAAACTTAAATAACTTAAATTCCCGTTAGAACAGCTAAGTAGTGGGTACTAGATCCTTTGCATTTATTATCACAAAGGTAAAATCGTTTCGTAAGTGAATTCTTGAGTAAAAAGTTTTCAAAGGCATCATATAAAAACCATCTGTATTCTTTACTGTACATAAGTTCCATATCTGCTCCACCTCCTGTCCTCTGTCAACTCTCTGCAAGACTCTCATGTAACCACGCTTATAGTTATTGAATATTGTTGTATACTATTTTGCATAAACAGTGACCAATGAACAACTTTTACGACTTCAATAGAAATTTCTTAATTCCGGAGCAGTAGATAGGGATGTACACGTTCCAGTCGATACTGCACGGGTCAAACGCGAACTGTTTCTTGTCTGTGGCCGACAGAGAGCTGTACAGTTCTTTAGTCTTCGGCGACCGTATGATCCACATGCGAGACGTGAAGTACTCCAGTGTGTCGCGGACAAAAATTACTTTAGATTGGATTTTCACAAACCTGTAAAATAAGGAAATATGATAAACAATAAGCCATCGTACCCACGAAAGTTTTATGTGGTCGTGACAAAAAAAAACTGACTCTGTGCTAGTACAATAGAGCTGAAAATCGAATGCATGTATTAAAGATAATGTAAAAGAGTGTGAAATCGAATTTAGATTTAAAGAAATGGGACCGCAAGACATTATTAAAAATTTTAATTTATTAATATTAAGAATACTGCAGATTTATGGGGCCTATCAATGAAAGTTATTAAATCTATAATCGATATTATCGCACCTTACTTAGCAACTATTTTTAATGATTGTATAAAAAGTGGCGTATTTTCTGATCTAATGAAACATAGTAAAGTTTTAACTCTGTTTTAGTCTGGTAGTAAGCCGGATCCATCTAACTTCCGACCTATATCTATTTTACCAACACTAAGTAAAATATATGAAAAAATAATACTTAGTTACTAGCACACTTTAATATAAATAACATTTTACATAATAAACAATTTGGTTTTACGAAGGGTCGCTCTACAACAGATGCTTGATCTGATTAATTACATTTTTGATGCTTGGGAGGGGTCGCAGGATGCTCTAGGAGTTTTTTGCGATCTTTCTAAGGCATTTGATTGCGTGCAGCACAACGTTGATCAGGAAAGTATGCCAGTATGGAGTAAGGGTACCAGTACTCGTTCTCTTAAAATCTAATTTTATCAAATAGGACTCAGAGGGTTGAGATAAATGAAAAAAGATCCACAGGTACCAAAATTAAGATGGGGGTCCCACAAGGATCCATTATAAGACCCTTTCTTTTTCTGATCTATATAAATGACCTACCATACATTATTAATGGAAAAAACGGGATAGTCTTATTTGCCGATGACACGTCACTTACTTTTAATATTAATCGCCAAAACTCAGGCTATGACGAAGTAAATAATGCTCTCTCAAAAATAGTACACTGGTTTAGTGTTAATAATCTTTTCTTAAATAGCAAAAAAACTAAATGTATAAAGTTCACGTTGCCAAATGTAAGACAAACTAAAACCAATGTTCTATTGAATGGAAAAGGTATGGAACTAGTAGATACAGCTGTCTTTTTAGGTATAGCTTTAGACGCAAAACTACAGTGGGGCCCTCATATTGCTGGGTTGGCCGACATACTTAGTTCAGCAGCATTTGCAGTAAGTAAGATAAGACAATTTTCAGACGAAAACACAGCAAGACTTGTATATTTTAGTTACTTCCACAGTATAATGTCCTATGGCATTCTACTGTGGGGAAATACGGCCGATATAAATACTATATTTGTACTGCAGAAGCGAGCTGTTCGGGCAATCTACAAGCTGGCCCCCAACACGTCGTTAAGAGAGAAGTTTAAAGAAACTGGAATCTTAACTGTAGCTTCTCAGTATGTTCTATCAAATTTATTATAGGTTAAAAAAAATTAAACCTATTCAAAAAGAAAAGTGACAACCACAATAGAAATACCCGAAATAAGCATAAGCTTGATCTACCAGTGACTAGACTTAGTAAAGTAAAGAATTCGTTTCAGGCCAGTGTATACGCCTATACAATAAGATCCCAGAAAGCGTTCAAAATTTTTCAATCAATAAATTTAAAAAAGTAGTTAAAGAACGTTTGTGTGCTAAAGCCTATCATAAAGTTAATGATTTTATGAATGATAGCACACCGTGGGAATGAGGTGGCCCTCTGCAAGGCTACTTCTAAATTACATATATTACTGTATTCTTGTTATGTAGTTTTAGTCATAACATTGTTATACGAGTATATGCCTTTTTTATATTTTGAAAAGAACAATTTTCCATCTTTTTGATAAAAGATGACCCCGCACGAGTTTCTTACGCCGGTTCTTCTCGCCGGGCTAGTTTCCGAACCGGTGGTAGGCCTCATATAGATCGACGTTCAGAAAGTGTATAAAAATACCTATTTTGAATAAAAAATTTTGACTTTGAAAAAAAAAAGTCAGATTTGACAACTTTACACGCAGCACCTTTTAGATAGTGGTCAAAGTGTACCTGTCATGGCCATTCCTATAAGTTGTTACATAAATATGACAAAAGCTTTCGACTGAGCGTGTTAAGAACAACAATAGACTTGCATTATTGATGACCAAACTTGTTTGGCTACGTCACCGCTCATTAGCCTGTTTGGTGGGGGTACTAGAAGCCAGTAGGGTATAAAAGGTGGTGGTTTGGCTGGCGGCATTACTAACGAACTTTATTTGCAGATCTACTTCCTGAGGATGCTACGGGTTCGGGGCGAAACGCGCGTCGAGTTTTGCAACCTGTATGGTGGTGTGGGGCCTTGCACGGTCTTGCTGACATTCTTGCTTGTATGGTGGTGGTGTTCGCTCGATCTTGTTTTTGAGTGTACGCATGACCAGCATGGGGGAAGGGAGGTGCTTTATTACGCATGCTTATTTGTGCACTCACACATTTGCTTGCAGATTGTGGGTAATTTTTCGCGGGATATTGCTAGATATAATATTATTTATAAGTATTGTAAACTTTACACGATTTTCAGCTGTATTGTATTAGCGCACGGTTCTACTTACAGTGGAGTTTTTTCTGTCGTAACCAATAAAAACGCTCGTGGAAGCGTAGCCTTAGGCTTATTATATTATTTAATAACTAGTGGTCACCTAGTGGTCGAATTTCGATCCTAATTATTAAGTTTGAACTTAATAAATAGGACTTAGAATCGAAATTATAAATGCAAACATTATCTACTAGCATTATTTGCCTGCGGCTTCACCCGCGTGAAATTTCATCATCCTATATTTTACCCACCTAGGGGCTGAATTTTAGAAAAAGCTGAAATACGTACTCATCATTTTTTCCGTACTCAATTTCTACGAAATTTCATGCAAATGTCTATTGTCCAAGGAATAAAAAAGTTTCATACAAACTTAAGTCTCCTATTTTACCCCCTTGGTTAAATTCAACCCGAATTTTAAAAAATCCTTTTTAGTGGATGCCTACTGTTGCCAACAACATAAAATAATAAATTAATTTGTATATTTTTAAACACTGGCAATATAGACGAGCGGTCTCTGGACTACTGTACTATTGCTGTCAACGCGAAATGTGCTTTTTTTGTACCAAGTTACTTTAATTAATAATACAGTGAATTAGTGCGAAAAAATCTCTTTTATTTACAACATCAAACTGCCCTATGCAATACAGTCCACTCAACATCTCTCCCATCTACTTTTATGGTCTCAACATAAAAATTCGGTCCAACGATCCTCAAGATGAAGCCGCGTCTCTCCGTGCCAACACGCAAATAGATACCCCCCGCTGTGATCTGCAAGAAAAGGAAGCCAGAATACTGATCTACACAGTACGCGCTGCTAATCCTTACAACAGCGGTGCAGGCCCACGATTTTACCACGCAAACCACGCAAAAAGAAGTCAGCGGAAGAAGCAGTTTGGAAGAAAGAAAATACTATAAAAAGAAAGAAAATACAAGAAATCTTTTCCATCAATATAAAAAAATTATTGATCAATATTTAGAACTAAATCACGGTGAATACTATGATATAAATAGCTATGATATGTCCAAGGACCCAGTTTATTTTCTACCTCACCATGCAGTAATAAAACAAAATGCTGTCACCACCAAACTTAGGGTTGTCTTTGATGGATCGATGCAAACCAATAAAAAAATTTCTTTGAACGATATTTTACTCAACGGTCCAGTGGTGCAAAAGGACCTTTTTGATACGCTTATTGCATTCAGATTAGAAAAATTATTCTTTATCTGTGATATAAAGAAAATGTTTAGGTGTATTGATTTAGATCCGTATCATAAGTAATTACAAAACATTTTATGGCGCGACTCTCCTGAACAAGATATTAGGTGCATACAACTCAAAACTGTCACTTATGTGTTAAAGTCATAAGTGATCATATCATCATACTTAGCCACACGTTGCTTGATAGAGCTCGCTGCCAGGTATAAAGATCAGTTTCCATTAGCGTCTTCAATTTTAGAAAATAACACATATGTAGACGACATATTGGCAAACAGCTGTTCAGAAGAACAACTGCTCCAAATGCAAACTGAATTAATTCAGTTACTTTCTCTAGGAGGGTTCGAACTCCACAAGTGGGCATCCAACTGCAATTCAGTCCTAAAAAATGTAAATAAAAATTGTCCAAGTATAAATGAGCTAGACCTGCAAAAACATGAAACTTATGTAAAAACATTAGGTATCACATTCATGCCCTGATCCATATACTAGTCGAAATGACACAAAACGCGATATACTTAGTTACATAAGTAAGTTCTATGACCCATTAGGACTTATTGGGCCAATATTTGTAAATGCGAAAGTAATTATGCAAAAATTGTGGGCTACTAATACTGGCTGGGATTCTACTCCCCCAGATGACATACGCCATTCTTGGGATGTTTTTACTAGGGACTTGACACAGATGGAGCCACTCACCATTTCTCGCTGCGTCAAACTACCAAATACTGTCACCACACAGCTGATAGGTTTCGCTGACGCCTCAACCGTGGCCCACGGGTGCTGTTTATATTTAAGATCTATCGACGCTCAAGGTAATGTGCTTGTCCAGCTGCTATGTTCGAAGTCGAGGATTAATCCACTCAAAAAGGAACTAACAATACCTAGGCTAGAGTTGAACGCGGCACTATTACTTGCTAAGCTATGTAAAAAGGTATTCAATACTCTTAGTAATAAAATAAATATCAATAACACTTACCTCTTCTCTGACTCACAGATATTTTTGGCATGGCTGGGAAGCGATGATGCAAAGTTACAAGCCTATGTTGCAAATAGAAAATAAATATCAATAACACTTACCTCTTCTCTGACTCACAGATATTTTTGGCATGGCTGGGAAGCGATGATGCAAAGTTACAAGCCTATGTTGCAAATAGGATTAGAGCAATAAGGGATCTTTCAGACAACTGTTATTGGCAATATGTAAATACTGAGGACAATCCTTCTGATTGCGTCAGCAGAGGTCTTCAGCCCCATGAGCTCAAAGACCACATGTTGTGGTGGCACGGCCCACCCTTCTTACAAAACAAATGTCACACCTTTGAATCATCAGGTGCGTTGGCAACACCAACACATCTGCCCGGTTTGCATACCGGTGATACCATTTTATGTGCTGCTACTATCACAGCTGATTCCAATATATTTGAAAAGTTAAAAAAGTTTTCTAGTATAAACAAAATGACTCGTGTGCTTGCATATGTAGTTAGATTTTGCAATAATATCAAACCTCAAGCCAATAAGCAACAAGATTTCTTAACAGCATTCGAGCTTAATAGATCAATGATGATGACAGTTAAGCATGAACAAGAGCAATATTTTTCAGCTGAAATTGAATCTCTTAAGTGTCAAAAGGAGCTAAAAGGTAATTTAAAAGCTTTGACTCCTTTTCTGGATGCGACTGGTGTGATGCGAGTAGGTGGCCGTTTACAAAACGCATCAATCCCGTACACAGGCCAGCATCCTGCAATATTACCTAAAGGTTCAGAAGTAACTGCTTTGATTATTAGAAATGAACATGTAAAGTTATTACATGCCGGACAAAAATTATTACTTGTTTCCCTCAGACAAAGATTTTGGATTATAGATGGATTACGTACAATAAAAAAGATAATCTATAAATGTGTAACCTGTTTCAGATTGAAGGCTGTTGCTACAACTCAACTGATGGGTTCCTTGCCTGCGCATCGAGTCAACGCATGCCGCCCGTTTCAGAAGGTTGGAGTTGATTTCGCTGGGCCGATTTTAGTAAAAAACAGTCAGTCGCATTAGGAAACCAATAATAGGAAAAGGTTACATTGTTTTGTTTGTATGCTTTGTAACGAAAGCGATTCATCTAGAACTTGCTTCTGATCTAACGACCGATACGTTCCTCGCTTGTTTCAAGCGCTTTATCGCGAGACGAAACCTGCCCAGTGATGTATACTGCGACAATGGCTCAACCTTTAAAGGGGCAAGGAACCAATTAGATGAATTGTACCGCTTGCAAAATTCTCAGAGTCATCAATATCGAGTGCAATCTTTCGCATCGGCGCGAGGCATCAATTTTCACTTTATACCAAGTTACAGCCCGATATTCGGAGGACTCTGGGAAAGTTGTGTTAAAAGTACCAAACACCACCTTAAGCGAATAGTCGGTAAAGCATTACTTACCTACGAATAGCTAAATACTGTTTTAACTGAAATAGAAGGTATTCTAAACTCAAGGCCGCTGACTGCCGTTTCCGCGGATCCTAATGATTTTTCCTATCTTTCCCTAGGACATTTTCTAACTGGTGCTCCTCTAAATACATACCCAGAACATGACGTCACAGATAGGCCAATAAACTTGTTAAAATTCTGGTCGCTAACTGTTCATATGAAGCAAAATTTTTGGAAGTACTGGAGTAAGCATTATTTATCTCTGTTGCAAAGCAGGCCAAAATGGCGTGACAGTAAGTCAAACATAAATGTAGGTAGCTTAGTACTACTGCGTGATGACAACTCGTCACCTCTCCATTGGTCTATGGCTAGAGTAACAGGTACGTTTCCTGGAAAAGATGGTTGTGTCAGGACTGTTGAAATTAAAACTCCCAATGGTCACATTCATAATAGGTCTATATCTAAAATCTGCCTATTATCTATAGACGTTTAAATTCTAGATATTTAATTACTATTTCTTAAGTATATAGCATTTACAATGTAAGCTATAGCATTAGCTAAAATATTATAAGTGTAAGAAAAACTTGTGTTACTTAAGAGTCTAATTTTGTTTTCTTTATTTTACGTAGGGGAAGCCCTTATCTTTAAAATATTCCTATTTTATTGTATTACTGATAAGCAAAATTATTTATATTACTGTATGAGCAAAAGTTATAATTTTTATAAAAAACAAATTATTGTACTAATAATTATCAAACTACATGTACATACTTGTGTAAGCAACATACCATGTCAAATAACTACTACATACTTGTCTAGAATGTACTTAAAAATATTGTAACTTAAAATTATATACTTACCGTAGACCCCTCTTATATTTACTTTTATTGAGATTTGTTTCCCGAGGCCGCAGCTTATGTTGCCAACAACATAAAATAATAAATTAATTTGTATATTTTTAAACACTGGCAATATAGACGAGCGGTCTCTGGACTACTGCACTATTGCTGTCAACGCGAAATGTGCTTTTTTTGTACCAAGTTACTTTAATTAATAATACAGTGAATTAGTGCGAAAAAAACTCTTTTATTTACAACATCAAACTGCCCTATGCAATACAGTCCACTCAACATCTCTCCCATCTACTTTTATGGTCTCAACACTACGTCATATGAAAAATACGTGTGCTAAATTTCAAATTTCTAGCCTTAAGGGTTTGGCCTGTGCATTGCTACATCAGTCACTCAGTTTTGCCTTTATATATATACCTATATAGATATACTGTTGTATTTGAAAGACAGATTGACAAACGTGAACGTGTCACAAATTTATATCAAACGCATGGTAGTGCGAGTTATTAATCTGAGGTAGGTAGTGTGTGTTATGTTATTTTTATTATAAAAAAATATAATAGTACAGCTCATTCCTTATCCATACAAAGTTTATCTGTTCCAAATTTCATACTCCTCCATTCGCAGAATTTTCCGCTCGTAAAAACGATTACAAACTTTTTGCTTCACGTATTAATTTAAAAATAATATTTCAAAATTTGTATAATGACGGTAATACAAAAGATTTCGATAACCCCCGAATTGTCGAGCAGTGAGAGAACTGTTGGTATAAATTATAGCTAAGAACACTCTCGATTCAGACAGAAAACTATCTTAATCGTACCTTTCGCTTATGGGCTACGATGCCACGGATAGACACCCAGACGGACAGACAGATAGTCAGACACGTTAAACATATAACACCCTTCTTTTTGCGTCAGGGGTTAAAAATAAACAAGTATGGTATTGCAACACTTATTAAATATTGCCATGTATAAAAGCTTTAGAGCTCCGTGGCCTAGTGGATAGACCGTTTGATTCGCACTCGAGAGAGTGTAGGTTCGATTCCCGGGTTGTGGCGTGTACCAATGAGACATTTTCAGATCTTAAGTACATTATACGGACGCTCTAACGGTGAAGGAAAACATCGTGATGAAACCCACACATGGTAGGCCCCAGACGTATTGACCAGTGATTCCTCTGGACTAGGCTGACTGTGTTGTGAGAATGCGGTATGTACTTGGGCAACGATACGACATTAAAAAAAATCGATTTTTTTCAAGTATTTCAAGAGTGGTTACTTCGGTCGGAGAATACAGTATAAATCATGCAATAACGGATGAAAAGGCCCAAGTTTGTATAAAAGCTTTAATGCACCTAACCCAACACCCATAATACCACAAAATTATAAAAAGTTACCTGCTGTTCTTTCCCATCAGCATGAGAACAGCGTCAGCTATGTATGCGGGTAGAGTTTGTAGGAACAAAGTAATAAGACTCACCAACCACTTGTACTTTGTAAATATCACGCTCGGCATGGGTAAATCATCTGAAAAAAAAAAAAATTAAGACTAATTTTAATAAATAAAATTACTTATTGCTATACCTGGCAGACTCGTGTGATATATTGATCTTTCTTATATACAAGGTTATAGGTTTAGTCGATGTTGATCCTTTAAGTATTTTCGTATAAGAAGCCCATATATTATACTGAAATAAATATTTTGCAAGATTTTGGACTTTGGACTTTGAAATTTGGCGATTTTGTTTTTATTTATAATTTTTTTTTCAAACTTCGTGCTTCCTTCTATTTATATTTCTTATATTTATTTTTATACTTTATATATATAAAGCTAATGAATTGTTTAATTATTCTTAATATCAGAATTTCAACGAATTATTATATTAACTATTGATGATAGAACAAAATAATGTTCTACAACATTAATTAACATACAAATATCTACAAAAAAGTCCGCGACAGTATATAGCCAAATAGTTAATGTTGTGTCAAAAGTAGTCAAAAGCCTAATGCAGAATCAGTAGAGCTAGTAAATGAATAAAAATATAGTTCATAGATACATACTGAATTTATGAATATGAGAAAAGTTAATTATGTGATCTGTCAATTGTTTGACCGTTATTGGATTTTCCCCGCTTGTACAGCAGTTGTAAACCTGCACTTCCTCAGAACTGTAAATAAAAAATAGGACCATCAATAATATTATGCAGGTATTTTTTTATTTATTTAAATATATCTTATTTGATGAACCATGTAATAAAAACAGTCTTTGGATATTGGCGACTTTTTTGCAATTACTTTTATTTTATCATATTAATACCACAATATTATAATTTTCTATTCTACCTTGTTCCCTATTAAGTTCAGTTGACTGTAGACTATAAACTTGGTACCAATTGATTAGATAATATAGGTAAATGTAGGTAAATGCTGCCTGGAATACATAGTTAGTTGCACTACTACAAGCATACGCTGAGTACACGATTGTGTGGAAAAAATGTGGGCCGTTGAACGAAAGTCAAAATTACCAAATTTATATATATATATATATATACATATTAATAATTAAAAGGGGCAATGATTTTAATCCAAATCCATTCAGCGGTTGTTGCGTGAAAGTGTAATAAATATCTACAAATTCACATAAAATCTCGCATTTTTACTATACTCAACAACTCAACCGATAGCAAATTCGTTTGAAAGTTACCTTTTAGCGGCGGTTACGCGTTTCGCCGCGGAAACAATAGTCAAATTGGAGACGTAGTCCACCGGGATATAGTCTATGTTGTTGTCGGGATCGGCTAGAAGCACTCTGTTCAGGCCCTTGGCTATATACGTCATTAGTGATGTGCCCCCGAACCAGTTGTCCACCCAGCCGACGAGAGGTTCCGCGTTGCCTGCTGATACTGAAATAATAGATACAAATACAGGTCACAAGAAATGTACATAAAGTACTTCCTACTAATATTATTATTATAAACGTGAAAGTGAGGATGGATGGATGGATGGACGGATGTTTGTTACTCTTTCACGCAAAATGTACTGAACGGATTTCGATGAAATTTGGTACGGTAGTAGCTTAGGCTTTGGATTAAAACATAGGCTACATTTTATTCTAAAAAATTACAGTGATCCCGACTCCCGAGGGCTACTATATTTACGCAGGCGGAGCCGCGGGCAACAGCTGTAATAGTAGTACCAATTCGTAACTGGTCGCTGTCTGTACATAGAAGATATACGTACGTACATACGTACGTACGTCAAATTCCTAGTAAATGCCAAGCGCGCTCACGATCGAATGCGAAAAGAAAAACTCACACTTAACTCTCTGGTGTCCATTAATTGCACTTTCTCAATTACCTTACTGACGCTTAGAACGGTGAAAGAAAACATTGTGTGGGAACATGCATGCATGTCTAAAAATAATTCACTTGCTTTTAAAAACCGACTTCCAAAGTAAAAATATACAAAAGTATGAAATAAATCTTATTTTCTAAATACAAATAAATAATATTGAAGTGTATGCTTGTAATTTCAAATTAACAGCTTTTTACTTAATGCATATGAAAGTATATACTGTATTTACAATAACAAACATTTAAAAAAATTGTCTGTAAGTCTGTCTGTCTGTCTGTTTGTTTGTTCCTGCTAATCTCTGGAATGGCTGGACCTATTTTCACGGGACTTTCACTGGTAGATAGCTGATATTATATGGCGTAATTTGGTATACTTTTTATCCTCATCATTATCATAAAAAAATGTTTAACGCCCAACGAAGTGGCCACAAGTCCGCTAGTTATAAATAAGATGATGATACTGATTACTGTAAGTTACATAGCGGCATATGCTTGCAGTTCTTTAAACAATGCCGATATTACCAAACGTGTAACTTTAAAGACTAAGGAGACTCCGTTCAGTGCTTTTGGACACAGGGTATACCTTGGTTCAAAATCTTATTTTATGCTTGTGTTACTTCAGAAAAAGTCAAAATCACTGTCTCCATATAAAGTTCGAGGAGTTTCCTCGATTCCTCAAGGGACCCATCATCAGGTTTACACTATAGTGACTAAAGGACCAATTTCGAATTATACTCTTTACAACAACAAAAGAATTTTGCAAATACGTCCGTATACGGCCGAGTAATGTTCAAGGATATCCATGTCGGTGTAAAATAGTATGAGAAGTACCTTTTAAATCTTCATCACACCATACATCATCACATGATGATGTATGGTGTGATGATTGACATTGTGGCATATGCTTGCAGTTCTTTAAATAAATCCCCAAACATAAGGAGTCAGGAATTCTGTTCAGTACTTTTGGATCTAGGTATACCCTGGATCCAAAGGTGCTTGGGAACCTTGGAGCAAAATCTTACTTTTTGGTAGCATTTGCTTAGAGTAGTTCAGAAAAAGTCGAAATCACCATATGTGTACATATAAAATTCGAGGAGTTCCCTCGATTCCTCATGGATCCCAACATCAGGACATCACTTTGATGTCAAAAAGACTAATTTGGGATTATATCCCATACATAATAAAATAATTTTGAAAATCGGACTAAAAACAGCGGAGTAATCGTTGAACATACAATATATATATATATTAATAAACAGCCGAACGTATAACCGCCTCCTTTTTTGGAAGTCGGTTAAAAAATTTGCTTTAAAAGCGCGTGAATTCTGCTAACTCGCAGGAGGCTATAGTGGTGGACTGCAGCCTAAGGTGAACGCCGTTCAACTTAATGCTGCGTATAGTAAAACCAATTTTCTAAAGTACTTCGGGAATCGTCGTTTTTCGTACATCACCTGTAATTTTCCTACAAAAACGACGATTGCCGAGAACGAATTTATGAATGTCAAAACTAGGCAAAATTAAAGGATTATACTTAAGGGTTTTTTTAATAATACCACCCGACAATTTTATCGCATTTATTGAATAATTAGAAAATAAATTTCGCGAATATTTTAATCTTGAAACAAATACCTTAGAGTTAATGTTAGTAGTCAAATTTTTCACCGCATTCGGGAATGTAAATTTGAAATGCCCTGTGAATGTTTCCTTATATGATATTTAAAAAAACTTATGTTAACGTTATGTTATATTGTTTTTGTGAAATTGTTTAAGCACTTACCAATAGCTGGTCGGACTATGATAGCTGGTACATGCCCGTGGTTGTCAGCAACCAAGTTTTCAGCCAGTGCTTTAGTAAATGTGTACGTATTGGGCCTTCCCTCTAAAAAAATAATTTTCATTATAAAACGCAACTCGCGGCATTGTTTTCATATGTAATGACCTATACATATGAAATTGGGGTTTTGTAAAGGAGGAACATAAAGTCGATTTTTTTAAACATAATATATTTATTTAATCAAAGTATACACAATTGCTATCTATGCACTTTTGCCATCTCATAGACTACCTAACTACCTACCTACCTACCTTATTGATTCCTTTACTAAGAAAACAATTCGGACAGGAATCAATAAAACCTTTGAAGGCGCTTTGGACTGCCCCATCATAGTTGAATTTTTTCCCTCGCAAGAAGTCGAATCCAAATTTCGAAAAAATCGTAATCTTTTGGAGCAAGGTCTTTGGAGCACGGTAGATGTCTTAGACGTTCCAATTGCAGCTCCTCTAATTTGGTAGCCGTCTGTTGTGCAGTGTGTAGTCTAGCGAAGTCCTGAAGCAGCAGTGGCCTAGAGCGAATGATCAACCTCGGTTGTTTAGCAGCTAGCTTTTCCATCATGATTTGCAGTCGCTGGCAATAGACATCTGCCGTAATCGTCTGGCCAAATTTAGGAAACTGTAGTGAACGACAGCGGCACTAGTCCACCAAACGCTCACAGGTAACTTTTTTGAGTAAATTTTCTCTTGGGGCAGGCTTTGGCTGGTTTGCCAGGGTTCATCCATTGCTATGATCGTTTCCGATTATCGTACAGGAACCATTTTTCATCACAGGTAATGATTCTATTTAAAATCCCTTCATTATTGTGCCGGTTGAGTAATGTAACGCAACAGTCGATGCGCGTTTGTCGGTTTGCTGCAATCAATTCATGAGGTTCCCACCTTTCAAGCTTTTTTTTCCAATTTGCTTCAAGTAGATTAAAACAGTTTTATCACTAACACCGCAGCATGCAGCTAACTCGGACGTGATTTGCGATGGACTCGCTTGGACAATAGCCTTCAATTCTTCATTATTAACTTTGGCCTCCGACCGTCCACGGGCTTGTTCTGCAGGTCGAAATTTCCAGAACGAAAACGTTGGAACCAAAACCTCACTGTGTTTTCTTTTGCGACACCGCCGCCATACAGATCATTAATCCTTAGAGTCGTTTTTGCAACACTGGTGCCACGGTTGAACTCGTACTTGAAAATAATACGATATTTCAAGTTTTCCATTTTCTGAACAGTGACGCAAAGAAAAAACCAAAGGAGGAAAAAACAAATGAATGACGGTTTTTGAAACAAAAATATACGAGTAAATAGCGGTATAAATTTGAAATTGGAATTCCTAACCAAAGAAGATATATTTGAGATCAAGGTGTCCAGTACGACAAAACGCCAATTTCATATGTAAGGACCTAATATTATATGACAATAATATTACAACAAAGAATAAGAATAATAACACAATAACAAAGAATAATAAAAAATACTCACTTAAAAGTTCTTTTAATTGGCCGTCATTGATTCCGATTTCGATTAATTTCTTGACTTCGTTCAAAGAAGCAGAAGCCGGGTAAACGATTTCGTTAACAACATCTTTGTCAGTATTACTGTACGCCGTAGACATGTATACAAAAACCTGAAATAGATACAGATTAGACATAAGATCACATAATATCAATAAGTGTAATTGTTTTACAAATTTTGAAATGAACCATCTTATTGACAGATTTTCTCTTTCTCGTATTACTATTATATTAATTATTTAATACAACATTTCGGTAATACCTACGGCTATTTTCCTTCGATTTTCCTATTTACCATGAGCTAGGGATAATTTAACAGATTTTGCCAAATTCTGTATCTAATTTAACTAATTATCGACGAATAAATAATAAAGGCGGTAGAACTTAAATTAAAGGAAAAATGTAGCAGGACGATTGAAGCCAACCTGAGGATCTTTAAGTCGGTGACTTAAATTGAGGACTCGGCCAGTGCCGGTAACATTCACGTTCATAGCCGTCTCCAGCGGTTCATTGAACTTTATTGTGGCTGCCACGTGAAAGACTATGGAAACCTAAAACAAACGTTATGGATAAAGAGGAAATTAAAAACCACATTATTATTGTACCTAATTGCTACGCTCAAGTTTATTCAAATACTAGGTAGGTATTTCCCTTTTTTTTTTAACGGGCAATTGTCCCACCACACTTCCCACCACTGCAACTCCTGTGTAGCCAGGATCGACAGTGGTAACCAACCGCAAAAACCCTTTGATATGATCTCAGGGGTGCCCGGGGGACATGCTAAATCTGTCTCGGGACCCGCAACGAAATTAATCTGACGATTGTAGGAGGAGTAGGAAGTATTCCAGTTTCCCTCCCCAAGCAAAGCAGGAGACAGCAAAAATTGTGATGACAAAAAGTCAGAATTAAAGGGGAAGCACCAAGGGAATAACATGTTTTTTTTTTATGACTACAAGACAGAATGAATTAAATGTTTTAATTTATAATATGACAATTGATTACAATGCATTTATAATGACAAAAAAGTGTTGCATTGTTACCAATAGTACTTATGACAAAAACGTTTGAAAGCTCGGAAGTTCTTCGCGCAGCCCACGAGATCTTCATAGTACACAACCCTAGAAACACAATGGACGCTGTTCAACATTTCGATTCTTTCGTCATACCAGAGATCACACTCCCAGAGTATGTGATGAGCAGTTTGTTCATAAGGGCTACCTTCGGTCGAACACTCGCATAGCGGAGACGAGACTAATGTAAATCCAAATAGTTTCGCTTTAAAGTTTCCGTGTCCTGTCAAAAATTGTGCGACGTAGTGGTGTATTTCTATCCATTGCTTCGAGAGTCGATCGCGTACCGAAGGGAAGAAATTATATAGGTGACGACCTTTGATAGTGTTGTCCCACCGTTCCTGCCACTCAGAAATTAGGTTCTATATAGAAATATCTAATGGCTCGAATAATCTAGTTATCTTATTACTCTCTTTCGCGCTTAAAAACTCAGGGTTAGTCATTTTTTGACGCTGTATCTCTAAATCTACTGGTAGGACTCCGGCTAAGACTGGGAGTGCTTCAGTACTTACGTTACGGTATGCCTTACATAAAAATATTAAGGCGAGACGTTGGCTTTGCAAAAGCTTACGACGGGCCGCTCCTATTGTAGCCCTATCTGCCCAAGCCGGTGCGCCATAGCATATGCTGCCGAGGTACCTCGCATTATAAATTATTTTTAATGTTTGAAATGAAAGGCCCCATGTCAACGTTGATATTTTTGTGAAACAATAGAAATTCCTTTTAGCTTTCTCACCGGTCTGTATTATATGTTCCAGGAATGTAAATTTATTTTCTAAAATAAGTCCTAGGTAACAAAGTGACTGTTTACGTTTCACATTGATGTTGTTCAGTTTAATGCAAGGAGTTGATATTAATGAACCTTTTATAAGTACTTGAAAGGTTTTATGTGCTGCAAATTCTAATCGATTTCTGTGGCCCCAACTCGATATTACGTCGAGGCCCTTGTTGGCCTTGTTTTCAATTTCAGATCGCGAATTGGCTTGAATAATAAGAAAACCATCGTCAGCATAACCTATCAGAGAGCACAGAGGAGGCAAGGAAAAAAAATAAAAAAAAAAATAATAATAATAATAATAATAATAATAATAATAAATAAATAAATAAATAAATAAATAAATAAATAAATAAATAAATAAATAAATAAATAAATAAATAAATAAATAAATAAATAAATAAATAAATAAATAAATAAATAAATAAATAAATAAATAAATAAATAAATAAATAAATAAATAAATAAATAAATAAATAAATAAATAAATAAATAAATAAATAAATAAATAAATAAATAAATAAATAAATAAATAAATAAATAAATAAATAAATAAATAAATAAATAAATAAATAAATAAATAAATAAATAAATAAATAAATAAATAAATAAATAAATAAATAAATAAATAAATAAATAAATAAATAAATAAATAAATAAATAAATAAATAAATAAATAAATAAATAAATAAATAAATAAATAAATAAATAAATAAATAAATAAATAAATAAATAAATAAATAAATAAATAAATAAATAAATAAATAAATAAATAAATAAATAAATAAATAAATAAATAAATAAATAAATAAATAAATAAATAAATAAATAAATAAATAAATAAATAAATAAATAAATAAATAAATAAATAAATAAATAAATAAATAAATAAATAAATAAATAAATAAATAAATAAATAAATAAATAAATAAATAAATAAATAAATAAATAAATAAATAAATAAATAAATAAATAAATAAATAAATAAATAAATAAATAAATAAATAAATAAATAAATAAATAAATAAATAAATAAATAAATAAATAAATAAATAAATAAATAAATAAATAAATAAATAAATAAATAAATAAATAAATAAATAAATAAATAAATAAATAAATAAATAAATAAATAAATAAATAAATAAATAAATAAATAAATAAATAAATAAATAAATAAATAAATAAATAAATAAATAAATAAATAAATAAATAAATAAATAAATAAATAAATAAATAAATAAATAAATAAATAAATAAATAAATAAATAAATAAATAAATAAATAAACAAAGAAGAAAAAAAAAATCATCAAAACTTATATTCCACAAGTGCGGCGATAGTACTGATCCTTGAGGGTAGCCGCGCGTTAAGTTTTTGGAATGTGTGTAATGGCCGAGTTGGCAAAAATACGAGTAAATTAAATAATAAATATTACGATAGCAGCCTCTGTTTCTTAACTTGAGTAGTAGCATTGGCCACCAGGCATTATCGAAGGCACCCGCGATATCCAGAGATATAACTACTACATATTTACACTCCGATAGATTTACTGTTTTTCTGACCTCGATTGCTGCATCCACTGTTGTGTTCCCGGCGGTAAATCCAAATTGCTGATTATTAAATTTCGGGCCACCGGGTAGCAAGCGGGGAACAATAAGACGTTCTAATAATTTACCTAAGCATGATAATAGCGTTATAGGACGGTAGGATTTCGGATCGTCTGGTGGTTTATCACCGGCTTTTGGAATTAATTTTACTGTGCCGATTCGCCAGATTTTTGGAAAAGTGCCTTCTGCAATACATTTATTAAAAACCTGTAATATAGATGAGCCTGCCGCTAGACACGCCTGCTTAATCATAATATTAGATATTTTATCCTCGCCTGCTGACTTTTTCGTAGGTAACAAATTACTGTTGAAGTGAACTCATCAAGTGTAGGTAAGTCAGATACCGGCGTATTGATGGGGTCTAACATTCTGAACCTTATCTCGCGGTGAAAATCATTGTCCAAGTCCGGCTTGTCGTCTGGAATTAGTACGTCGAGGTACGCCTTCGCCATGTCTCTTAAACTATGAGTATACGAATTATTAATCTTGATATTGTTACGGGTGAAATTAAAATAAAAGAGGTTTTTCCCGTGACAATATATATTAAAAGAATTATAAAGGCGTGGGCAGAAGGCCGAGCGATCTGGTTTAGCTTCTTTGGCGTCTTCGGGTATCCAAGGGTCTTAAAACCACGTGGGAACTTAGCTGAGTCTAGGAGCACGTGGCGAACTGGGACTGCAACCTCTGGTAGCGTCTATCAGTCACCGCTACGTCCGATCGTCTTCGATAGTTCGTCCAAGGGTGGACCCCGATTCCCAATTCGGTTGTCCGGTCCGGAATATCTAGCGGCCTCAGAAATCCGGTAGTAGAAAAATAGCCAATCGTCCTTGATAAGCCTTTATCTGGTATATAGATAGCGGTGCTTGTGCCCGAAACGAAGCTCCCTGAAAATTCACGATGAACATGTAGGTAGGAGTCCCGTCACACAGCCAGTGTGATTTTAACCCCAAACGATTAAAAATCACGGGCTGTGTGGCCATTACAATATATTAGATGATATACAGAATAATTAAGGCATGGATACAAATATCCTAATATTTCAACAATGCAAGAACATAAGATGAAACTACAAATGATAGCACGTGGTATGAAATGAAAGAATAATGCGTTTTAATTACAAACGTGATTTAGCAAATATTCACAACACAGATATTTAAAATTACTCACCGTGAACACGGAGTTAAATATAAATATTAAAACGACTACATCTTGAGTTTATAGAAAATTTTATTTTAAAAAGGAAACGTCATTCGAATAAGTGCTATATATACCCTCCAAGGTCGTCTTTTTTTAAAACTTTTGACAACTATGAAACTAAAGCGTAAAGAGAAAAAATCCAGAAACCAAAATAAAGTATATTATATTAATAATCCATATATTATGTAATATAATAATACAAATCTACTGTATTTTCATTAATAATCGAAATTTAATAATTATTTTTAATTAAAGATGGAAGTAAAATCGATCTATGAATCAAATATTAAAGGAAGGCTAACGCCGTTTTAGTAAGGACATGCGCCGACAGATGGCGCTTTTACCTCTAAATGACAAATAATTAAGCAAACAAATCACAGATGACGGTGATTTTACAGAAAGGAAATGTAACTACGTTACAATATTTGAAAAAGACTGTGGAGCAGTGGTATTATTTGGTTTGAGTTCATGGTATAAAGAAGACCATGGTCCCTCCTTATCCAGTCTAACGGATGCATTTCTCAACATATTATTTTTTGCTAAGGTGACGGTGGCGCGATAACGCGACCTTGAAGCCCTAAGGTCAGTTAGGTACGATACGTAATTATCGTCCAATAGACCGAGTCCCTGTCTACTTGCATAATTAATTTTCCGTCTGGCTCTCCTAAACTCCCGACGCAAGTTATATAAATTATCGTGCCACCAATTACACTTATTTTCTGTTTTAAGCGGCCTTCGGCCCAGGGTGGTGTCGGCACAGTCACACACAAAGGTATTGGTCATTATTTCCGCACTATCATTTGAGTTCAAGTCTGGACGAGCGAAATCTCTGGAATGAGCGAACATAAGAGACCGGAATAAATTCGAATTACCGTTTTTAACATTATATTTATAATCTTTCGACTCAATCACGGGATAACTCGAGGGTGCGCGAATAAACTCAAAGACAATTAAACGATGGTCGCTGCATGACGCATCAGGAATGACGCGCCAATTTATTATATTGTTATTATGGACGTACGCGCTAGAAAGCGTGATGTCGATGGAAGATTCACCAGAGGGGCTGCTAAATATAGGTGGTGCATTGGGAGTGTTATGAATTTGCAGTTTGAACTCTGCTTGAAGTCTTCCACTGAGCTACGACGGTCGCGGTCAGTCTATCTAAGTTCCCCATGCCATAAGGGCGAAGAAGCATTTACGTCGGCACCAATAACAATTTTATTCCCCGCAAGACATTGTAGGACATGACGTAGTTGGTGTAAGTAAGGACCTACAGGATCGGAGTATTGAAAATAACAACTAACTACGTACAATCTAAAGTGAAGACACGAAACCTCCGCTACCGCACAGTGAGACGTTGACAGATTTGTAAGGGCCGTAATTAAAAATTTAGACTGAGGTGTGTAAATGCCGGCGCGCGCTAGGTTGCTAACTTGTACGACTTTCGACCTTAGCGACGCGGATTGATATTGCTCTTTTATGAGAACTAAGTCTAAATTATAATCCGACACCAATTTTTCTATTTCAATTGTCGCGTGCTTATTGTTATGTAGGTTCAACTGTCCTATAACTAACTTATCCATAGCCAGTTGTTAAAATTAATTGCTCCATTTTTGCCTTGTATGTTGGGCAGTCAGGGGAACCCGTGGGGTGGGCGTTAGGTTTCTTGTACCGGGTGGAGCTTCCGCAAACCGGTTTGAAATCTCTTAAGTCTTTTTTGGGACAGTTAATTGAGGTATGTTTATCGGCGTAGTGACAACAGCACGGGTCTGAATCGCGGCAGAATTTAGCAATGTGACATATGTATTGTTGACAATTAGCGCCGCGTACAAGTTCGACGTCATCGATGAACCGACACATTGCCCAGTCAATAAAAAGTTTTTGTTTAGTTTCAATGAGATGTTTCCGAATCTTTGGGTCTAACTCTAGGCCCATCCATTTTCGATTGTAGTTATTATTTATGCGCCGTCTAATAATTTTTGTCGAGTTCATAAATTGTTCTTGTGTCACATTAATTTCGCCCTTAATATTTTGGTTATAAAGCGATAAAAGGAAATTTTCGTCCGTAATATTTTGAGGGACATCTTTAATTAGAATACGCGGGTTACGCCCTCTCGGTGTTTCTAGACGCAGACCGGCTGATTTTAAACCTTCAACGGATTTTAATCTCCTGACTTGTGACTCGCTTGTTAAGCGTAGGATCACGCCCGAATTAGATGTCTTTTTGACGCCGTGGATATGAAAGCCGTCAGATGGGTTGATCGCTTTCATTAATGCCTGTTTGGTCTCGTCTGAGGATTTTAATTCCGCCGATTTGTCTTGCGTCGGATAAGCTATTACGCACGGGAGCGGTCTACGCGTTTCAATAGGTGGCACCGACTTCGCGAGTCTGAGTTTGAGCGCGTCAGAATAAGAAAATGGCGGCGCTGAGGCGGCCGGTTGCTCAACCTGAGTAGTAGTTTTGGCAGTCAGCAAATTCTTTTCCAAATTAGCGACTTTAGTTTCTAATGACGAATTTTTAAGTGCCAGAAGTGAGACGATGGCCGTTAATTTTTGTGTCATGTTCATTATTTCTGCTTTGTTTGCGAAGTTACGTTAAGTTACGAGATACTGTTTCGTTTGCGAACTCATTTATTTTAGATAAGTATGAAGAGGCCTCGCGAACTAGCTCGTAATAATTGCACGTATCGTCGGGGCCACGGCTTGTATCCAGTAACGAAATTACGGGGGGCGGTTGATCGTCCCTTGTGGGCTGGTGGCGCTTTTCATCAGGTGACAGAGAAGAGGGCGATAATTGTGACAATAAACGTTTAGTACCTGAAGAAGTTGGCGGTGAGCGGGGAATTTTGTCATTTTTCGAAAACGGATTAGTATCTTTATCCGGTGGCATATTATGACTCGACATTCTGGCTAGGTACTTACTAAAAAGATTTAAATACTACACTTCAAAATGCAATAGAAAAACAATGGCCAAAATAGAGATTGAATAGGTAAATAACTAACAGCTGTTCGAACAGAGTAAAAATTTTTTGCCTACCTACTTGTTGACAACAATAAAAGTGAACAAGGAAATCAACTTACCGAATTAAATCCAACAAACTACGGACAAATGTGTTTCAAAAACTTACAGTAAACGTTGCTCACACCTTTAACTAGCTTATTACACACACTCAGCACGTATTTGTTGATTTTAAACCACTGAAAACAATTTATTTCCCGGAGCGCACGTTAGACGGTGTTAACCGTACGAAGATCGCGGGGGGAAGGTATTTCCCTTACTTCACGTCATATCATCATAATATATACACTGGCGGACACATAAACTGCATCATAGTGCAAGAACACATTCAATCAAATTTTATTACGAAATATGCAAACTTTTTACATATTATTGGTATTGGAAAATAAAGGCTGGTTTATAAAAACAAAAGCAAAATCAAATTCAAATATGGTACTGTCACAAAAGAAAGTTAACTCGTTGTTACGTTAATGTTCTAATTGATGGTTATTTTTATAACGCTTTTATTAGTTTCACCTGTATGTTTGCTTGCTTGCTTCTTTGTTTGTAACCGACTCCTTTGGGCTCGATTTTGTCCTACATTGAACGATCAGATTTAATTCAAACTTTGCATACCTGTCAAAGACCGATGACAATGCAATAATTCGATTAAAATGTCCGATTATCCTGATTAAATTCGCCAGGATTCATCAATTTCTTTCCGCATCCTTTGCATGAGAGTAAGAGAGATAGAACTAGTGCGTGAACTACGCATGCGTGCAGTTCCAGGCTTACTCTTTGGCAATACGTACTAAAAAGCAAAAATAAATTATAGTTTAAAAAACTAAAAAAAAACACGCTTTTATAGAAAATCTAAATAAAAAATAAAAAATAAAATTTAATAAATTTGGATTAAGAATAGTGTAAATGAAAAATAAATGTTTATTATTGTAAAAAGCGTGGGGTGCATAGTGTCAATAGTTATAAACATTTTATTGGCAGATATGAGAAGGATCTGGGATTAAACGATATCTGGCCGTTTGAAGTGGATCAAAATCAAATCCACTGGAGTCGGTTACATACAAACAAACGTACAGGTGACGACACTGCACCCCACGCTTTTCTAGAATAATAAACATTTATTTTTCTTTTACACTATTCTTAATCCAAATTTATTAAATTTTATTTTTTATTTTTTAGTTAGATTTTCTATAAAAGCGTGTTTTTTTAGTTCTTTTAAACTATTTTTTTTTTGTTTTGTTACATATTGAATTATCGTTACTAATTGCTAGTCTGTTTTCATTTTAAACACGTTTTTATCTCTCGAATATGGACGTATCGTCCGAAATAGCCGCACAAATTGTTGCTCTAGTGCAGCAGGGCCTAGAACGATTGCCTAGACCAACGAACAATTGCTGCAGATTTAAATGTAAACCAGTATACGGTTTCCCGAGTTTTCAGAAGGTTTATGGAGACAGGTTCATTCAAAAGAAGACGTGGAACCGGCAGAACTCGGGTGACAACGTCTCGTGACGACAGGTTTATTGTGACAACTTCCTTGCGAAATCGGTTTTTAACGTTTATAAGCATTAAAAAGGAGCTCCACCAGGTACGTGACGTAGCTGTTAGTGCTCGACCCATAAGAATCGGCTAAAAGAGCGTAATATCACACCTTTCAGACCCGCAAATGGACCAAAATTGTCTGCAGCTCACAAGCAAGCTCGACTAAGATTTGCTCGTGAACACTTAATTTGGACTGAAGAGCAATGGGCTTCCGTATTATTCACTGATAACTGTAGGACTTGTTTGTACGGTGCTGTGGTTGCAGACTACTACTACTAGTGTACCGTAGAAGAGGAGAGCGATATGCTCAAAATTGCATTGAGGAGAGGGTTCCATTTGGAGGCGGGTCTTGTATGGTTTGGGGTGGCATATAGATGGATGCTCGAACTGAACTTGTGTTTATTGACGCAGACACACATGGCCGTGGTAATAAAACACGTGTGGGACAACCTAAAAAGTACTGTATTTACAAGAAATCCGCTCCCAACAACGGTTGCGGAGCTCAAACAATACCGCAAGATCGTTTAAAAACACTGATCAGGTCTATGCGAAACCGACTTGAATCAGTTATTAGAGCAATAGAAGGTAATACACCTTATCAAAAACAATAAAAACTTTTTCTTTTTTTAGTATTTTAAAATTTTCATAATAAAGTTTTTGTTCTATTCACTGTTTCAATCCAAAAAGCTGCAAAAGGAGTAATTTTATTCTTTTAGTGAGAAAAGTTTACCTATACACACTTGTAATGTTTTTTTATCAGATGAAGAACCAGTCTTAGCATTATCATTGAAATAAATCATAATAGTTTGCACTTTCACTAATTATATTTCATTGAAAGTTATCTTACACTATGATGCAGTTTATGTGGCCACCAGTGTATTATATTTATAAGCGAAGCGAACACTTCTTACCCCTTTTTACGAAAATGATGCATACGAAGGTGTATGAAATTTAGCACATTTAAAATTTATTAGGAGGACTATTTTTAAGAATGCCTTTAATAATTCGTAAAATTGATAAAAATAAGGTTCGATGAGATTGATCTACTGTTAGCCGGAACACGCGCACTTAGTTTGACATTATTTAAGGATCCCCACACGTGATGACTAGTTAAGATCCAGAATATGTCAGGTCCTTCTGACACTTTCATACAATTTCGTGAATTTTCACTGAACTTGAAATCAAAATTAAAGCTCGAAAGCGTAAGAAAATAAAGGCACACTTGCATTTTCAATATTAGTGAAAAGATCCCTAATTATATAATTAGTAGGTGTGCCAAAATAAATTACAATTTTTGACGACTTCTGTGGTTAGCGAGTAGTAGGTTTTCACCGGGTGTGGCTCTAAGGCCGACCCGGTGAACCACTAGGTTCATTAAGCTCTATTCATTTACTAATTACGTCATGCAGCGGTAAACAATGGACGGTGATAAGCTTAGGGCCATTAGTGGTTAAGTGAAACAACAATGGTATTGTAAGTGAGTCATTTTATTGGTAAAATAACACTCAAATAAACTACATAATTTCAAATCGTTGAATAAAGTATTTATTGGCGTATAAGTATTGGCACCAAAGTGTACCAAGAAATCATTCAGTGACTTATTGTTATAAATATAATACAGATACATTATACAGTATTCTCCACAAACCATGGTATAATCATTTTGTACTCTAGCTATATTGTATGACCATATTCTACAATTTCTCTCCAGAAACTTTCGGTGATAACCCTGTAGAGACCGACCATATGAATCAAAGTATTGTCCAATACGTTGTTTATCAATATGTATGGCGATCCAATGGGAACCTGGTTTATTATCAGCGTCCAAATTGCTCACGATATAGCATGGAACTGGAACATGTATCGGTAATCGGTTTGCCGCGTAAACATTATTTTCAATGCTTGCATCAATTTTTTTCAAACATTTCTGTATGTCTAAAGTATCCATGAATACTGTTTAGGTATGGTGATCTTATCTGCTCTAGCGATTGAGTATTAATGTGCACCATCTTAACCAAACTTGATATAAATCATGATATTTAAAGTTGATATCAATATCATCATATTATATGAGGGAGAAAAAATAAACGTTTTTTGTAGTAAATTTTTTATTTAATACACATATAAGATATACAAATAAAAACTTGTCAGTACTTTCTTTTGCACGTCTATTGACACAGAAAATATGAGTGACTTTGAAGACGAACTATGCAAAATTTGTGAAAAAGTGGAGACATCTGGTGTGTTTGATGATGCTTTCAACGAAGATCTCTACAACTTATGTGAAAAGGTTGAAACAAATATCAAGTAAGTGTTATTGTAATATGTTACTTTAAAATAATATTTACTACATTAATAGGGTTCACTCCAAACTTATATTTTTTTTTTGTCGTTCCAGTGAATCTACTCTTCAGACCGGAGGAGAATTAAATAGAAAAATGCATCAGGAAAACGCTACTAGCGCAAAAAGAGCAAGATATGAAGATAGGGCATCTACATCGTCAACCGGATCTAACAGTGTGAGTGATGAAATGATGAACTGTTCTTTTTGTCAAATATTAGTTCGTAAAAGGTATTTCGCAAACCATTTAAAAAGTAATCTTCATAAAAGTAATGTTACAAAATCGCGTAGTACTTTAGAAAACGTAATAGTCGTTGAATCAACTTTTGGTAATAGAATAATGTCATATAAAATCAATAGTAAATGTGAAGAATTAAAAACATTCGAGACACCCGAAATATTTATGAAGTCTATCAAAAATCAAATAATAACATTATTTGACGAATTGATTCGATCACTGACAATTTTTAAAGTAAATTTTGTGCTGCATGCAGATTTTGTTCAAGAAACAAAAAATATTTCTGACACATTTGAGTTCCAAACTTCAAATTATATAATAATGCAAGGTGATGACTTTAATATTTTCTTTACATCTCTTTGTGACACATTTGTAACCAAAATTAGTTCTTTTGAGAAAAAAGATAGCGGTTGGAGTCTTAAAAAAATTAATAGTTTAGATATGAATGTAAATAAATTTGATCCGTTACGCGGGAAATCATATATTGAATTACCTAGAGACATTAAACTTAAAAAAGCGGTAATTAATGTAAATAATAATGATAGTTTGTGTTTTAAATGGGCTTTGCTTTCAGCATTATACCCAGTTACCAAAAATTCGGAAAGAGTTTCATCTTACATGGTGCACTCAAATAAACTAAACTTTCCGGTTAAAATGTGTGATATATCAAAAATTGAAAGATTGAACGATATTAGTATAAACGTTTTTGGATTAGAATATGACATCAAAACAAAAAAGCATAGTGTAGTGGGGCCGTTATTTTTAACTAAATCTAGAAAAACTAGTCACGTTAATTTACTATTTTTTTCATGTGGCAATATTAATCATTTTTGCTATATCAAAAATTTGTCACGTTTGGTAAGTAGTCAAATTTCCAATCAAGAACATGCAGTTTACATTTGTGATGGATGTTTATTACACTTTCCAACACAAGAAAGGTTATGCAATCATCAGCTAAACGATTGTTCCCATGTAAAAACCGAAATACCAAACGGTGTCACAACTGGTAAAGACTGGTTCGGTAAACCTGTTCCAAATAATATATTAAAATTTGATAAATTTAATAGGGCGTTAAAAATACCTTTCGTAATATATGCTGATTTTGAGGCTTTCCTAAATCCAATTGAATCCTGCTCAAACAATTCATCAAAACCATCAAAACAAGTGACATTCATAAACACGAAGTTTACAGTTTTGGTTACTACATAAAATGTTCATATGATGATAAGCTATCAAAATATGTAACATACAGTGGTCCAAATTGTACACGAGTATTTATGGATAGGTTGTATGAAGACATAAAAAATATTTGTACAAAAAACACTTTTGTTAAAAATCAGAAACCCCTAACCGATCAAGAAAACGAAACGAATTTGAACGAAAAAGAATGCTTCATATGTCACTCTAGTTTAAATGGTGAAGATAAACTATGTTTTAATACGCATACAGGAAATTTCATAGGTGTTGCACACGATATTTGTAAAACTAAGTTTCGAATCCCTGGTCATATTCCAATTATTTTGCATAACCTTAGTAATTACGATTCTCATTTTATTGTTCATGCATTAAATACTCTAGAAGGAGAAATAGATATAATCCCTCAAACAAAGGAAAAATATATCTCGTTCTCAAAAAAAATTAATGTAAATAATCAAAAAGTTGAATTGAGGTTTATAGATTCACTAAAATTTTTACCATGTAGTCTAGATCAATTAGCTAGAAATTTAAATTAAAAACAACTTGAAACATTAAATTATAATTTTCCGAACTATGACGATTTCAAACGTTTAAGAAGGAAAGGAGTTTATCCATACGAATTTCTGACATCTTATGATTCCCTTAAGCTTTCATCCACTCCCTAGTAAAGATAATTTTTACAGTTATTTAACTGATTCACATATTTCTGACGACGAATACAATCATGCTAGAGATGTTTGGCAATATTTTCATTGTAAAGATATGTTGGATTATTCTAACTTATATCTTAAAACCGATGTTTTATTATTAACTGATGTATTTGAAAATTTTAGAATCCTATGTTTGCAAACTTATGGATTAGACCCTACTCATTACTATACAGCCCCTGGGTTAAGTTGGGATGCCATGTTAAAATGCACGAAAATTAAATTAGAATTACTTACAGATTTCGATCAAATCGCATTTGTGAAATCGGGAATTCGTGGGGGTATATCTCAATGTAGTAATCGTTATGCTAAAGCTAATAATAAATACATGCAAGAATATCATAAAGATAAACCAACATCTTTTTTAACATATTTTGATGCTAATAATCTTTACGGGTGGGCTATGTCGCAATATCTTCCGTTTGGGGGTTTTGAATGGGTAAGCTTGAATACAGATTATAATGTTCCTGATGACTCAGAATGTGGGTTTATATTAGAGGTAGATTTACAATACCCCATTGAACTACACGATTTGCATTCAGATTTGCCTTTGTGTCCCGAAAACATATGTATTGCTAACTCTAAGGATATTAAATTAGTGCCAAACCTTTACAATAAAACTAAATACATAATACATTACAGAAATTTAAAACAGTGCATTGAAATGGGTATAAAATTAATAAAAATTCACAGAATTTTAAAGTTTAAACAAAGTGCGTGGTTACAACAATATATAGACATAAATACAAAGTTGCGGCAATCAGCTAAATCTGATTTTGAAAAAGATTTCTATAAACTAATAAATAATTCAGTTTTTGGAAAGACAATGGAGAATGTTGAAAAACGTGTAAATGTAAAATTATTAGGTCATTGGGAAAATCGAGGCAAAATCCTCGGTGCGAGGGATTTCATAGCTCAACTGTTTTTCAAATAATTTAGTTGCAATACAATTACGTAAAACTAAGGTTATTCAAAATAAACCTATTTATTTAGGTTTCTGTATTTTAGATATTTCTAAAACACTCATGTACGATTTTCATTATAATTATATGTTAACAAAGTTTCCAGGTAAAATAAAATTATTATATACCGATACCGATAGCTTAATATATCAAATTTTTTGTGAAAATTTTTATGATGATATTAAACCTGATTTACATTCACGCTTTGACACATCTGATTACGAAGATAATAATATATTTGGTTATCCAAAAATTAATAAAAAAAAGTTAGGTTATTTTAAAGATGAGAATAATGGTAAAATTTTTAAAGAATTTGTAGGCCTAAGATCAAAAATGTATGCATTAGAAGTAGATGATAAATATATAGCTAAGGCTAAAGGGTCACTAAAAAATGAAAATAGAAAATTATAAGTCATGTCTTTTTAACAAAACAATTGAATATTCAACGATGTTTAGATTTAGATCTATAAAACATAACCTTGTTACTCAACGTGTAAATAAAATATCTTTGTCATATAACGATACGAAACGACATATTTTACCTAATAATGTTGATACATTAGCTTGGGGTCATTATAAATTAGGATAAATAATAATAATTTATTCAATAAGTTCAATTATTAATTATTAATACTAGTCATTTTTAACAAAATTTTGTATATATAGTTGTGTAAGTTTGTACAATGTTTGAGATGGTTTTAGATGTATTTACTTTTGTTTTTTACCTATATTGTATCATTGTAATGTTTAGTTTAAGAACCAATAAAATAGTTTTAAAAGAAAAAAAAAACTTATTGTTTTCTTGAACCTCGTCTTATCCACACGTAAGGAAAAATGAAACATTTTATACATCCATTTACTGCAATAGTTGCAGGACCTAGTGGTTGTGGAAAATCAAATTTTGTTACGAAATTTATTAATAATGTGAAAGAAATATGTAACACATCTTTTTCCCAAATAACATGGTGTTTTGATGAGATGCAACCTTTATACAATTTGAAAAATGTCAACTACTTTCAAGGATTACCTGACTTAAGCATGTTCAATGGTAAGGAAGCCAATTTGATTATAATAGATGATCTTATGAGAGAATCTGATGGTCGCATTGTAGATATGTTTACAAAAGGTAGTCACCACAGAAATTTAAGCGTATTTTATATAACTCAAAATCTGTTTCATCAAGGAAAAGGTCAAAGAGATATTTCGTTAAATTCGAGCTATATAATTTATTTTAAGAACCCCCGTGATAAAACACAAATTCGATATTTAGCTCGTCAAGTCTCACCTGATAAGGTTAAATTTGTTCAAGAAGCTTACAAAGATGCAACGACAGAGGCACATGGTTATTTGATGATAGATATCAAACAAGATACAAATGACATGTGTCGTTTTAAGACAAATATATTCCCAACTGACAAAAACTGTTCAGTTTATGTACCGAAAAGAGGGTTTAAATACGATAAGAACCAACAAAGTTCTATGATTTACAAATAATGCTGGGAAGCTTAAAGACGCATAAAGAGCTGCTCGTCGCACTGCACACTTTAAAACCAAAGTATCAAAAAGCTTTATTAAAATCATGTGATGAAGATGAAATAAATTGTATATGTGAGTGTATTCATAATGTGCTACAAGGCAAAGTCCCATTAAAAGAAAAGGATAAAAAATCTTTAAAACAATATATAACATTACTCCGAAAGCTTGTTCGTAAAACTACAACCAAAGTTAGAAAAAATATAATTGTTCAAAAAGGTGGTGCATTTCTACCTATTATTTTAGGTTCCATATTAAGTGGATTAGTTAGTGGTCTTGTTTAAAATGGAACACGCTAAGAAAATGTTACTGGTGGAACCAAGTTTGATTGATAAAATTAACGAAAGAAACGAGACTCACGAAAATCCTAAATCACGATTAGATGCTGAAATGCAAAATATTATTAAAAGTAACGATGACGACCGAAAAAAATGGATTTTATACTTACAAACATTACAAAGGTATTTGCACTTCATTGGAGAAGATCGTCAGCCTTATCAACTCCCAATAATAACCTCAAATATGGATTTATCTGAAATACTTTTGAAAAAAGAACAATATGATAAAAGTAGTGGCCCAAACTACAAAGATCCAATTGTTGATCAGACATCGAGTAAAGAAGAAGATAGACACAAAGAAAGCGACACAGTTGAAAATAAATCTATATACTCAAAACAACACATATTAAGTTTAATACCTAAATCTTACATTAATAAAGGTGAGTCATTATTAAACTTCTTATTAACAAATCAAAAAAAAGTACACTGGAACGATGATGGTACAGTACTAGTGGATAGTAACAAAATAAATGGGAGCAATATTGTAGATTTAGTCAATGATTCATTAAGACCATTGAAAAGAAGTGATCCAATAGGATGGGAAAAATTTGCTAAAGCTTTGAAGGATCTAAAAGTCCCACTCACTTATATTGGTAATCCGAAGAGAAGTGAGTATATTAACCAACTTCAGTTGAAAGATTTTGGTGAAATATCTGGTGGCGAGGAATATTCTACACCTGCATCTGAAAACAAGTATACTAGAAAAATAAAAAAGAAAATTGGGAAAAATGGACCCCCTACTAGAAATTCACAATATTTATTATGATGCATCACACCCTGCTGGTTACAGCAGTATTGACAAACTTGCAAAAGCTATGGAAGGAAAAATGAATAAAAATGATGTCAAGAAATGGTTGCAATCACAAGAAACGTATACACTTCGTAAACCGGTTTACAAAAAGTTTCCTCGAAACAAATATATCGTATCTGATCTTAATAAACTGTGGCAAGCAGATTTAAGTGACATGCGAACATATTGTAAATATAATGATGGTTATAACTATATATTGTGTGTTATTGATGTATTTAGTAAGTATGCTTATGCGAGACCTATGAAAAATAAAAATTCTTTAACAATCAAAACATGTTTTGAGAGTATTTTTGAGGAAGCTCATACAGTTCCAACTCACATACAGTCGGATAAGGGTACTGAGTTTGTTTCCAAAGATGTTCGTCAATATTTTAAGAGCAAAAATATTAATTATTATACGACAAATAATCCTGATATAAAGGCTAGTATTGTAGAAAGATTTCAAAGAACACTCAAGTCAAAAATGTGGCGTTACTTTACACATAAAAATACATACAGATATATAAATATTTATTATATGCCATAACCATAGTTTTCATTCAAGTATTAAAATGCCTCCATGTGATGTAAGTTCTAGTAACATTATGACTGTTTGGAACAATTTGTATGCTCGAGAAAATAAAAGGTTATTAGGAGATATCTCATTACCAAAGTTTCACGTGGGTGATCATGTTAGAATCACAAAATACAAACATATCTTCGAAAAGGGGTACGAATCTAACTGGAGTGATGAAATTTTTATTGTTTCAACTGTAATCCCTAGATCGCCTTGGGTTGTGTACACCTTAAAAGATTTACAAAATGAAGATATAGAAGGTACTTTTTATGAAAGAGAATTACAAAATGTTACTCCACCTAGCCCCACTTCAGATCACAAAATAGATAAAATAATAACTTCTCGATATTCTGGTAGCAGCAAGCAGGTGCTTGTCAAGTGGAAAGGTTATCCTGATAAATTTAATAGTTGGGTTTTGGTATCTGATTTAAAACAGATATAATGAAAGGAAGGTTTTATTTAACATTACTAAGCAACAGTTCAATGGAATATTTTCCAGATAATATGACGACAAGGTTTTCAACAAAATTAGCAAAATCAATTAAATTAGAAGGGGAATGGACTGTAGGTGTTGTTGAATTTCAGTACCCATGTACAATGTTTACTGTTCAAGAACATGAAAATATTGTTTATATTACTAGGAAAATGTTAATGCCAAATGAAAAATATCCTTCAATTGTTCACTATAAAAAACACATCCCCGCTACCAACTATGATAATATTGATCACATTTTAACAGCTTTAAATAATATAAGAGAAAAATTTACCTGTCGTTACGATGAGATATCCAAGTTTGTATCTGTGACAATTGCAGATGATTCAATTATATCCTTGTCACTATCACCTCAGTTAGGTATTCAATTAGGGTTTGAACCTAATAGAAATTTTGTGGGAAAGACGTTTGGCAAACGTCCTGCAAACTTACATCTGGGATTACTGTGATATAGTGGAACCACAGATTGTTGGGGATGTTATGAGCGCTTTACTAAGAATTATATCACTAGATCCTTCAAAATATATATACGGAGCAAATAAGATGCACACGTTTTCCCCTCCTCACTACTTACCAGTCATGCGCAGAGAATTCGATACAATTGAAATAGATATAAGATCAAACACCAGTCAAAAAATACCATTCCAGTTTGGAACAGTGTGTATTAAACTACACTTTAGAAAATTATAATGTATACACACAATAACATAAATTATCCATACGAACATTATTATACCCATCAAGCTGGTTCTGGAATAGGAGTCATCTACAAAGGAGCTCCTTATCAACGCGGACATGGCATTGGGGGTTTTTTGGGAGGGTTATTTCGATCTGTCTTACCTTTGCTTTCTAGTGGTGCTAAAGCGATCGGAAAGGAAGCTATGAGTGCGGGTGTTGGACTTCTATCTGATATGGCTCGTGCACGGCCCATGGATGAATCAATAAAATCACGACTTAAGGAAATTAGTTCAAATTTGAAAAGAAGGGCAGATCAAAAAATTGATAAATTAAACATGACTGGTTCAGGATATATAACTAAAAGAAAACGTCTTGAAACAGCCATTCGTTCATCGAACGGTAAAGGAAGAGGTGCTAAGAGACAAAAATCAACTCGTCAATATCAAGGAGATATATTTTCATAAATTTAAAAACTATGTCTTTCTTACATAGTCACTCTTGTGAATGTATAAAATCTGAATTAGATTTGTTTGCTTTACCATCAACACAAGCATAGAAACTGGAATGTGGGTGCACTACAAACCAATATCATCTTTAGCTGACGATGGCCCCATAGAATTTCAAGTCCCTGGAACTGGCGATGATTATATAGACTTGTCACACACTCTGATTCATTTCAAAGCAAAAATATTAAATGAGGATTCTTCAAAACTGGCAGCTTCAACTGTTGTAGCACCTGTAAACAATTGGCTTCATTCAGTTTTTACTCAACTCGATGTTTATTTGAACCAAAAATTGGTTTCACCGCCAAATAATACATATGCTTATCGAGCTTACATTGAAACTCTTTTGAATTACTCACCCAATGCTAAAGAATCTCATTTAACGTGTAGCCTTTGGTACGAAGATACAGCTGGTAAAATGGACTCAACCGATGACAAAAATTCAGGTTTTACTAAAAGACAACAATTAGTTTCAGAAAGTAAGGAATTCGAAATGATAGGACACCTTCATGGTGACATATTCAATCAAGAAAAGTTTTTAATTAATGGTGTTGAGATGTGTATTAAATTGGTTAGATCACGTGAAACATTTAACTTGATGGCCCCAACAGATGACGTTAAATACAAAATTAAAATAACAGATGCGACTCTCCTTGTTCGAAGGACAAAAATTAACCCATCCGTCTTACTTGCCCATCAAAAAGTCTTATCCACCACTACTGCAAAATATCCTATAACTCGAGCCGAAGTAAAAGTTCTAACGATACCGTCAGGGGTTCAAGGCAAGACATTAGACAATATATTTTTGGGACAAGTACCCAAGAGATGTATAGTTGGATTTGTAAATAATGCAGCATTTAATGGTTGTTTGTCTAAAAATCCATATAATTTTGAGAACTATAAAATGAATTCCTTTTGTTTATATATTGACGGTCAACGAATTCCTTCAAAAGCTTTACAACCATCTTTTGATAATAATATTTTTACCACAACTTATCACACATTATTCTCAGGAACAGGAATACATTTTCTTAACGAAGGTAATGGGATATCTCACGATAAACGATTTGAAAATATGTAGTTTATTTGAGTGTTATTTTACCAATAAAATGACTCACTTACAATACCGCTGCATGACGTAATTAGTAAATGAATAGAGCTTAATGAACCTAGTGATTGCAAAAGTCTATCTTTGTAACCGTTAGAGATATTGAAAAGCGGATAAGCGCAATCGATTGGGCATGGGCAAAAACCCCCAAACACCAAACTTTTTTTTTTTTTTTTTTTTTTTTTTTGTTGCCCATCGAACGCCGAAAATCTGGAGCAAACCGGGTTCACCGGGTCTGCCTTTGAGCCAGACCCGGTGAAGACCTACTACTTTAGCGCGTTGGTGCTCAAGCCGGAGCCGGAGGAGGTCGCGGCTTCGAATCCCGCCGAGGGAGGAAAAAGTTTTCTGTGTTCCTGGATCACAGATGTGTATTAAATATGTGTATATTATAATAAAAATCTTAAATGTTAGTATAGTATCAAATATTAAATATGCTTCCTATTGTCAGACAACAAAATGGTACCTGTAACACAACTCCTTCGGTTACTTAGCACAGGGCCAGTTTGACGTGGTGCGAAGCGTCCATAAATATTATTAAATATTATTATTACCATGTTTATAAGGAGCTGTTCATCACTAGGCTTCAGTCCAAGGTTCGGTTTCGATATGTCACCTACGATGGGTACTATTTTATCCAGAGCGCTCGGGTTGCGATTTCTTAATCTTGAAAAAAGCTGTAATAAATGAAAAAAATTCAGCATTTTCTTTATCCTTGCTGTCAAATGGACATCACATAAGAATATTCCGCAGTAGGTGGCAGTAGGCTGGTATGGTGGAATGCGTCTTGATCCTTGATTTGACAACCTCTGTGACCCGGGGCCAGTGGTAAGCGCATCTCAAGCGCAACTCAAGCAGGAGGTCGCGGGTTCGAATCCCGTCAGGGAACAAAACGTCATGGATGTGTATTAAATATGCATATCATCCCCCTTACTAATAAAAATATTTATACAGTGGATAAGCTGTACAATCTATTGTCCTTATTTTATACGTTGGAAAAATCGCTTGACAGACAAGGCCAAAACAATGTATAGCTTGTCTACTGTATAAATATTTTTATTAGTAAGGGGGTATAAGCTTAATAAAAATCTTAAATATAATATGTATAGAATAAAAAGTATTAAATCTATCCGTTGTCTGGTACCCGTCACACAAGTTCTTCGAGAACTTGCCACGGGACCAGATTGACGTGGTGTGAAAGCGTTCATAGATATCCTCCTCCTTTGAGAGACCAGTGACACAGCAGTAGAGTAATGATGATGATGATCTTTATACATTCTTTCACAATCGCAAAAGTCAGGTTCAAGACCTTACTTTATTTCCATAAATAATGTTAATCTTATTCAAGTCGCAATATTTTTATAGTCGCACCCGCATTACAACCATGAGATCCAGGACTAGACTTTTAGTCACCAAGATAGGTTTATAGATGGGCCATAGTAATAGCGAACTTTAACTCTTGTGATTTGATTATTTGCGACTTATATAAGAATAGCCGATACATCGGTATTACGCATTTATATTTAGTTGTCGAAACAAGTTATAAAGAATGATGTATATCGATGACCAGTGGAGATCTTTTGTAAAATAAGAATTTGACTAAAAGCATACCGTAGAAGTAAATTGGAACTTGCCTGCTCGGTCAAAATGTTCTTCAACCGTTGTTTTGCATTTTGATTTTGATTTTCTCGGATCAAAATATATACCTTTTCTAGTCCTGGACAACTGTACAGTAGTTTTTCTAACAAAACCTAAAAAGTAAAATTTATTTTTTATAATATATATTGTTCTGGAATAAAAAAAATCGTGTGAAACTTTAGATTACTTTCGGCAAGTGTAGGTGTACCTTTCCAACAAAACCGGTAGCGCCAGTGAGAAAAACGGATTTTCCGTTATATGCTTTTGCAACCGATTCGATAGCCATGACGTCCAGGTTCTAGCGTTGTCTGTAATAAAAAGATATAAATATAATTAACAATAATAAATCCTACTTTTACTGTAAATGTGAAAGCTTATGAGTGAAGATGGATGGATGGATGGATGTATGTATGTATGAATAGATGGACGACGATATTTGTTACTCTTTCACGCAAAAACTACTGAACGGATTTCGAGGAAATTTGGTTTCGACAATTGTATACTTGTAATATGAGGCTGTTTAGTTTTCAAAATTCATCCGAAAGTAAGTTAAGGTTATTTTTTCTTTCTATTATGCTACTATACTTACAATTATCTACTGTGTAAAAGATACATGATATTGCATTCTAGATAACCAAATAGACAAAATATTCCTATAAATAAGGCTCTATGATTTTCAGCCTTAGTATAAAAACGTCTTAAACACAATCTACTAGCTTTTTCCGTGGCTCCACGGGAACACTGTACTTTTTCGGGATAAAAGGTAGCCTATGTTTTCATCCAGAGCCAAAACTACTACCATACCAAATTTCGTACTGGTATGAATGAATGAATTAATGAAAAACTGTTTATTACACTAAAAACAAATAGGACACACATAACATAGAAAAACTAAATATAAATAAGCACAAAAGGCGGTTTATCGCTACAAGCGATTTATGCCAGACAACCTTTATAATCATAACACATGTTTACTTAAATGTAATATACTTGTAGGTGGCATTATAGACACAAAATTAATAAAAAAATTAAACACTAAGCAAAACTGAACAGCCTCATATTACAATTCTATAATAATTGTTATATTAGGCTGTTCAGTTTAGTTTAGTTTAGTTCTCAAAATGCATCCAAAAGTAAGTTGAGGTTATTTTTTCTTTACGTACTTAGAATTATCTACTGCGTACCAGGTACATATTGCCTTCTATATACAAAATAATAGTAAAAACTAGAGACGAAACATATAGTAGTTTGGCCGGATACCGGATATTCGGCAAGCTACTAGGCCGGAGCACCGGATATCCGGCTGCCGGATATTCGGCCCTTTATTGCGTTCAGGCGCATTCGGGTCGCACGTAAGGGAAGATCGGGTCGACTCGGGCGTTCGAGTGTTATCGCGCGTGCCAGTTTGTGTTTGTTTCTCAGTTCGTTTGTTGTTTATTTCATTGTTTATCACTTGTCGTCGTGATTTTATGTTTGAATTCTGATAGATTAACAAGAAATGTCATCATCAAAAACACGATCGCCAATATGGCAATATTTTGATTTAAACAGTGACGATAACAAGTACGCGGTGTGTTTATTGTGTCAGGTTAAAATTTCTCGAGGTGGTGAAGGAAAAAAGGCTGGTATGTAAGTTTTAGAGGTTATGTTTTTGCTTCAATTGAACAAAAAGATATGAAAACGAAAAAATATGAATATTCTTATATTTTTAAACTGATTTTGTTAATAAACAAACTTAGTAGGTACCTACCAGTATAAATAAATTTTGGTCGATGTGTCATTTCATTTTTATTTTCATTAGGTACCAACTACTACGGCCTTACTTTAAATTAGTTTAAATTCTTTAAATAACGACATTCACCAATTTTATGAATGCAAGTTTATGACTTTAGCTTTTTTTTATTGATGCACATTGTGAATCGGTACCTACAATATTTTAAAGTATGTTTTTTTTGTCATTCATTAGGTACTTCAGCCATGAGTAATCATTTGAAAGTCATCAATTTCAGTCAGAATCAATTTGAAGTCCAAACATCCAGAGGAGTTTAAATTGATAAATAAAAAAAAACTGGTGAAACTTCAAAGCCGGTTATGGCTCCGGGACATGCCGTTCCCAGCACAAGTGCATCTTCATCATCAGCAGAAAAACAACTAACACTGTCGGAATCGTTTGAAAGAAAATTACTTTGGAATGTAAATGATGCCAAAGCCAAGAAATATCATTATTTAATTTCAGAAATGATTGCTCTAGATAACAAGCAGTTCAGTATCGTAGAAAAGGTCGGGTTTAAAAGGCTTCTGGAACAAGCGCTACCTCGTTATGATTACCAAGTCACACTTATATTTCTCAAAAAATTGTGCCCGATATCTACAATAGAATTCACGACAAAATTAAAACAAACATTTCAAAAGCTATTGCAGTTTCTGTTACTTCTGACATTTGGACCTGCCTGCACATTAGTTCCAGCTTCTTGAGTTTCACAGCCCATTGGATGTCTCCGGAATTTCAGCTGCAACACGGCGTTCTTGCTATGAAACCGTTTTCAGGATCACACACTGGAGAAAATATAGCAAAGGAACTGAACGCTATTGCTGCTCGCTGGGATATTGATAGAAATAAAATTCATTTACTAATCCATGATAGTGGCACTAATATGGTGAAAGGAGTTCGAGTTGGAGAGTATGATTCTGCTAGATGTTTCATACATTCGCTTCAACGAGTTGTTAATGAGGCAATGAAGGTCCAAGCTGAAGTATTAGACATGATTGCTACTGGAAGACGTCTTACTAGACGATAATAAAGAGATAAACCTGAATGATTGAAATGAGTTACTACTCATTTCAATCATTCAGGTTTAGCACAAGAAAATTGCTTGCAATTCAAAAGGAGTTACATTTACCGCAGCATCAGTTAGTGCAGGACATCAAACCGAGGTGAAACTCTACCTACTACATGGCAGAACGCTTGTTGGAACAAAAAAGGGCTCTCTTTATGTCGCTGAACATGACACACTCGCTAATTTGACGATACAACAATGGGGCCTAATGGAGCAGTGGAGAAATCTTTTAAAACCATTTGAAGAAATAACGGAAATTACAAGTTCTGGCTTTTCTTGTATATCCGAGGCGATTCCGCATATTTCTGCATTAAAAAAGTATTTAGACCAAAACGAGACTGCACAAAGAACACCAGACTTAGCTCGTGATGAGAGCTTCTTTGAAAGCTGAATTGGAAAGTCGTTTTAAATCCTTAGGAGATAATCCAAACTACCTAATTGCTACCTTTTTAGACCCAAGGTTCAAGTCAGACTATTTAGGAGTTCTTGAAACTGAAAAAGCCCGACAGAAAATCATGATAGAGTATATAAAAAACTCTTACGAGGAATCTTCTTCTGTCAGTGAAAGATCATCGCCGTCTTCAACACTTGCTAAACGAATGAAAGAAGATGAAACTGGATCCAAGTTCACACGTGAAGCTCATGACACTTTTTGGAACTGTTTCAATGAAGTGGCAAAGGATAATAGTGGTGATTGTCGCGATCAAGAAAAACAAAATCCAATTGCTAACGAGATTGACTTTTTCTTAAAGACATCTCGAATCGATCGCAATCATGACCCATACATTTGGTGGTCAGTTAATCTAAATTAGTACCCGCAGTTGTCAAGGTTTGCTAGAATTTATCTTTCAGCACCTGGCAGTAGCGTTTACAGCGAAAGGCTATTTTCAGAAGCTGGTCTGGTATACGAAGCCAAGCGGAGTCGCCTCTTACCAAACAATAGCGGAAAATTTGGTATTTATTCATCACAATTTTCCACTTGTTAATTTTGAGTATTAAATTAATAATTAATAAAACAAACATTTTTGATGTGCGATTATAAAAATAAACGGTGTCCATAACCTATTGGAGTATGATTTGCCATGTGTAAAATAATGAGATTTTTTAAAATTTTACTATCCGGTATCCGGCCGGATACTGTATTACTATCCGGTATCCGGCCGGATAGTGAAAACAAGGCCGGATAGGCCGGATACCGGATAGTTACCGGATATCCGTTTCATCTCTACTAAAAACTAAAGATTAATAAATATGATAAAATTAACAATTATATATCTCAGTTGAGCGATTTTCAGATCCCCGTGTGGCGTATAAAGTGAACGCTCTTTAAATAAAACTTAGCGTGTTATATAAGGCCATCTACTACCTAGTTCATTGGTAAGATCAGTTCCAGCACCACAACCTGAAGATAGCCTCTGGATTTCACTGTCGTATTCTATAACAACTTCTAGAATTCAATAAGAATTACAGAAGTTAATAAGATACAGAAGAGATAAGATATAAGATCAACGTTTGATCGTATCTTACCCATATCGTTACCCAATCGTTTGTTTCGGTCACAGGAAATACTTATCAGTTATTGATTTGGAAATGGTATATGAGTTTTAACAAATAATATAAACATAACATATCTACCTATTTATTACGTAGATAAATGTTGTATTTATATGCAAAAATATTTTTTTATGATTTTCGATAAGATATTTTTGAATATTACAAATGTTTGAATATTAAAAAATTGTATTTCTTGTTATCTGGAACATTTTTTCTTCGCAAATTTACTTCTATTATTTTGGTGACTGCAAATCTTTGCAAACTTGACATATTTTCTGCATTTGAAAAGGACCATCCTGACCATCCAGCTTGTAAATCTAGCGCCAGTACTTATTGCTGTCATTAGTCTCAATCATTTCTATTTTTTGCATACAAGTCCGCTTCAATTTGACACTATTGATTAGGCTAGATTTATAGTCTGGACCGTGGAGATGGCTTTTTATAAAAGCCATGGATAATTTACCAAACATAATATTTATGACATATCAAAATATTATTATACCTATTCTTTTTAACTACGGTACTAAGGCCGCTGCCGCCTGCCACAGTTAAAAGAAAGACGAACAGATAAACAGCTAAATAGTTAGTTTTCGGTTTGATTGCACTACTACAAGCATTCGGTGTTTTCAAGATTTTGTGGAAAATTGTGGGCCGTCCGCCGGCCGACCGAAGGGGGCGTCAAAATTTACAAAGGACACTGGCGAATCCTGCCTGATTTTCCATCAAGAGCGTCCAAGTTTCGAACAAATGCGGTTTTATAGTACTTAAAAAGTTATAATATAAAAAAAATATATATATATATATATATATTTACGACTTGGGAATAAAAAGTTACGAATCTCCGAATATCAGAGAATTCATGTGCAAAATACGTACTTATCTGTGGTAATCGTTGTCATCATAATATCTGTATATTCTATAGTTATCATGCTGTTAATTGTCAATTTGAGACATAAAAGCTCCATCTAGTGGCCCAATAGATAGAGATATTTTTAATAATTGGAGCATAAAGTTATTTTAGTTTTCTATATTTCAGCGGTTTGGTACCAGTTTTATGAAAAAAAAATCTTGGAGTGTAAAATAGATCCCTCTATACTATTTATATTTATAATAAGAAAAATAATTATTATGTTCTTGGTTTTCGTAACGTGAAAGCGACATCTATAATTTATCTGTTAGCATATTGCGTTTCCAAATAAGCTAGTTATTAATTTCATTGCGTAATTGACATCACAACTAATAGATGTCGCTTTGCCGCAAATCGCCACTAGGGCAATTTATTGAACAATAGGTTAGGTTATATTTAATCAAAATTTATCTTTTATCCCCCGAGTTGGATGTATTATTGTTGTTCCTATATTCATAAAGTACAACATGCAATATATACTTTTTGTGGACACGTATTTTAATGACCAGGCAGTAAATGTATGGCGACTTGCCGATCTCCTTTGGATCGATTTGAATCGTGTTATAAAAGCTGTTTCTCTGTACGTAAGTAAGAACATATATTTTTAATCCTCGACGCAAAAAGAGGGGTGTTATAAGTTTGATGTGTCTGTCTGTGGGTCTGTCGGTGGCATCGTAGCTCCTAAGCAAAAGGTCGGATTGAGATATGTTTTTTTTTGTATGAAAGCTGAAATCTGACATGATCGATAGAGTTCTTAGCTATTAATCACCATCAGCTCGCTCACTGATAATTTGGGGTTATCTAGTTGATGAAAGGTTATAAGCAACTTCCACTGGTCTGATCAGTTCAATATACGAAATATCCTGGCACTTTAACAATAACTGCTCACAAACTTATAACATAGGTATCGTGTTTGGGCTCATTTTATAATGAATTCAATGAATAGGACATAGATAAATAGTGATCATTTGCACCTGATAATGCAGTATTACGTGGAATCTACAGAAATCCCAACTCTTCACTAACGTACAGCAGATGTATCGTGTTTGGGCTCATTTAAAAGGCTCCAATGAATAGGATGTAAATAGATGGTGAAAGTCTGAACCTGATGCTGCGGGATTATACTAGAACCTCGTTTATTGCATTAAAAATGTATGCAAATTTTATAAGTGGTGATTAAAATATTATTCAGGGTGTCCCAAAATTAGCACGTCACACTGATACCGGAGGTAGATGAACCCAAGACACATTGAACAAACCTAACATGCCCATAAAAAAGTTTCGTGGGTTTTGAGTTATGACCAGTTTTAGTCATTTTTTTTAAATCACCATTTTTTTGTAATGTTCATATCAGAGACTTTTTAAAATGCACTTTATTTTACTTTTTTTTATGTGTACTCCCTCCAAACTAGTTACTTATTATGAAACAAACAATACTTAGTCGATAAGTAATGTGAAATAACGACAGTTGATAGTCAATCTCAATTTTATTCTCACATAAAAATAATAGTTTCTACTTTGAGCAGCCACCGTGAAAAAAAATTACTTCAAACATAATGAACAAATATCTTTAAAAACTTCCCTATGCCATGCCAATTACAAAATGGTGTAAAAATTGCCCTTTGATTCTTTACACAATACGTGAGAGTGGGAATAATGCTGTTGAGGCGAAGATGACGTCATACACATTTTATCTGCCATTTGTCTGGGCGGCCCAACACGGGTTCTGAATAACAAAAGAAACGCTGTAAAACAAGTTTTAAAAAGAAAGAGACGGCGATATCAGATACTTGACCAAGTGACAAGCCAGCCAGACCAGCCCCAGCCAGTCAAGCCAGTTCGTTACCTTGCGTTTCGTGCTACCGACGTGTTCTCTGCGCCTCTGGACTCTGTTTTGCTTGTGAATTTGGACTATTGTAAAGTGGAAACGACGACTCAGTGCTCAACCGCACTCTGGTTTTCTTGGGAATTTTGTGAAACGGGCACGATGGCGAATCCCAACGTCTCTTACTCTCATAGCGAGTACGCAGACATTCATCTAATTTATGGTGAAACCAGGCGAGTTTCTATTCGCGGGAACGTAACTTACAATGCGAGTTTGGCTGCACGATTGTATGCGGAACGGTATCCTAATCGTACCCCGACAAACTAGGAAATTATTTTGCGCGTTGTTAATGCATATCGCGAGGGTCGAGTACCAGGAACGAGAGGCCCAGGCGCTGGAAGACCCCGCACTGTAGATGATGATGTTGTTTTGGATGAAGTCCGCCAGGAGCAAGGTACTTCAGTGTGGATCATAGAACGGCGCACTGGGATCCCAAAATCGTCGGCACATCGAATTTTAAAGCGGCACAGATACCATCCCTACCACATACACGTGTTCAAACGCTTCTAACAAGTGACTACCAACGGCGCGTTGTATTTTGTCGCCAAATGATTGCTAAATGGAGAGAAAATCCAAACTTTTTTAATGATGTCTTGTGGAGCGACGAATCTGCATGTAAACGAGATGGATACCTTAATCTCCATAATCTTTATAGCTGGCGTCTAACCAACCCTCATAAAAAAGAGAAGTTCGCTCTCAATATCAATTTAAAATTAACTTGTGGGCAGGAATATTAAATGGCCAGATAGTAGGACCATTCGAGTTACCAGCTGTCCTGAATGGAGAAAATTACTTAAATTTTTTGGAAAATGATTTTCCAGTATTACTAGAGGTCTTCCCTGAGGAATTGAGGGAAAGGATTTGGCTCCAAAACGATGGCTGCCCAGCACACTACGCCCGCGCCGTACGAGAGCACCTCGATATTGCATACCCTAACCAGTGGATTAGGCGACTGGGACCGATCTTGTGGCCGCCACACATAATATTAAACACCGAACTCGGGGGATAAAAGATAATTGATTAAATATAACCTAACCTATTATTCAATAAATTGCTCTAGTGGCGGTTTGCGAAAAAGTGACATCTATTAGTTTTGATATGAACTACGTATTGAAATTAAGAACTAGTTTGTTTGAAAACGCAATAGATAAATGATAATTGTCGCTTTCACTTTACGAATACCAAAAACATAATAATTATTTTTCTCGGTATATAAAATATAGTATGAGGGATCTATTTCACACCCCAAGAAACTTTTTTTTAAATAAAACTAGTACTAAAATGTTGAACTATAGAAAAATGAAGTCCCAGAAATAATGTATAATGCTGTAGTGCCTAATAGTACGGCTATCAGGCGCTCAAATAAAAATACACAAAAAAAAAATGTGGTGCCAAAAATATGTAGTTTTTTTAAAAAAACGTTTTTATTGACATTACTGTACTTTCATGTATACTACTGCCGCAAATTAAGTTGATGTTATCTTATTCCTCACAGACCATACTATTAGAAATACAGTAAAAAGAATGAGTATCTATTGTACTTTTTTGGAAAAACAAATATCAACTTAAATTTTTAGCATGAAATTTGATATATAAATAATTTTTCCAAAGTTTGAGTGCCTTTCGTAAAAAAAAATAGTATGAACACCTAAGTGGCCAACTATTTCAAAAATATGCGCAGTTAATACAGTTTACAAAATGGCCATAAAATTACGTATTACATATTTTTTTTAACACTTAGATGCAAAAATGGTAAATTCGACTGAAGAAAGAAAATAATAATCTTGTCTTAAATTGTCAAAATAAAAGCGTTAAGTTTTACATAAATCAATCTTTATTTCATAACAAGTGTTCGAATTATCTGCTATCGACTCTGATACAAGCTCGACATCTTCTAATAAATGCTCTTCTAAGAAGTCGTGAGTAGCGCCGTTCAGTTATTTTTGAAGCGGCCTCCTGCACACGACTGCGTAATTCCTCCAAACTTGAAATAGACTTAAAATACACCTGTTCTTTTAGACAGCCCCAGTAAAAAAAAATCTAGTGGATTTAAGTCCGGGGATCGCGGAGGCCACAAAATGGGACCCAACGATCAATCCATTTATTTGGATACGTGGCATTTAAATACGCACAGACATTTGCAGCATAATGGGCAGGACAACCATCATTTTGTAGCCAGTGGGATTGTCTCAACTGCTCAGGCACCTCCTCCATTAAATTTGGCAGATCATTTTAAAAAAAAATCAAGTAACAGATAAATTTCCGGGCAGTTCAAAAGGACCAATGATTTTTCCGTTTAATATACCAGTTCAAAAATTTATTTTGAACTGGTATTGTGATCTCTCTTCTCGCATTAGATGCGTATTCGAGAGTTGCCAGCTGTGCAGATTATGCATGTTGAAGTATCCATCTTTTTTAAGAGTGGATTCTTCGCTCTACAGAATTTTGTCGAATAATTGTTGATCTTGTTCTATTTTTGCAAGCATTTTTCGACAAAAAAACAATCTTGCGTTGTAATCTCTCGGTTGTAGAGCTTGGACGCGTCTAATGTGGTATTGATGAATTTTTTTTTTCAGTACACGGTGCACGGTCGTCTTTGAGATTTCAGTACGTAGTGCTATTACTCTAGTAGAGGTGGACGGGTCTAGCTCAATTTCGTCAATTACAATGTCTTGTATATTGATATTAGCCAGTCTACCAGAGCTCGTACCACCAATGCCGCTGCCAGGTATTCTACCTTCCGAATAACACCTGTGGACTCTGATGAATATGCGGTAATCTGGACGACGCGCGGTAGGGTATCTTTCCCTATAAAGAGCTGCAGCAGCACTTGCGTTGCCTCTACATTCACCATAAATTAAGTGCATGTTTGCGTATTCTTCAGCCGTATATTGAATACATGGCATCTTAATACACAATACTAGTTCAGATACTACGAGTATTAGGTTACCAAGGTCTAAATTTATTGCAAATTATTTTATAGACCTACATTCAAAAGTAAATTAAAGTGATTTATCTTAATTACTATGATCACTGATAATACGACAGGAAAATGATTTTCACTGATGAGAATTCTTAATCCAAACGTGAAATAAAAATTATTCAAAACGATTGCCTGGCGGTAACTAGTTACCGTCACTCATCGTCGCCCATGAGACTACAGCTTAAACCATTTTATTAAATGATTAAATACAAAAACTCAACTGGCCCTTTAGCCAAGATGCCATCGCTCATTACGATGATAAAATTAGAAATCCAAAATGTGTAATAAATATACTCAGCGATCGTTATGCCCTCGTTATGCCAATCCGATATATTTTCAATTTCGAAGATGGTCATTGTAATTAACGATGATATGTTAATTATTAGCATAATAGATAACAATTTTAATTATTAGGTATATCTTAGGTACCGTGTGTTAGTAATTTTTTATTTCTTTCTCATCGACGAATCCACAATAATTATAGCGATGACCAGAACAAGACTCTTATCCAAACTTATTAATTATTATTAAAGTGTTGGTCTGGATTTTTCGCTAATCAGGACCAAGACCAATATTCTCATCAGCAGTTTACACCCACCCTATACTTATCCCAGGGACCAGGGATGAAGACGTACGATTTCATATGTCGTTTAGTGACGTATTGGGCCACCCAAATTGTTTACCCAAATAATACAATAGCAATAAAAGAGCTAGAGCTCGCCGGCGAAAGAGGAGCTTATTGCGAACAAGCAATGGACCACTGCAGATCGCTAGGGATGATTGAATAATTATGAGCTTGTGTTACTCAAAAAATCTTCACACATTTTGGTAAATAAAAAAAAATCTGCCAGGTTTAGAACCGCTAGTCCGGCAGTTTTATATCAAACTTAACCCTAGCGATCTGCAGTGGTCTAATGCTTGTTCACGATGAGCTCCTTTTACGACGGCCAGTTCTAGCTCTATAAGGTTTGGAAATCCCTGGGCCGGCCTGCGCAATATATATTATGTTTATCTGACACACATTAGTGTTAACTAATACTTTGTAGAGGATGCTGACCTCTATCATTAATGAAATCAAATACATAAATATGTAAATGACCAGCTTATTAATTGTTCAAATAATTCGCAGATTGGAACTGTATGATCGAATTCTCAAGCGCTACTTAAGTTTTAGGAAGTAGGAAGTTTTTCAAAGGCTTTTACTGTCTCTGCTAGACAGAATGACAAGAACAGGATGTGATTTAAGAATCTCTTAACTTTAAGAAGCGATTGAGTATTCGTCAATGAATTATATTTTTCATTATCAGCCTTATATAACAGTGGAAATATTCCATTCCCGATACTTTTAGTGCAGCCCTTGTAGCCAAGTTGTCGTAAAATCACCAAACAAAATCCAAATCACTGAGCAAAAATAAGAGTCCAATGATATAGCCAGGAGTCGTCGTTATAACACTGATTTTAAAATTACAGAGAAGTCTAAGAGGAATGTACACATGCAATACCGAAGAAGTCGAGATACGGACTAAATTGTAAATACTTGCCTTTGTTATGTCGCGAGGAAAGGTACAATGTAATAACATTATACTCTTCTCTCGCTCGCCCACACTCTACCTGTCTCGTAATAAGCAAAAGATGGGTAGCATGGGCCAGGTAGTAAATACCAGGCTCAGGTAGTAAATACTGATATTACACGATGCTTACTGCAGTAAAAAGGGCTCTTTTAGAACGTCTGTCACCGTCTTGGTCACCGTTTAAGAAAATATAAGATTTTTTTAAATTTTCTGTCTTTAGATAATATTATGTACTTATTACCATTTTGTAAACTGTATTAATTGCGCATATTTTTGAAACAGTTGGCCACTTAGGTCTTCACAATATTTTTTTTACGTAAGGCTCCCAAACTTTGTCAAAATTATTTATTTATTAAATTTCATGCTAAAAATTTAAGTTGATATTTGTTTTTCCAAAAAAGTACAATAGATATTCATACTTTTTACTGCATTTCTAATAGTATGGTCTATGAGAAATAAGATAACAGCAAAAATGCAACAAATTTCATTAATTTGCAGCAGTGGTGTACATGAAAGTACAGTAAGGTCAATAAAAACTATTTTTTTTTTTAAAACTCCATATTTTCGGCACCACTTCTTTATTTGAGCGCCTGATAGCCGTACTATTAGGCGCTCCAGGCTTATCCATTCTTTCTGGGACACCCTGTATATACTCCAAAAAAAAATTCTATCTATTAGGATTAATCATTAGATGGAGCTTATACGCCTCAATTGACAATTTACAGTATAATAACCATAGACTTAACAGATATGATATATATATATATATATATATATATATATATATATATATTATACTTTTGAGTTGCGTTACTAAGTATTTTATCTATATATAACGTTTATATCTTCATATTCTCAATTTTTAAAACACAATATTAATTAACTTAGCATTATTTTAATAGTTATGAGTCGCATAACATCTCAAGTGCCCATACAAACATCGTCGGCTCGCTTCGGTACTTGATTTTTGTGCATTCTGTAGGTAATAGGTACCTACACGGCGCCCGTGCGTAAACAACAGCTGGTTACATTCATTCTCAATTAGGTATTCTTCATAGAATAAATAGTGACCTTCACATTGAATTCATATCTTATCTACGTTCTGTGTCTATACAAAAATATTATTAGGTATTACGTTACAGCTGTTTTAAATAAGAATTCTTATCGACGTTCTGTGTTTATACAAATATATTATAGGTGTTACGTTACAGCTGTTTTGAATAAGTCGGCACATTATTGAGATTGAACCTGCTCATACCTACTTACATTGTTTTCATTACGTTATTTTGTTTCTAACGCGCCCGCTAAGATTTGTTTATATTCAAACTTCAGGACATTAATATGATATTACAGACGACTTCTAACGCATTAATCTCCGCTCATCAAACATACACTAGTACTATATTGGCATCAGGCGATCGGTCAGCTCATTTGTTAATTAACTCGTACACATTTTATGATAAAATTGTATACATTGTCGGCACATTATTAAAATCTATTTTCTGCGTTTTAATATAATTGCGCGCGTATTTTCCGCTCATTACTTTTAAATATTTAACTTAGTTACACGCATATATTTTTAAACATGCCTACAAAATCGCAAGCGGCCATATTTAGGCAAACTATAAAATCTATTAGTCGGCTCAGAGAGATCGCATTGGCATTACACAAAGGTGACTCAAAATCTAACAAATCGGAGTAACAAATGCGCGTTTTAAAGACCTATGGAGATTGCTTTGGGCCCGGGGAAGCCCATAGCCTTCGGCACGATTTTTGATTTTGCACTCATAGGACTCGTTGAGCACTCATGCGATTCACCTGTAGCTCAAGTTGGCTCTGCTCATGTTACTCATACTCATTATACTCAGTCGGCTCACTCTACACATTCTGCTCATTCTACTCATGATATTTGCAAAAGCTCCGCCCCATCGTTTACAAACATTTGAATCAAATAGAGTAACAAAAATTAACTCAAATTCACTCACACTTAAGTGGCGTCATGTACCTTCCCAATTAAATCCTGCTGACTGTGCAAGCAGAGGATTATCAGCTCAAGCTCTCTCCGCTCATGATTTATGGTGGTCTCCTCCATGGCTCAAATTGCCAGAGGATACCTGGCCCAAGATGCCTTCAGCTCATACTCGACAAGACTTGCCAGGGCTCAAACCAAAATACGTACCATGCAATTTCTCGATACCCGGTGTCGATAGTGATCTGCTCACTCGCTTCAGCTCTTTAGAAAAACTAACTGGTGTCACTGCCTACATGAGGCGATTCATTCGTAACTGTAAACTAAATTCAAACTCGCGACAACTAGGCCCTCTAACTGTAAGTGAACGTAGAGAAGCATTACTCTTCTGGATCCGCTCTGTACAGCAGAATGCATTCGCAGAAGATATTCGCCGCCTGCAAACCGATAGAATCTGCACAGTACGACTACAACGTCTGTCGCCTTTTACGCAGGACGGTCTCCTCAGAGTAGGAGGTAGACTCACTCGTTCGGAACTCACATACGATGCTCAACACCCATACATTTTGCCTAGTTCTAGTCCGCTCGTAGACCTCATAATAGATCACTATCATCGCATACACTGCCACCCTGGCACGGACACGCTACATGCTATTTTACGTCAGCAATTTTGGATATTATCTGCCCGCCGCATTATAAGGCACAGAACGTTTAAATGCATAAGATGTTTCCGTTGCCGCGCTCAGCCCGAAGTACCTATCATGGCTGACCTGCCAGCTGATAGAGTCATACCTCAGCCCGTATTTAGTCACGTATCAACAGATTTCGCCGGACCGTTTCTGCTCAAATCAAGTCAATTACGTAATGCTAAGTTAATTAAGGGATATTTTTGCATATTTGTTTGCCTCACTACAAAGGCGGTTCACTTAGAACCAGTCTCATCGCTCACTGCCGAAGCGTTTATTGCAACATTACAAAGGTTCTGCTCACGTAGCGGACTTCCGGTATTGATACGTTCGGATTGTGGCACAAATTATGTAGGAGCTAGGAATCATCTACTAGAGGTACAACAATTTCTCAATGACAATAACGACGCCATTTCTCATAAACTCTCAACTCAAAATATAACTTGGTTACTCAATCCGCCTAAAGCCCCATGGATGGGAGGTATCCATGAGATTAATGTTAAATCCACAAAGCAACTTCTATACCGTGTTATCGGTGAGCAACACCTCACTTTCGAGGAATTCTTAACTCTGCTCACTAGAATCGAAGCTGTGTTAAACTCTCGGCCCATCAGTCCACTTTCGTCCGATCCCACGGACTATCAGCCCCTTACTGCTGGCCACTTTCTCATTGGCCGTCCGCTCACAGCTCTCCCCGAGCTGACTCTAGATGAAAGAGTAATATCTCCGCTCAAACGCTTTCAGCTCATTCAATCACTCTCTCAGCGCTTTTGGAACCTTTGGACCAAGTCCTACCTCCATACCCTTCAAATCCGCTCCAAATGGCTTTCCTCTTCCTCTCCACCCAAAATTGGAGAACTGGTTCTGCTCAAGGAGGACAATTTGCCTCCTCTACAATGGAAGATGGGAAGAATCTCACGTCTGCTACCTGGGAAGGATGGAGTCATCAGAGTTGTGGACTTGGACACGACTCAAGGCCAGCTGCGGAGGCCTGTCGGCAAGATTGCCCGGCTCCCACTGGATTCTGCTCAGGATGGGGCTCAGCTCGCCGCCTGTGCGGGCCCCCCAGGATGATCGCGCCAACCCTAGTGCGACGTTTAGAATAAACACAAAGGACATCACTACGTGAAGTATGGCCGACCGACTCAGGGGCGCTGTCAGAGAGTGACGAACACTTGCAATTAGATCACCTTCCGCGCCGGATGCATTTTCAGCTCATCCCGAAACCTAGTGAACGCGAACGCGTGTGCGCATATTTATTTGTGCTCGTTAATATAATACCAAATTCGCCGGCGAACCGCGATAAATCTATCGATAATCCGCTCAACAGCTGTGTAGTGTAGTGAGAAGAAACCTCCGCCCAGATACAGAACCACCAGCTCAACAATATGGTCAGTCCCAGATTTCTCCAGCCCTCACATTAACCTATATACCTACTTCCCTCAGCTCAAAGTCGTATGTGTAAGTTCCTAGCTTACACAATATCATTTAAACTTCCGCAGTAGCAAATGTTTTGATAGTTATGATAATTATGATGATGATGCTGCGTCGAGTTTGATCTTTTGTCCTTGGAAGAGAGACGTACGGTTGATATGTGTCTGTTATACGATATCGCTAATAGTAAAGTTGATTGCCTACCTTGTATCTGAACTTACCTACCGCACACCGAAATATCGCACCAGGAACACCCCGCTGCTACACGTACCTGCATGCAACACAAATTATGCAAATAATTTTGTCCTATCACGCCATATTCGCTCATATACTAGAAGCTTTTGTAGTGTGGACCTATTCAAACATAAAAAATTTAAATTTAAAAGTGAAACTATTAAAACGTTAAAAAATAAATGAATACGCATAATCAAAAAATTAACCAAAATAAAAATTACATAAAATATAAAACACTTACCTAGTGTTTTTAACACCATGTTGGCTATTGCTGTACGACCTGCACTACTTATCACACGACACCTTAGTACTCACATGATGAATTTGTATATTCTTGCTACATTTCATTAACTACATTTGTAACAATACTATAAATATGTAGTTTTGTTTAATACTACCATTGAACTGAGAGCTGCTTTTAAATTTTAATTTATAGGGACCTAGGCGATTTTTCTATATTAATTAAGTGCCTTTCTATTTAGCTACTTGGCTGTACACTCTGTTAAGATCTGTAATACCTGTTATTGGCCATATTCATTGTTAATTGCTTAGTGTTAATTTTTTTTATGTAAACGCTGTTGGTATTTTAATAAAGAAAAATAAAAAAATAAAAGTTTATTGTTCAAAAACGTAAAGTTACCAATGCTTTGTTTGAAATGATAATAATTCTATACTTACTTTTAATATAAATTATTTGTTTATATCTACATAAAATGTAATTTTAATATTATTATCTAATGTTAATTATTACTTTTTTAAGCGAATACTACTATATTACCTGCAAACTCTGTAGTATCTCAATTTTTTTTATATTATGATAATATTATGCTTATTGTCTAATGGTAATTATCAAAATTCGATTTTTGATAAATGTTTGGTACTTACTTAACGTGTAACATGGCTCTTTATTAATTAAATTCTTGCACATACATCTTAACAAAATGAAATTAATAATTTGATTATTTTAAATACTTATTAAATACTTATTGTTCGAAATAGTTAGGTACATACGTAATTAAAATATCAATGCTATTTGACTACAAGAAAAGGAAAACTATCAAAAACCGAAATAATTTTACTAATAGACTTAATAGTTCCAGTTATTAGAAGGTATAGTAGGCTTAGAGAAAATGAATTTCATAAGACTCTGGCCAATGATTAGCGATATCGTATAACAGACACATATCAACCGTACGTCTCTCTTCCAAGGACAAAAGATCAAACTCGACGCAGCATCATCATCATAATTATCATAACTATCAAAACATTTGCTACTGCGGAAGTTTAAATGATATTGTGTAAGCTAGGAACTTACACATACGACTTTGAGCTGAGGGAAGTAGGTATATAGGTTAATGTGAGGGCTGGAGAAATCTGGGACTGACCATATTGTTGAGCTGGTGGTTCTGTATCTGGGCGGAGGTTTCTTCTCACTACACTACACAGCTGTTGAGCGGATTATCGATAGATTTATCGCGGTTCGCCGGCGAATTTGGTATTATATTAACGAGCACAAATAAATATGCGCACACGCGTTCGCGTTCACTAGGTTTCGGGATGAGCTGAAAATGCATCCGGCGCGGAAGGTGATCTAATTGCAAGTGTTCGTCACTCTCTGACAGCGCCCCTGAGTCGGTCGGCCATACTTCACGTAGTGATGTCCTTTGTGTTTATTCTAAACGTCGCACTAGGGTTGGCGCGATCATCCTGGGGGGCCCGCACAGGCGGCGAGCTGAGCCCCATCCTGAGCAGAATCCAGTGGGAGCCGGGCAATCTTGCCGACAGGCCTCCGCAGCTGGCCTTGAGTCGTGTCCAAGTCCACAACTCTGATGACTCCATCCTTCCCAGGTAGCAGACGTGAGATTCTTCCCATCTTCCATTGTAGAGGAGGCAAATTGTCCTCCTTGAGCAGAACCAGTTCTCCAATTTTGGGTGGAGAGGAAGAGGAAAGCCATTTGGAGCGGATTTGAAGGGTATGGAGGTAGGACTTGGTCCAAAGGTTCCAAAAGCGCTGAGAGAGTGATTGAATGAGCTGAAAGCGTTTGAGCGGAGATATTACTCTTTCATCTAGAGTCAGCTCGGGGAGAGCTGTGAGCGGACGGCCAATGAGAAAGTGGCCAGCAGTAAGGGGCTGATAGTCCGTGGGATCGGACGAAAGTGGACTGATGGGCCGAGAGTTTAACACAGCTTCGATTCTAGTGAGCAGAGTTAAGAATTCCTCGAAAGTGAGGTGTTGCTCACCGATAACACGGTATAGAAGTTGCTTTGTGGATTTAACATTAATCTCATGGATACCTCCCATCCATGGGGCTTTAGGCGGATTGAGTAACCAAGTTATATTTTGAGTTGAGAGTTTATGAGAAATGGCGTCGTTATTGTCATTGAGAAATTGTTGTACCTCTAGTAGATGATTCCTAGCTCCTACATAATTTGTGCCACAATCCGAACGTATCAATACCGGAAGTCCGCTACGTGAGCAGAACCTTTGTAATGTTGCAATAAACGCTTCGGCAGTGAGCGATGAGACTGGTTCTAAGTGAACCGCCTTTGTAGTGAGGCAAACAAATATGCAAAAATATCCCTTAATTAACTTAGCATTACGTAATTGACTTGATTTGAGCAGAAACGGTCCGGCGAAATCTGTTGATACGTGACTAAATACGGGCTGAGGTATGACTCTATCAGCTGGCAGGTCAGCCATGATAGGTACTTCGGGCTGAGCGCGGCAACGGAAACATCTTATGCATTTAAACGTTCTGTGCCTTATAATGCGGCGGGCAGATAATATCCAAAATTGCTGACGTAAAATAGCATGTAGCGTGTCCGTGCCAGGGTGGCAGTGTATGCGATGATAGTGATCTATTATGAGGTCTACGAGCGGACTAGAACTAGGCAAAATGTATGGGTGTTGAGCATCGTATGTGAGTTCCGAACGAGTGAGTCTACCTCCTACTCTGAGGAGACCGTCCTGCGTAAAAGGCGACAGACGTTGTAGTCGTACTGTGCAGATTCTATCGGTTTGCAGGCGGCGAATATCTTCTGCGAATGCATTCTGCTGTACAGAGCGGATCCAGAAGAGTAATGCTTCTCTACGTTCACTTACAGTTAGAGGGCCTAGTTGTCGCGAGTTTGAATTTAGTTTACAGTTACGAATGAATCGCCTCATGTAGGCAGTGACACCAGTTAGTTTTTCTAAAGAGCTGAAGCGAGTGAGCAGATCACTATCGACACCGGGTATCGAGAAATTGCATGGTACGTATTTTGGTTTGAGCCCTGGCAAGTCTTGTCGAGTATGAGCTGAAGGCATCTTGGGCCAGGTATCCTCTGGCAATTTGAGCCATGGAGGAGACCACCATAAATCATGAGCGGAGAGAGCTTGAGCTGATAATCCTCTGCTTGCACAGTCAGCAGGATTTAATTGGGAAGGTACATGACGCCACTTAAGTGTGAGTGAATTTGAGTTAATTTTTGTTACTCTATTTGATTCAAATGTTTGTAAACGATGGGGCGGAGCTTTTGCAAATATCATGAGTAGAATGAGCAGAATGTGTAGAGTGAGCCGACTGAGTATAATGAGTATGAGTAACATGAGCAGAGCCAACTTGAGCTACAGGTGAATCGCATGAGTGCTCAACGAGTCCTATGAGTGCAAAATCAAAAATCGTGCCGAAGGCTATGGGCTTCCCCGGGCCCAAAGCAATCTCCATAGGTCTTTAAAACGCGCATTTGTTACTCCGATTTGTTAGATTTTGAGTCACCTTTGTGTAATGCCAATGCGATCTCTCTGAGCCGACTAATAGATTTTATAGTTTGCCTAAATATGGCCGCTTGCGATTTTGTAGGCATGTTTAAAAATATATGCGTGTAACTAAGTTAAATATTTAAAAGTAATGAGCGGAAAATACGCGCGCAATTATATTAAAACGCAGAAAATAGATTTTAATAATGTGCCGACAATGTATACAATTTTATCATAAAATGTGTACGAGTTAATTAACAAATGAGCTGACCGATCGCCTGATGCCAATATAGTACTAGTGTATGTTTGATGAGCGGAGATTAATGCGTTAGAAGTCGTCTGTAATATCATATTAATGTCCTGAAGTTTGAATATAAACAAATCTTAGCGGGCGCGTTAGAAACAAAATAACGTAATGAAAACAATGTAAGTAGGTATGAGCAGGTTCAATCTCAATAATGTGCCGACTTATTCAAAACAGCTGTAACGTAACACCTATAATATATTTGTATAAACACAGAACGTCGATAAGAATTCTTATTTAAAACAGCTGTAACGTAATACCTAATAATATTTTTGTATAGACACAGAACGTAGATAAGATATGAATTCAATGTGAAGGTCACTATTTATTCTATGAAGAATACCTAATTGAGAATGAATGTAACCAGCTGTTGTTTACGCACGGGCGCCGTGTAGGTACCTATTACCTACAGAATGCACAAAAATCAAGTACCGAAGCGAGCCGACGATGTTTGTATGGGCACTTGAGATGTTATGCGACTCATAACTATTAAAATAATGCTAAGTTAATTAATATTGTGTTTTAAAAATTGAGAATATGAAGATATAAACGTTATATATAGATAAAATACTTAGTAATGCAACGACGATTCACAATTCTATTATGAGCCGAACGTAATTCACAATACGCACTAGTTATTACTTGTTTTATATGCGAATCAAACATTAAAATATTTTGTATGTAATTAAGAGCTGAGAAAATTATATGAGATATTATTGGCACAAATTATGTATTAGGTACGTTAGGGAAGTTCTGGAATGTTCGAGTTCTTTGTTCGACAATAAGCCGACAACCTACCCACTATTTTTTTTTTTTTTTTTTGGGTTTTTCCTATGAATTTATGGGCCGAAATATGCACAAAATAATTTAAATAATTAACATATAGGTTAATATCAAAGTACAGAATAGGGGTTTAATGTTAAATTGGACAAAATATAAACAATCGAGCTGATTTTATGTGCAGATTTGGGCGGAGTGGAACTGTAGGTGCTGGTTCTAATGAGGCCCAACGCCGGTAATAGGGAGAAGGGCTTCACGAAGGCTCGATGGGCCAAGAAGTGTGTAAGCTAGGAACATACGACTTTGAGCTGAGGGAAGTAGGTATATAGGTTAATGTGAGGGCTGGAGAAATCTGGGACTGACCTTATTGTTGAGCTGGTGGTTCTGTATCTGGGCGGAGGTTTCTTCTCACTACACTACACAGCTGTTGAGCGGATTATCGATAGATTTATCGCGGTTCGCCGGCGAATTTGGTATTATATTAACGAGCAAAAATAAATATGCGCACACGCGTTCGCGTTCACTAGGTTTCGGGATGAGCTGAAAATGCATCCGGCGCGGAAGGTGATCTAATTGCAAGTGTTCGTCACTCTCTGACAGCGCCCCTGAGTCGGTCGGCCATACTTCACGTAGTGATGTCCTTTGTGTTTATTCTAAACGTCGCGCTAGGGTTGGCGCGAACAGATATGTAAATTTTTTCTGAATGCGTTCCAGACGACTTTTATATATGATGTTCTGCGGGACCATATCGGACTGTTCTACTCTAAAACACTTCTTACGAATGCCAAATAAACGATTTTAAGTGCCGAAATGCTCGTAAATGGCTTACATACTCGAAGAACAAAGCCCAGATTCTTGTAGGCTCTATTAATTACGTTTTCAACATGATCATAAAATGATCAAAAAATGTTAATGATAAGCATGAGATAGTACTTTTTGCTGATGACACTTCACTAATTTTTAATGTGAAGCGACGACAATCTAACAATGACGAGGTAAATAGTGCTCTCTCAAAAATAGTACATTGGTTTAATGCTAATAATTTACTGTTGAATTCTAATAAAACAAAATGTTTAAAGTTCAGCTTGCCAAATGTTACGCAGGCACAAACCAATATACTATTAAATAATGAGAAAATGAAATTAGTAGACACCACTGTATTTCTAGGTATAACATTAGATAGTAAGTTACAGTGGGGACCACATATTGCTAAATTGGCAGATAAGCTGAGTTCTGCAGCATACGCTGTTAAAAAAATTAGAGAAATTACCGACATAGAGACCGCGCGATTAGTTTACTTTAGCTATTTTCATAGCATAATGTCGTACGGCATCCTCTTGTGGGGAAACGCTGCGGACATTAATACAATATTTGTGCTGCAGAAACGTGCTATACATTCTATTTATAAGATGTCGACTTTTGAATCTCTAAGGGAAAAGTTTAAAGAAATAAAAGTTCTGACGTCGCATCTCAATACATTTTGGAAAATGTGTTATATGTAAGAAAGAATCTAAACAACTTCAAAAAGAAATGTGATAATCATTGTGTAAACACTAGAAATAAGAACAAGTTAGATATGCCAGTGTTCAGACTAAGCAAAGTTAGTAAATCCTTTAAAGGCCAATGTATACGCTTATACAATATAATCCCAGAAAAGGTTCAAAACTTTCCCATTAGTAAGTTTAAAAAAGTTGTTAAAGAACGTTTGTGTGCCAAAGCGTATTATAAAATTAATGACTTTCAATAAAAGTTTCAGTAAGGCATATTACATCAGGTTCCTTATCATATTATGATTTTAGCTTTGCAAGTGCAATTTCAAGTTGACACCTTTTGTCAGGGTAGCAATGCTAGCAATGTTTGATGTATAATCTTAATTTTTTACTTTTGGCTTGTCACGAAAAAGATCTTTTGGCTTAAAATAGTCAGTAATGTATTTTTGTATTTTATTGTCAGTGTTACATATTTTATAATAGTTAGGTTTAGTTAGATCTAAGTTATTTTGATTTTGATTTTTAATATAATTTTTATAATGAAATTGATTTTTACGCATAATATAATGTGTGTGTTGTTTTTGATTAGTAATAGTATTGTATGTATATATTGTATATATGTATTTTGGATTTTTTTACAAATGTTCGTTATAATATCTTTCTAGAGCTATAGTTTAAGAATTTATTTTCATAGTATATTTGATCAATAGTATAGTTAATTTTATTACAGATGTTTATTTTGTTTATTACATGAATATTGCTAAGATTTACAAATAATATAAAATATTAATAAGCGCTGGCGAGTACTACTTGGGGTGAGCTAACAGTTAACACAATTTGTGTAGGTCCGAAAAGCTCACTAGCTTTTGATAGTATTTACACATCGTCGTTGAGCTATAACTGTTTAAGTATTTTCATAACAAATTTTAACGTGAGCGAACGACAAAGACTTGCTTTACGCTTAAGCCTCGCGCTCTCATTTCCTTTCAGTCATTACAAGTCGCACTAAGGAAATATAAAATGTACTTACAGTGTTTTCCATATTTATAAACTCTATGAATGATCTTCCAGTAACTTTTAAATGATCTTGTTTATAGTAAAACGTGCATCAATCCAATCCTAAATCTTAGAATTTATACGTAAGTATATTTGTGATTTTTTTATTTTTTAAATATTACTCAAAGGAGACTCATGTTGACTCAATTTTTTCTTTGAAAACCAAAATCAACATTGGATTTTATGAATTTTGTATTCTTTTCATTAAAGAAATACAATTTAGAAAGTCCCGCTCTCAACGAATAATATAAAAAAAGTCAAAATCACTATTATAGGTGTCCATATAGATATTGAAGTACCCTTTTTTGTGTGAGAGTTCCCTTGATTTCTCATGGAATCCAGCACCAGGTCTAACATTTAGTGACAGTTAAGCCAACTTAGAAGAAAACGCTTTACAATAAAAAAGGATTATCAAAATCGGACTACTCGGTAAAAAGTTATGCGTAGTCATACTTAAAAAAATATAATATTTGCGTTGACTTGAGAACCTCCTCCGGTTTTTTCGTCGGTTTAAAAGTAAATTCTAATTGTAAAATAATGAAATGCCAATTAAAAATTTATTAAAATATACTTAAAACACTTTTCTGTAGTAAACATAAGCACTGCAAGCATTATTGTAAAAATATAAAACACTTACAGCTGTGGTGTTCTAGTGAGGTCCCTAGAAAGGATCGATATGGAATGAAACAAATCTTTTAACGCAGCCTTATAAAAACTCTGCATTCTTTAAATACTTACAAACGCAAAGATTAATCCGATTAGGATCTGTAGCAATAATTGCCAGGTGTTATTTTATAATTGCATAATATTTATTTATTTATTGTTCCACAATAACAATATTTTTTATTGATACCATTATTTTTATTTGTTTGTTTTTAGAGACACGAAAGTTTTTAGTAACTACACAGGTTACTGTTATACAAGTAATGATTTTTAAGTGCCTTTTGATCTAATGGTAATTTTTTTCTAATATAGGGTCACTGACTACAAATGCATTTTTTTTAAAGGACGCATTTACGAAAAGTTGTTTAGCAGGTTTCCATACTCGGAAACCTGCTAAACAACTTTTGGACATATCTTTAGAAATATTTGGTGCTATAAATCCAGACAGTGATCTAATAAAATGAACCTTATTTCCACGCATTAAGATTCAAGCACAACAGCAAAAATAATGAAAATTTTGAGGAAATATACTTTTTTCTAAATTAATTTTAATACTGTTAAATCATTTTTAACCCACTTTAAGGTGATTATATCCGCTATCTTTAATTATTTTCAAACAAACAAAATAAACTACATAGGAGCAGACAAAATATCCTAGCTACGACCTCTTTTTGTAAATTCTGGGTGAAGAGGTTCTGTCTGGAAAATTGTTTTACTATACTAGAATGATTTCTAGTATCTTTTTACGTGTTATTTAATCATTTTTCAGATAAAGAAGAACTCTATTAGTGACAATTATTAGTTTTGTATGATTTGGTTCCATTTAGTCGCAAAATTGACCGAAAAATAGATATTTTGTATCAGATTTGTAAACGCGCCCTTAGGTTAGTTGGTATTTTTAAAAACCGGCCAAGTGTGAATCGGACTTGCGCATTAAGAGTTCCGTACACAACAGCTAAAAATTTATGTTTGTTGTATGGAGGGATTGCAATCTGGCTACTTCGAAATTCGAAAATCCGGATTTTCCGGCGTTAAATAAAATCCGGAATTTTCATCTTATAAAGTATGTATATAAAAATAAGTTAACGAAGGGAAAATTCTTAACTTCAAATATTTCACCACTTTTTTTCAGTTTACTTAGAGACGAAAGTTCAAAAACAAAATTTTCAATTAAAAATTGTGTAACTTATTGAAAAACATTTTTTTTCTTTATTTTTCATTGTGAATCAATTCTTTAAAGTGTTGTAAACTACATCATAGTGCAAGATTACTTTCAATGAAATATAATTAGTGAAAGTGCAAACTATTTTGATTTATTTCAATGTTAATGCTAAAACTGGTTCTTAATCTGATAAAAAAATCAATTCATGGGTGTATGTATAGGTCAACTTTTCTCACTAAATCAAATTACTTTGTACAGGACTGTATAATTCCACAGGGTTTCAACCGCCGGCTCAGATTAGACTCGAAAATAGCAAGGTTACACCGATTTGGGCAGAGCCGGGGCGATAATAAAACACTATTTTTTGCTTACCTGGCTCATGGCAATGCCGTATAGAGAGACCTTATTCTATAAAAAAGATATTTACAATTTAAAGCTTACCATAAAAGTTGCTTTGTGGATTTAACATTAATTTTATGGATGCCTGGAGATCCACGGGGCTTTGGGCGGATTGAGTAACCAAAAATGTATTCTGAGCTGAGAGCATATGAGAAATGGCGTCATGAAATGTTTCATGACGCCATTTCTCAATGTCGATTTCTCAAAGACAAAATCATGTCTTTGAGAATTTGTTGTACACCTAGTAGATGATTCCTAGCTCCTACATAATTTGTGCCGCAATCTGAACGTATCAATACCGGAAGTCCGCGACGTGAGCAGAATCTTTGTAATGTTGCAATAAATGCTTCCGCAGTGAGCGATGAGACTGGTTTCAAGTGAACCGCCTTAGTAGTGAGACAAAGAAATATGCAAAAATATCCTTTTATCAACTTAGCATAACGTAATTGACTTCATCTAAGCAGAAACGGACCGGACGGACGAGCAAAATCGGTTGATACGTGACTAAATACGGGCTGAGGTATGACTCTGTCAGCTGGCAGACCAGCCACGACAGGTACTTCGGGCTGAGCGCGGCAACGAAAACATCTTTTGCATTTGAACGTTCTGTGCCTTATAATACGGCGTGCAGATAATATTTTAAATTGTTGACGTAAAATAGCACGTAGCGTGTCTGTGCCAGGGTGGCAGTGTATGCGATGATTGTGATCGATTATGAGGTCTACGAGCGGACTAGAACTAGGCAAAATGAATGGGTTGAGCTTCGTATGTGAGATCCCGACAATGTATAAGTAGGTTTAATATCAATAGTGTGCCGACAACTTTATAACAGCTGTAAAGTAACCTATAATATATTTGTATAAACACAGAGCGTAGATAAGAATTTAATGTGAAGGAATTCAATGTGAAGGTCACTATTTATTCTATGATACCTAATTGAGAATGAATGCAAACAGATGTTTACGGCGCGGGCGTACCTATTAACTCTTCTATAAGCGATCGGGCGGACCATAGCGAGCCGACGATGTATGTATAGGCATGGAATGCAAGTTGTAACTATAAGAATTCCATTTTAATTAATATGGTGTTTGAAAGTGGATATCATGAATATATAAACGTTATTTATAAACAATTAGTAATGCAAAGACGATTTACTATTAAGTTATGAGCCGATAGTAATTCACAATATGCACAAGTTATTTTATATACATGCACATTAAAATATTTCGTAACTAATTATGAGCTGAGAAAATGTTATGTGATATTGGCACAAATTATGTATTAGGTACCTAGAGAAGTTCTGGAATGTTCGTTCTTTGTTCGAATATGAGCCGACAAGTACCTACCCACTATTAGATTTTTTTAAATCTTGGGTTTTTTTCCTATCTATTTACGCGGTTTAATGTTAAATGTGCCGAAATAATTGCAGAAAATTAAAAAAATGCAACGTAATAATGGCCGGTACCTACGATTTGCAGGTTCCATTATTTGGTTAAACGGGAATAAAAAAAAAACCTTTTATTGTGCTCGGTAGAAAACTCCGAATAAGATAAATCGCAAATGGAAGACTGTCATTCTACTCCAGAAGGTCGATTCTGCTAATTAAATCTTACAATAATACAGTTTCGTTACAGTCCCGATATATTAAATCAGCAAATAGGTATTCTCATTAACGTCAAACCAACGTTTAAAGTGTTTTGATTGGTTAAAACTCCAAAATTCAGTTGATGATATCAAGACGATTCATTTATAATTCATTGAAATTAAATTGAAAGTCTAAGTTAAATACGAGAATCGGGGTTAAGTACTACAGTATTAGCCGCTGGTAAAGCTAGTAATAAATAATTACATAAACACAATTCTATGCATACATTACAAATATGCCAAACGCACGGAGATGAGGTGGATTATGAAGTGACATTGGGAATTAATATTCTAATTATGTGCTGTCGATACCAGCCGTTTCAGGATGCTCAAAGTTTGTCAGCAATCTGCATCCAAGCGTTGACTAAGCGCCTTCAATCAGTATTTAGTATGTATTAGGTAGTCAATAAAAAGATAAATTATTTCGTGAAAAATCATAAACTAATAATCAAACAGTCAACAGACATCTCGTACAATTGGATAAGCGTAAGAATGCTCACCACGTACGTGTGTTTGATTTTCAGATCTATTGTATTAGCACAGAGTTCTATTTACAGTGCATTCCGATTTTTGTACAGTGCATAAAAAAATAAAAAAATAATGTTCAGTAATATTATTCTGTCCTTTATACATTAAAATATACTTCCAAAAGTTTATTTTCTACGGGATTCTTTTCAAATCGCTTGTCGATATTATATCCATAAGTAGCTAAATTTTATTAAAAACTAAATTCACTTACAAAATCCAATTACAACAATATTTGCTCATGCCAGCTGTGAGATATAATTTTAGCAAATGTTCAAACTTTAATCTTACGTGATACTTCACCTGTCGTATGTATGTACAGAATGTTTCCCCAATCAGTATCCAAACTTTCAGGAGTGGATATACTCTTGAATATAAGCAACTTTTACAATGGGACCAACTTCCTACCTGAAAATAAAAATCAGCTGTTTCCTACAAAATGGTATCTATGTGGTAGCCCTTTTGTATAAAACAGCTGATTTTTTTGGCATTTTTGTTACATTATTTTGATCCATCTCGTAGGGTTCAGCCAGCGTTTGCAATGTAAACGCAAAAAAATGTGTTTATTTACGACATTAGAAACCTCTTTAATTTTATCAGTGTTTCTCTTACTATATTATGCATGTTATATACATATAAGACTTCCTCTTGACTTCACTGTATCTATTTAAAAAACCCGCATCAAAATCCGTTGCGTAGTTTTAAAGATCTCCGCATACATAGGGACAGACAAAAAAAGCAACATTATTATATACTATGTAATGATGACCGTTTTAGTATTTTATTTAAATTCAATTTTGGGTTAAGTATAATTGTGTTGTAATTCCAGTGTTGCCAACTCTGTTTTTGCGAAACTACTAAACTCGTGTCGTTTTCTATTAAAAGATTACGTATTATAACTATAAACTTAGGAGTCCCTAAAATTATTTTCAGGGATTTTGAGTTTAGAAAAACCACTGCATTTTCAGTTTTAATATTAAATTGAAAATATGATAATTTTACCGCTAAATTAAATTAAAGAAAAACATAGTAGGAAATATTACGTATATATAAATTAAATCGGTAGTTTTAAGCGACTTACGGACGCGTGCTACTATGTGCTATTATGATAAGGTGTCATAATACCACATAATAGCAGGCCATTTTGCATATTATGATTACTGTCTAGCTATTTTCTACAATACCACTACTAACAACTAAATTCCTACTAAAGAGGGAATAAAATACTAAATTTAGTAGTAAAACTTTGTAAAACATCTAAGTTTGCAACATTAATTCTGACCTGAAAGGATGGACTGAACGGTAATAAAAATCGAGTGTAAAATAAAACCGGCCAAGTGCGAGTTGGCAAGAGGAGTTCCATACAAAACGGAAAAAAATCACGTTTGTTGTATGTGAGCCTCAAATTTTATATTATTCTGACAGACACATAAACTGCGTCATAGTGCAAGAACACATTCAATCAAATTTTATTACGAAATATGCAAACTTTTAACATTTATTGGTATTGGAAAATAAAGGCTGGTGTATAAACACGAAAACAAAATCAAATTTAAATATGGTACTGTCACAAAAGAAAGAAAATATTCTATAAAAGAAATCTTGTCAATTTACTAAAGAATTATTATTAAGAAAATGTTGAATTACGTTACTTATTTGTTTAATTGCTAGTCTGTTTTCATTTTAAACACGTTTTTCTCTCACGATATGGACGTATCGTCCGTAAAAGCCGCACAAATTGTTGCTCTAATGCAGCAAGGCCTAGACCAACGAACAATTGCTACAGATTTAAATGTAAACTAGTCTACGGTTTCCCGAGTTTACAGAAGGTTTATGGATACAGGTTCACTCAAAAGAAGATGTGGAATCAGCAGAACTCGGGTGACAACGTCTCGTGACGACAGAGGCTTATTGTGACAACTTCCTTGTGTAATTGGTTTTTAACGTCTATAAGCATTAAAAATGAGCTCACAGGGAAGCTCGACTAAGATTTGCTCGTGAACAATTAACGTGAACAGACTAGTCTACCGCAGATGACGAGAGCGATATGCTAGCATTGCATTGAGGAGAGGGTTCCATTTGGAGGCCGGTCTTGTATGGGTTGGGGCGGTATATCGATGGATGCTCGAACTGAACTTGTGTTTACTGACACAGACACACATGGCCGTGGTAACTGTGGTTTAACATCACATCGCTGTATAACGGAGATATAGGATCCTCATGTGGTACCTTTTAGCGGATTTATAGGTGAAAACTTCATTCTGATGTACACACACCGGCATATTTAGCGGAACATAAAATAAAGGTTTGATATCAGTATCATATAAGGTTTCTGGCTGGTTTATACGTCATTTAATTTAAAAAGAAATATTTTTAAATTAAGAAAACAACTGAACATCACATTTTATGCAATTGTTTTAATTTTATTCAAATACACCTTATCTGGAGCGAACTTCGAGTATTTCTTCCTTCTGAGTTTGATTTAAAATTTCATTGAAATACTGTTTTTTGTTAGTTTTCTTTTTAATCGCGTATCTTTTTGGAGTTGAGGACTGAATTATGCCTCACTTAACCCCAACGGAGATTGCCAGGGCACTCGAAATGCGAAGAAATCGTCAAACCTACAGAGTGATATCCAGAGATCTTCGTCGACCAGTTTCAACGATCCATCGCAGTATTCAACATTTCAGGGAGACCGGTACTTATGTTAGAAGAGCAGGACAAGGCAGAAAAAGACGCACTTCGAGTAGGGATGATCGTTTCATTCGGCTTCGTGTACGTAGGAACACCCGTTGGACGGCCATCCAAGCCCGACATGAGTTAGAAGCAGTGCGGGGTGTAACCGTAAGTTTTGTGCCCGCCAAGGCTCCAAGGCTCGAGGTAAAACATCGTAGAAACAGGTTAACTTTTGCTCAGGAACATCGACTTTGGAACGCGGACCAATGGAGTAAGGTATTGTTTAGTGATGAGTGCAGAATTCTCTTAAATTAAATTGACGGCAGGCAAATAATATACAGACGCAAAGGAGAACGATACTTTCAGACAAATTTTGAAACTACAGTTACATACGGTGGTGGATCAATAATGGTTTGGGCGGGCATTTGTTTGGGAGCTCGCACAGACTTGGTAGTGATTGACAGAGGGAGTCTTACTGCAGACCGCTATATCAGAGAAGGTTTAGAAGAAAATATCGTACCGTTTGCCCCATATATCGGTGACGATTTTGTATTTATGCAGGATAATGCTCGGCCGCATACTGCTCAGATAACTCAAGCTTATCTTAATGTTATGAATATCACTGTTAGGGAGTGGCCGGCGAGATCACCGGATATGAACCTATATTGGGTTCATGTCCGGTGATCTCGCCGTTTGGGACTTGCTGAAAAGAAAAGTTAAGTCCAGAATTCCAGCTCCTACCAACGTGGGTGAACTGCGAATCGCCGTAGTTGAGGAATGGCGGAGACTATCCCAGGAGACCATCGATAACATCATTCTCAGTATGCCTAGACGGGTAGAAACTTTAATAAGAGCACGTGGAGGAAATACGCGATATTAATCACCATTTTTCTAATTTAATTAATTGTTATTTTAATATTAATTATCACTTTTCCCGGTTACATGAAAAGTTCAAAAATGTACCATTTTTCACAATAGCCTTTAAAAATAGCCCTATAGCCCTATAGCCCAATAGCACTCTAATAAATATACTAATATCTCTAATAATAACTTTAAATAACAAAAGAAGTTGTAGTAAGTAGATTTTAAAATAAAACCATGTTTTTTTTAATTATGGACCTTTTTTTTGTGTTCCGCTAAATATGCCGGTGTGTTTAGAATAATGCTCGTCCGCACACATCGAGACAAATTGATCAATACTTTACTCAGGTTGAGATTCGATCCATGGATTGGCCAGCACGTAGCCCGGACCTCAATCCGATAGAACATGTGTAGGACAACCTAAAAAGAGCTGTATTTACAAGAAATCCGGTCCCAACAACGGTTGCGGTGCTCAAACAATACTCCGCAAGATCGTTTAAAAACATTGAAAAGATCGATGCGAAACCGACTTTAATCAGTTATTAGGGCAAGAGGAGGTAATATACCTTTTTTTTTTTTAAATCTTTTCATGGTATTGTAAAAAATTTAATAATAAAGCCGTTTTGTTCTATTCACTGTTTTATTCCAAAAAGCTGCAAAAAGACCTATACACACGAGAATTGACTTTTTTATCAGATTAAGAACCAGTCTTAGCATTATCATTGAAATAAATCAAAATAGTTTGCACTTTTACTAATTATATTTCATTGAAAGTTATCTTGCACTATGATGGAGTTTATATGTCCGCCAATGTACAATAAATAAAATAATAGCCTAAACTAACGAAGAGTATGTCACGACATGTCTATGGAGGGTTCTATAACTATCAACGCGCAATAGGTTTTCTTTGAATTACCTACTTAATAAGTTATTGTCACAAAGTTATTACGGAAGGTAGGAGAGCGACGGACAGACAGACAGACACACAGACGGATGGGCACAGCGAAATTATAAGGGTTCTTTAAGTATTACGGTACCCTAGCACTAAGCACGACCGAAGCTCGCGGCAATTTTCCGTGTATGTGCTCGAATCCGTTCAGGCAGAAGCTTAGATTAAAACACATAGAAACCGGGTACGCGTATGAAAAGTGAAGTAGATCATACTGAGCCATATCTGCTCAGTTTGTTCGAACGACCCCTCAGTTGTCAAGGTCAAGCGCTAGTGCATACATCTCTCATTATTATAAACATTATGACGGTTTGTGTCGTGTATATCGGAAAAGAATTAAAAAAGCTTCGGACATAACATTTCATATTACGTAAGTATGAAATGTTATGTCCGAACAATTTGACTTGTATTAAGGCAAATATTCACAACATTTTAAAATAAAATCATATTATTTCGCCATCTTGCTGCCCTATTGTGAATTGTGAAAATTCTACTAGTAATAATAAATTTATTTCAAAATTTTCATGGCTTACTAATAGTTGCAACTTTTTAAATATTTTCTGATTTTTTTAACAATCAATTTAAATTATTGCCGATATTAGATAATATAATCCTTAATATATTCCTTAATACCAGTTTAATATAAATCATGTTCACAAATCGTGTTTAGATGGTTTAAAATGAAATATAAGTTATATTTTTACATTTCACGATATTAAGAAAAACAAATACAATAATTTCAATTTAAGAGCAACAATTGTCCCTAAAAACTGTACACACTCCACAACTTTAAAGTTTTGTTTGTGTGCGTGTCGGTATGTAATGCTTACACCAACATCTATTTGTTGCTTGATTCACTTTGTACAATGCGTTTGTTTGAAGACTATCTAGGCCTTATTAATCTAAGGGTCGAACTGACATCAGTTCGGTGGGATGCGATTTTTTCCATGTATGTGCTCGAATCCGTTCAGACCGAACTGACGTCAGTTCTAACTGAAACGATCGGTCTCTCGTCTGTGGGAGCCTTAGTGTGGGGTATTGTTGAATAGATATTTTTAAATTAAGGTAACATGACTTTTTTAAAAAGTCGACCGTTTTTTTGAGTAATCGGCCTCCAAATTTATTTGTAAGTTGGTCCCCTAGCATTTCTAAACTATAGGCGATAGAAAATTGTAATTTTCCACGCTGATAGATCATGCTAAAAACTTTAAGGAATAATACTTTGAACGAAATCGAACAGTAGCTTTGAAGTAATTTGAAAAAACCTATTCCGCGTTGATAGTTACGGAACCCTCCTTAAACATGTCCTGACATGCTCTTGATTTGGTTATTATGTTACGGCTGACTTTCTAACTCCTTTACTTGTTTTCAATTTTCAAAATGCTCTCTTCGTCAGTAATTTTTGGTGACTTCATCATAATTTTATATATTATATATCTACATAGTATAATTTGTTTGTATCGTCAACATTTCTGCCAATTTAAACTTGACCAAGCAAACGTGTTCCGCCACTTTCCTGCGTAACTTTTGATCCAAATTGAAACTCTCATTAACTTATCATGATGGATGACCAAATGCGAAAAAAAATTCTACCGAGTATATATTTTTTCCACAAAACATAGAACATATTTTATACTCCTCTCTCAGCTAATCTAACATTCGTCTCAGCAAATATATACATATTAGTATAAGGGATATAATTAATCTTGCGAACAAAAAATAAGTTGGCGACTGCACATGAGCATACTGTATTACTGAATTTGGCAGTGAATTAATATGTTGGCGACTAAATTACTAAACTGGCGAAAGCACTCAGGTGACAAAAAATACAAAAATCGGCACATAAAAAGTGGCGAAATTTAATCCAAATTGGCACCGCAATTTATAAGTTGGTGACTTAATTTCCGAATTGGTGACTATTATACGATGTAAGCAGCTATAAAACCAAATTGGGCTGGTGAATTAATGAAATGAAAATGTTAAAAATTCAATTTGCAGGCTACGGAAAATCGCATTTTTGGATACTGTTGGAGTTTGTTTTCCTTTGGTATGGGTGTCGTTTTCAAGGTTTTTGGGGGTGCAGAATAATATGAAAATGAAATCCATTTTGAAATTCCAAAATGGCGTACATTTTTTTCATTTAAATTATTATGGGTGTCCTTTTCCAGGTTCTGGGGGTGCTGATTGCTGCGGTTTCAGATTATAAAATTGTCTTCCAATTTCAATTTCCAAAATGGAGAATTTTTATTATAAATATTACATGAATATTAATTTAAAAGTTGTTGCAGATGCTGATTACGATTGATGATTATTAATACCAGCATAAGTAGAACCAGCTATGTAAGCTATAGAATTTTTTGGAAATTTAGGATTTAAAAATAAACTCTTAAAATTGGGATTATTTTTTCAGTAGGATTACCTGTTTTCGAGATAGAAACGATTATAGAAAAAAAATATGGCAATGAGGAAAAGTTTATTTGTTTGCAATAAATGCTTTTTACTGGCACTTTTATAAAAACAGGTTTTTGAGTCACTAAATTTATTTTATGACTTTGTGCAAACTTTGCCGGCTTTTTGTATTTGACGTGAAATTATATCAAAATCATACGATGTTTTAGGCAATTCAAATAATATTGCTTATCGTTGATGACGTAATATTGCAAGCTATGTGCAGCATTTTGCTGAATGATACTTATCTCGGGCCCTACAAATTACTTTAAACAGGTCAGCAACAAAACAGGTCATTTAGATTTATATATATACCCAAAGCCACAGCGGTCGTCAAAACGTACATCCAACCATCCATCCATACATATTTTATTCATCCTAACAAAATTTTTAATAGTACCTACTAGGATAGCGCTATACTGAAATAGCTTCGAAAGCGCGATTCAATACTTTGCGCTGATTATTATTGTTTTCATTTATCTTAACAGGAATACCTTCTTAGAAAATTTTCATATCTGAAATTATTATACGTACTCACATTAGTGATTTTCATAGTTAAGGGTAAGGACGTTTACCTATAAGGCTGATGATGATAGTTTAAATTCCGTAGGCAAGGGACCGCCATTACGCGCGGTTATTACTTTTTTATTACTTTATGATTTGTTTTACCGTGGCCGTCAGATAAGCTCGAAGAAGCTCCGGTTGTTTATACCGAATGAATGATTTAATCATGTCAATGTGATAGAAAATATCAAAGGTGAAGTCTTCCCAAAGGGCTCAAGATTATCATAACATTAGCAATTTATGTGCGTTAAGAAAAACATACTGATTACCAACGGCAATATATTTTCAGAGAATGCGTGTTTAAATAAAATACCTAACTAAGAGCATGTCAGGACAATATATCAACGCGTAATAGATTTTTTACTGAGATGATTAATTTTACTGAAATGAAAGCCTACGTGTTAGTCTAAGCTGTAAACAATAAGTATGCTATATATATTGAAATCCGTCGCATTTTGGTTTTGGCGTAAAAGAGTAATAAATACAATAACAACCACTTGAAACTTCCACTACAATTAGGTACTAGATATATTTTATGGGGTTTCGAAAAAACATCATAACACCCTTGGCGGATTTACTTCGTCTACTCGTTCCATGAGAACCATGATTTTCCAGGAGAATTTCATATGTATGAGTTTATTACATAGCTACCAAAAACTAAATCAAAATTGCATTAATAAGGTGGTTACTTTGCAGAAAAAAGCGTTTTACCTCCACATAAATCTTAAGGAGATTTATTAATGTAAGCTGTGACTGTGGTCTGTAAGTTCTACGTCGAGCTTTCAAGAGCTTTCAGTGCCCGCGGAGCTCACGCGGAAAGCGCTCGCACCACAGGAACTTATCCGGGGATACGAGAACTTTTGTTTACAAAAAAGTTACACAGAAAGGAAAGACGACAGAAATTGTGAAACAAGAAAAATGGACGGATTAAATATAGTAAGTTTTTTTTTCACTTTTTGGATATTTAAATAATTTAGTTTGTATGGAAACAAATATAATCTTTACATAATAAGAACTCTTGATTTTTTTTTTGTTTAGTGATTACTACTATAACTTTTTTATTCATTGTGTGTGTTTTCGTATTTTGTAATATATGAAAAAGTAGATATTTTCAATCACAAAAAACATTGAACAAAACTAGCTACCCTCTAACCTCTAGAACACAAAATATCTATCTATCTATCTATATTAACTCAAAAGAACATTGATATCAATCAAATCAATAAGTTTGTTTGTATGTTTGTTTGTTTGCATTGAATATGCTCCGAAACTACCGGACCGGTTTTATTGAAATTTGGCACAGATATAGTAGACTACGGGAGAAGTACATAAGCTACTTTTTATCACAGAAAAATGTACGGCTTCCGAGAGATTAAATTTTGCACGTACGAAGTCGTGGGCAATATCTAGTATTATACATATATACAGTTAGAGATACACTTATTCAAATGTAACTTTATAATCCTGTATATTTTACATTTAGACGAGAGACGAGACTTTTCTAATTACTCGTAGCTGGTGTGTTTTGAGTTGGTAGACCGGAATGACAAACCTCTTTATCCCATCTTTGTAATAAAATGCCTGGATTTTACTTATGCCCAAAACTTGTTTGGGTTGTTGCCTTGTGTTTCGTAAAGTAAACAATGTTATATATTACACAAAAGAGGCTTTTTTTAAGGTTCCGTTCCCAAAGGGTAAAAACAGGACCCTGTTACTGAGACCTCGCTGTAATTTTCACAGAAGGTGTATTTCTGATGCCGCTATAACAAAAATATTAAAAACAATCCTATATAAATATTTTGGGCGGGCCTCCCACTACAAACGTGATTTTTTGCCGTTTTGTACGGAGCACTTCGTGTGCGATTCTGACTCGTAATTTGGCGGTTTTTACCTAACATTTTCTTAATTTGAGGAAAAAATAAGTTCATCACAAAAGCTGGCCTTTCTATTGTTCGAACTTTGCCTGCGAGATAATGTGGACGGAGGATGTCCGATTGACGACTCTACGTCTTAATTAAGTAATTGCCATACTTTGCCACAAATGATAAAAGCCGTTGCCTTTTTTACCCGACTGCGCGACGCAAAGGAGGGTAATGTGTTTGTCTATGTATGCGTGTTTGTACCTTTGTGGCACTATTTAGACCAAACGCGTGGGCCGATTTTGATAAAAGATAAGTCGTTTGTTTCGTCATCACGGCGCGGGCGGCGCACAGTGGTTCAAGTTGTATTGGGCGGGGGTATGAAAAAATGTCTTAATGAGTAGATATACGTTGTCATTTAATAACGGTAAGTCTGTTTTGAGGATTTCCGCTCTAAAACTATTAATACCTATTAGGGATCTGAAGATGTAAACATCATATAATATTCATCACGTCTCATTTATAAATTCACGACAGCACTTCCTGGAATATAAACTGTACTCACCTTTATCACAAAATAAATTACAATACTGACTCCACAGTGTATTGGAATAATATTATTTTTAAACAAAAAATTAAAACCGACTACCAAAGTAAAAACGCACAAAAAAGTATGAAATAAAACTTATTTTCTAAATAATACCCTTTTAAAATCGGCTGAAATTTTGTCTATTTCACTACTCAATCATCATAATTTTTAAGTGGGTACCAGCCCGAACAATATCCTAATAAAATTATTATTTTTAAAGAAAAAACTAAGCCGACTTCCAAAGTAAAGTGCACAAAAAATTATGAAATATTCCTATCTTATTCTCCGTATATATTGTTACCCATTTTTTTTTATTCTGCATTAATATTTATGATATACATACAACTTGTGCCTTTTTCATGGATGGTTTAACTAATACAATGCAAAAATAATATTATTAAAATATGCGGTCGAAGTACTGCGGAATATACGAACTACAACTACACACATTACACAATACACATTACACACATTGACGATTTATTCTATTTATTTCATTTCAATATTTTATACTTCGCAAAATTTTTCAGCGGTTACAAAATCTCAACTTGCTTTTGCCCGCAACTTCGTTCGTGTAGCACAAAGCTAAACTTTGTCGCCTGATTTAAAATAATACATAAATACACAATAAAATTTGATATCCAAATAGCCTTCCACATGAAACTTCATTTAAAATCTGACACAAAAAAATTACAATTTTAAATACCTAGTTTTAGTTTCTGACATAAGTGGTTTAAACCGAATAGTCTCTTCGGCTACATCATATTTATTGTAAATATTGTATTATATAATAAAAATAAATCAATTTAATACAACGCGTGAATTGAATTATAAACGTAATTTGCTGAATACATGTTCCTAATGTACATAGGAACATGTATTCAGCAAATAGGTTCCTAATGTACATAGAATACATGTTCGTGTTGAAGGACTATTTATTAGGATTAGAATTAATTATAATAATGGATATAATTAAATACACTTTACATACAAACAAAATAATATTTATATATATTATTAATCATTCTGTTATCAATCTAATATCAATCTTATATTTCTTTTCTTTCGTCGTGCAACAATCCTACTAATATTATAAATGTGAAAGTTTGTATGGATGGATGGATGATTGTTACTCTTTTACGCAAAAACTACTGAATGGATTTTGATGATATTTGGTATGGTAGTAATTTAGGCTCTGGATTAAAACATAGGCTAAGTTTTATCCCGGACGAGTATATATATAATATTCCTGCGGGATACCCGATATAATATTCACGCGGGCGGAGCTGCGGGAAACAGCTAGTATATCAATAATTTTGACTCTCTTACGTCAGTCTCATTGGCAGCTTGCTATGGGTACCTTCGTTTGATTTTTGCATTGTTTCGAAATTCGGAATGTGATGGGGTTACAATCCCGGTAAGATAAATATAATTGTGATTCTTATTATTTCTTTTTCTATTTTATATTTTTAATTCAACAGCCTCCGTGGTCTAGTGGTTAGAGCTTGGCTCTCGACTCGGAGGTCGTGGGTTCGATTCCCGCATTGGAACAACAAAAATGTTGGTTTCAAGTTTGGTTAGGACAATGCAGGCTGATCACCTGATTGTCTGGCAAGAAAGATGATCCTTGCGTCGGATGGGCATGTAAAAAGTCGGACCTGCGCCTGATCTCTCTTGGATTATGAGAGTAAAGGAAGAGACAGTGCTCTTGAGTACTGCGCACATACTTGGGCAGTATAAAATTACTCTAGCGTAACTGGCCTGGTTTCAATGAAACCGGCCACCGTCACCGAAATCGGTGTGAGGGGAGTAATTTTTTTTTAATTTATATTTTTAATTATTTTATCGTTGTATAAAACTCCGAGCAAAGCTCGGTCTCCCAGGTACCTATTTATATTAACCGTTAACTGCTGACATGACAAATTTGTTACACTATAAGGGACGTGACGCCTCACAGGCTACTACTTTGAAAGTTAAATTTTGTTATAAATTGCATTTGGCGTATTCAAAATTGTCTTGATATTTAACTATTGGAATATAATAAAGCAATTATAAATAATATCAATCTTTTGTAATCACAAAGTTTTTATAATTACTTTAGGAGAAAAACACAATTAACACTTATTAGTACTTTTTATCCTTAATTGACATGACATCCATTTTTAGGCATTTGAATAAATCTTACATAAATAATTTGACATATTTAACACTTTTTACTTAGAATCTAATTAATAAAAAAGCAATAAAACGTAAGAGTTTCTTCTGAAAACAAAAATTAGAAATTCTGATATCAACTCAATTTGGCATAAAGCATTGGCAATTTTGGCACAAACATTTTAAACATATGGGATTGTCACACCCGATACACGTGTATGTTGACATTATATGTAGTTTAGGTGGACAAATACTGCATGCCCTTCGCTTGCACTGACTAGTTCCAGGATTTTGGACATCTTCTTCGACCATGTCGTCACCCAGAGCTCGCTTTATCACTATCCGTAACTCTCTTGGTAATTGACTGCACACAACACGGATTTGCATTTGAGGTAGCTCTAGCGAACGGGCTAATTAATGACTTCAGAAAATCTCCTCTGTCTGTAATCTTGGGCGGATGCATATTGTACATTATATAAGTATTCATGGCGCTCAAGTCCACAATGCGATAGAAAACTACCATTGGCCATCTTCTCGTTCGGCGGCTGCTGGAATAAATGGAGCATTTTTTATCCGCTTCATATTTACGACCGATTTTCTTATGAGTATTACTCACGTGCTAAACAACAGATGTCAAGTCCGCCTTCTTCCCCTGTCGTTTTAGCACTAAAACAAAAGCTACTAAGACGCAGGGACGCAGCAAGCGGGGCGAAGGGGTCAATTCTGAGAATTCGCACACGCGACGCTTGTGAGGCTACACGTCACTGGTTAAAGGTTAAAAAGAGGGTTTTGTACTTTCATCGAATACATTCAATTGATATTTTATTCGTACGTACATTTTTTTATAATGTACACTAATATTTACAACAACTTAGATAAACTAATAATAAAATAAATAATTAGGTTAGTACACCGCATTCAACAATATTTTATACTATACTATACCTAAGAGAACAAGCATTGCTCGGAGTTAGTGCGAGAAAAAAAAATTATAAAAGAAAAAGAATTTAAAAAGTTCGTCTGACCGGGATTCGAGCCCGAGACCAATTGATCAACAACGCAAAAAGCCTTACGTAGCTACGTGGCTATCTGACAATGGATGGCAAAATTACTCATATCTTATTAGTATTACACGACGAAAGAAAAAATAAGACAAACTAAGATCCTTATGTCGTCGGCATAAAGGTCAAGTCGGAGGTAAAATAACTTTGAACGGACTCTTAACAATAAATTCGAATTATTTTTGAGCAGATAAAAGCGCAAAAAATGACATAGTCACTGTTCGCGCTTATAGCGCGGCAACACTTCGCGTACCACCGCAGCGCTCACGGGGCACGCGGGGCGCGCGGGGCGGGCGGGGACTGGACGGCGGCGACTAGCATGCGGTCAACGGCAGACACTACACATCATGGGGTAGAATCTTCGAAGAAAAAAAATATACCCAATTTTGGTCCATAGACTAACGGTACTTTGGTGTTTGACAACTAACTTCTTCTCGTCCATTTCATGACGTGAAATTGTCCTGCTCTATGGTAAATTACATCGTTCAAAATTTAAAATTATAAATTCCATCCGCCATTGCAATTTTGTTGTTGTTAAATGAAGACGTCGAGTCGTTTCTCCGTGCTTATCCTCCTGCATTCAAGATTGTGATATTGAAAACCGTGTGTGTGTGTTTAACATGAAGAATATGTGCTGTGTTCCGCATTGCGAAAGCAAGCGTAGTAATGTTAACCTACATCGTTTTCCAAAGACTGAGATAGGACTCAATAAGTGGTTGTAAAATTGCATAAATGGTGCCGGTTTCAATAAATTTAGTTCAGAGAACCTACATTCAATGTTTGTGTGTCATAAACATTTTGAAAAAAGGTTCGTGACTGCTAAATCTCGCCTTCGTCAGTCTGCGTATCCCACATTATTTTCTCTTGAAGAAATAAATTCGGGAATACCCATTTCTGGACAGGACAACAGTGGTAAGTTAAGTTGAATAATTTAATTGCATGATAATTTTTAAAAATGTCTCCTTAATTTCATTATTTTAATTTATCTTAAAAATTAAGAAAGAAAATTAACTTTTTAGTACCTTACGTATGATGAACATTTTCTCTCTTTCAGAAAATCTGAACGTTTTACTGGATCATAATTACAGGCAGACTATAAGACGAAAACATTTTGATCATTCATATTGCAAACCAAAATCACAATTAAAAGAACTTCCAGTGCAAGAAAATATAGTTTCACGTAAGTGTTTGGTCTTATATTACTTACTTTTACTTCATTGCTAATATTGCATGTTGTTTAATGTTTAACATGTACTATATAAATTATAATATAGTGTTATAGTAAAAGTAGGAGAGAGGAGTTATAAAATACTAGCTGTCCTGACACATGCTGTTTCCTATTCCTATATGCTGTTTCCTATTCCTATTACTTTTTCCTTTTTCCTATATTTTATGTCACGTCCCACGTGAACATGATAAAAAGTATCCTATATCCGTCTCCTGGTTCTAAGCTACCTCCGTTCAGCTGTTATTGGGTTATAAATAGTGTTATGGGGGACCGTTAATTTAATTATTGTAATAATATTTAGTTAATGCTTTTTTCGAAATTTAACTGTTAAGTATCATTAAGATATAAATTATGAGAAGACTCAACTTACTTAAGAATTAGGTTCCCTGATAGTACATTTAATTTATTGTTACAAATTATTTATGACTTTAATTTTTTAAAATTTTATTTCAGTTTCCAATACAACACAGGCTACTATTCAAGGAATCTATCTGAATGATGAAACCTTATGGATCAAACAGCTGATTGGTATATATATTCTACTTACAATAATCTTTAACATTTATTTGATAGTTACGAAATATGTTTCTTCATTATGTGAAATATTTTCAGACATGAATGAACCATCTACATCACAACCAGTAATGGAAAGTGCAGATGACAGGATTAAACATAATATATTATCAGGTAAAGTATTAATAATGATTTTAATAATTTTGTAAATTATATAAGTATTTATTATTTGGACATGAGTCATAAGTATATAATAAATACATTTTAATAATTTATTTTCCAGAAACCAATATACTGCAGTGTAAAGCAGTAAAGAAGGTGTCCAGAAGTTCTTATATCAATAAAAAAATGTTGAGTCCCATGTCTCTGAAATTATTATCAGAATATAATAAAGCCAAGAGACAGTTATGTTTTGCAACCCGTGCTAGGAAAGCAATGAAGTTCTCAAAAGTAGGATTATTTGAAAAATTAACTGCCCGTCTGAATCCACTAGCAAAAAAAAATATTTGGATGCAGATCAGTCAGGCTACAAAACAAACAAAAGGATGAAGATTTTCTGATGACGAGAAACTAATAGCTTTGTCTATTATGAAACAAGGTCCTAGGACATACAAAATTTTTAAGAAGGATTTTTATTCTTCCTTCAGTGAGGACAATAAATAAAATGAATAATAATAAATTCTACAATTTTGCATGCAATTTTGTGTTGATTATTGACTAAATGGATATTTACATTTAGCTATTTTCCTTCAACATGATCTAGCCTCTCGAAAACACTAATTTTCAAGAAATGAATAATATGGTGGAGGCTAGTTTTCGTAATCGACTATAATTTGAATTTCCCGCTCTTATTGTAGAGAAAAGTATAAAAATAGAAGAAGTAGTATTAAAAATACAAATGTCAAACTCTAAAATGCCTTGCTTGTATTGGTTGTTCTAAGATTCCCGTCTGATACGTAGTATCAACTTAGTAGTCTGTGCTACACATATGGACTCCTCGGCAGCTGGACGATTACACTAGGCTTAATAAACGTATAATTACAGTCCGCTTTTCATTGAAGGATCCACACGAGTTTACTTTGCCTCCTCAACAGTCACCATAACAAGAAGCCTAAGCCGGTACTGTCGGAATCCATAGATATGAAAGACAAGGAATGACAGGTCGCCATTTCGTGATGTTTCAATCGATTCGTCTGAATTATTTTTCATTACAATAAATTAATCCTTACAAATATCTTATCCCAATCGAAAAATAAAAACGACAATTCCCTTCCTTTTATTATGTACTAGCTGTTGCCCGCGTCTCCGCCCGCGTAAATACAGTGTCCCACTGTACTATATCGGGATAAAAACTATCCTATGTTTTAACCCAGAACATAAACTACTACCATACCAGATTTCATCGAAATCCATTAAGTAGTTTTTGCGTGAAAGAGTAACAAACATCCATCCATCCTTACAAACTTTCACATTTATAATATTAGTAGGATTACGAAACTATTGATTATTTTCTCATTTTTGTTCACAAATAATACAGTTAAGTACAATTCTAAGAATATGCATTTTAATGGGTAGTTTATGATTTTATTTAATCGAGAAAATTTACAGAAAACGTGTTTTGAAAATGAAGGTACTTATATATATATATGATTATACAGGGTGACCTGAAATTCAATACATTCCTTTGAAAGATAGAAAGTAGACCTCATTTACAGTAATATTTTTCATGGCATCCCCTATCCGAAAGTTGATATATACAAAGTTATTGAAATTTCAAAATTTTTTTTCAAAACTTCGGGATGTTCCGGCTACTGTCGTCGCGGCTCTTTGTCAATGAGTTACCGACTGGCTTAGAGAGCAAATTTAGTAGCTAATATTAGTTTTAAGTCAACTATTGCCGTGTACGGACGTATTGTTGCTTTAAACTACACCCTTACTTCTACTTGTGATTTTTTTGTATCGCGATGGCTGATTTTGAGTACGATGAATATGCTGACATCTTGTTTTGTTACGGACTTTGTAATGGTAATGCTGCTGCTGCACGAAGAACATACATTGAACGTTTTCCGAATCGACGAGTGCCAAACGTTAGAGTGTTTTCAACAACATTTCGACGAATTCGGGAAAGCGGCCGTGTTGATAGAAGACGTGGCGATTCAGGCAGACCTCCTTTGTATGCTCCAGAAGAAGAAGAAGAAATTTTAACACTTTTTCAAAATGATCCATCTATTTCTACAAGAGCGGCAGCTAGAAGACTTGGATTGAGTCAATGGAGTCCATTTCACTACACACCTGTCCAAGCGTTGGAAGAGGGAGACCCGGTTAGAAGAATGAAATTCTGCCGTTTTATGATAAATGCAGACATGGAGGATCGCAATTTCTTCTTAAGAATATTGTGGACGGATGAATCGAAATTTGACCGTGACGGGATAAACAATTTCCACAACACACATTACTGGGCACCAAAAGGAGAAAACCCCAGCCAGGATGAAAAAAGAAAGGACCCATCAAACCAGATTCAGACTAAATGTCTGGAAGGGTATAATTAATAATAATTTAGTTGGACCTAATTTTTTGCCTCAAAATTTAAATGGTGAAATGTACGAACATTTCCTAAGATAGGAGATTACTGGTTTAATGGAAGATGTGCCAATAGCAACTCGTCGTAATATGATTTTCCAGCATGATGGTTGCCCGGCCCACTTCTGCCTCGGCGTACGCCAGTGGCTAGACCAAACTTACCCACATCGCTGGATAGGTCGAGGCGGGCCAATTCCTTGGCCAGCACCGTGTCCCGATTTGACCCCGTGTGATTTTTATCTTTGGGGTCATATGAAGGCTTTGGTGTATACTGTGTCTGTTTGTGTGATGGATGAGCAGGCGCCTGTGATGTGCTGTATAGTTTCCGGTTGCTTGTGGCAGTGACGACAATGGTCACTACCAAGGTTACGATCTCTTATTATATGTTTCCTATAATTTTTGGTGTCTATTACTTGGTCTTGAATTGCCAGCATAAACCCTTCCGTTTCAGGGAACAATTATCCGTGTTTTAGCCATGCGTTTGACGCTATTTTGTCTACGGCGTTATTATTTAGATCCAGGCGGTGCCTGCCATGTAAGGTTTTATTTGTCCATGCTTCAATTTTTTGTTGATTTGTGTAGCTGTTTATTCTTTTTGTGTTATCGGCGAGAGTTAGCGGTGTGTGGGTATCATTTTGGCAAATGGCTTGATGTAGAGTTACTGTTTTTTCTCGGTTATAAAAGAATTTTCGGAGTAGATCTATTTGTCTATTATGTAGATTAACTATATCTATGAGTCCTCTTCCGCCTTCGGCTTTAGGCAGGATTAATCGCTGGATACAAGCTCTTGGGTGGTGTTTCCTGTGCTTCGTCATTGTGGTGTTTATTATCCTCTGTAGAGATTTAAGTTCGGTTTGGTTCCAGCGGATTACACCAAAGGAATATGTAAGTATGGGTATTGCGTATGTGTTAATAGATTTAATTGTGTTTTTTGAATTTAACTGTGTAACTAGAATTTTGTGTAGTCTGGCTCTGAGTTTGTGTTTGAGTTGTGTTTTAATTTGTTTGTAGTGTAGCTGTTGTGACTGATAATATCCCAGGTATTTGTATCCTTCTAACGGGTCTACAGACTCAATTATATCATCGTTATTAAGTTTATATTGTGTGTCTTCTATATTACCTTTCTTTATTGCTTGTATTTTGCATTTATCTATTCCGAACTCCATGTGTATTGTATTAGAAAATATTTGTGTAAGGTCAGCTAAAGTGTGAATGTTGTTTAATGTGTTCGCAAAGATTTTGATATCGTCCATATAAATGAGGTGTGAGAGTAATGTATGTTGTGTGTTGTGTTTAATTTTAAATCCCCGCTTACTTTCATTAAGGATATACGATAGTGGATTTAGTGCTAGGCAGAACTAAAGAGGATTTAAAGAGTCCCCTTGAAATATACCCCTTTTTATGTATGTAGTATCTTTTTATGTATCTATGTATGTAGTAAACATATTAGAAGTAAAATGAAATAATGTCTAAATCGATTTATTTGCGATAACGTTAAAATAAAAGGAAAAACTTGAATTTAATTACGTTTATTGTGTTTAAAAAACATCAATGTTTAATTAAATTGAATAATAAATATTCTACTTTAGGTCTTGTTCAAAATGTGAACCTCTGTTTCTGATACAGGCCCGTAGTCTTCTCCGTACCTCTGTTTTGATTATTCTGGTAGTAAGACTAGTTTTGATTTCTTCTGCTGCATTTCTTATGCGGCTTCTGAGCTCCTCTACAGTAGTTATGGGTGTAGTATACACCAAAGCCTTCATATGACCCCAAAGATAAAAATCACACTGGGTCAAATCGGGACACCGTGCTGGCCAAGGAATTGGCCCGCCTCGACCTATCCAGCGATGTGGGTAAGTTTGGTCTAGCCACTGGCGTACGCCGAGGCGGAAGTGGGCCGGGCAACCATCATGCTGGAAAATCATATTACGACGAGTTGCTATTGGCACATCTTCCATTAAACCAGTAATCTCCTCTCTTAGGAAATGTTCGTACATTTCACCATTTAAATTTTGAGGCAATAAATGAGGTCCACCTAAATTATTATTAATTATACCCATCCAGACATTTAGACTGAATCTGGTTTGATGGGCCCTTTCTTTTTTCATCCTGGGCTTTTCTCCTTTTGGTGCCCAGTAATGTGTGTTGTGGAAATTGTTTATCCCGTCACGGTCAAATTTCGATTCATCCGTCCACAATATTCTTGAGAAGAAATTGCGATCCTCTATGTTTGCATTTATCATAAAACGGCAGAATTCCATTCTTCTAACCGGGTCTCCCTCTTCCAACGCTTGGACAGGTGTGTAGTGAAATGGATGTAGACGCGCTGTGTGTACTGTAAGCCACACCTTCCATTGACTCAATCCAAGTCTTCTAGCTGCCGCTCTTGTAGAAATAGAAGGATCATTTTGAAAAAGTGTTAAAATTTCTTCTTCTTCTTCTGGAGCATACAAACGAGGTCTGCCTGAATCGCCACGTCTTCTATCAACACGGCCGCTTTCCCGAATTCGTCGAAATGTTGTTGAAAACACTCTAACGTTTGGCACTCGTCGATTCGGAAAACGTTCAACGTATGTTCTTCGTGCAGCAGCAGCATTACCATTACAAATTCCGTAACAAAACAAGATGTCAGCGTATTCATCGTACTCAAAAGCAGCCATCGCGATACAAAAAAATCACAAGTAGAAGTAAGGGTGTAATTCTTGAGATAACGTTACCTGATGATTGTTTTGTCTTTGTTTATTACATGTTCATATTTTTATGTAGACATTGGCACCTTTTTAGAAAGCTAATGAGATAAGGAAGTTGTTTAGAATATTTGTACGCATTGTATCATACATTTTTTTAAGAAAATCACCTGTTTTTAAGAAAAATGTGCATTTTTGTTTGCAAATGTTTCATGTCTCACAATGAAAAATTCTCGCTTAGTTTGTCCCTATTTATTCCTTAAAAATAATATTTGACTCATTGACGGTTAAAATACATAAAAAAATCACTAAAAAGACAAACATTTTTAAAATTACGTCATGTCAAAGTAAAAAAGTCGAAAATAAAGAAAAAAATTTTGAAATTTCAATAACTTTGTAAATATCAACTTTCGGATAGGGGATGCCATGAAAAATATTACTGTAAATGAGGTCTACTTTCTGTCTTTCAAAGGAATGTATCGAATTTCAGGTCACCCTGTATGTGTGTATGTTAAATTGCTAATGCATGCTGTGATTATCTTGTAAATGTTTTGAAGACAAGTTATGGGCCTATATTTTTCCGGGTTTGTAGTATCAGAATTATCCTTTGGTAGCATGTATGTTATGCCCTGTGTGATGAAATGTGGCATTAGGTCTGAGGAACGGATAAATGAATTGATGTGTTTGAGTAGTAAACTATGTATGCATGTAAGCTTTTTGTACCAAAAGTTGTGTATGTTATCCGATCCACTTGCTTTCCAGTTGTGTGTTTTAGCTATAACAGATTTCAGTTGTTCTAACTGAATCTGATCGAATTCCATTTCCGGTATGTCTGCAAATCTAGCTCTATCTTCTTCAATCCATGGACTATTTTCATGCTGTTTTGGATCCCCATATATTTGACCAGTATGTATGCATAGATTCAGGAGTGGGTGAAAGGCTATTATTGGGGTGATTGTGTTGAGAAGTATCTTTTTGAGCAAGTTTTCTATAAAATAGTTTTTCGTTAAAATAAAATTCCTTGTTTTGTGTTTTTCTATTACTACAATCTTTATATCTTTTTAATCTATTGGTTAGTATGTTTAATTTCTGCTTTAAAGTGTCCAAAAAGTGTATTGCGTCAGAATTTTCAGACTGGTGTTGTGCATGTATTTTGTACTAATGCTTTATTTTCTGTATCTGTTTTTCTAGATATGGCGAACGAGTGCCCCGTATATACTCAGTGAGTCTTTCTATGTTCGCTCTAAGGTCACCTATTCTTCTCTCGAGCCGTTTCTGCCACCAGGGTATCACCTGCGTTTTGTTTACATTGGTTGTATTATTATTAATATTTATTCTTACTCCGCTAAATTTGGTTGAGGTGTGTGCTGCAGTGTAAATGTAAGTATGAAGAGTGTTAAAGTCGGTATCCTCACGAATCATGTTTGGAATTATGTTAGTGTTAAGGCAATTAACTATCTGAAACAATTTTTTAGATGGCTTTAATTTGGGTAAAGATGGACGTGCTGTTGGATGTATCTCTTTAAATATGTTAAAAGACTCTAGAAACATTTCTTTTAACTCTGTTTCTAATTCTATTGACAAAATAGGTACGCGATTTTGGATTGGGACTAAGTTTACTATGTCGTTTTGTTGGTTTGGTATGGAAGAATGATCCCCTAGCAGGACTTGTGTTACGACTAAGCCAGGTTGAGTAACGTTTTCATCCGGCTGGTGTTGTATGTTTTCAACCGATATTTTATCAAGCTCAGTCTGTACTTCTTCGCGTATCTTTTTAAGTTGTTCGCTTGATAGAAGACAATTACTAACAATAGATCTCCGTTGATCTGCTATCCTTTGTATTGAAAGGTGTGCTATTGACGGGCATGTGGCGATGATTTCTTGGTGTATAGGTGGTTATCGGTCTATAGGTGGTTAGGTCAGTCTCTAGTTTGGTTATTCTGTAATAAGCTCTCATTATCGTCTCATTAATTTCAGTTGTCCATCTCATTCTTTGAAGTGTGCAGTTTGTATTATAATTACCTAGTTGCGTCATGTCTTGTTCGTCAGTCAATTGTTCGTTTTGATTTTGTAATAAAGTTTTTACGTCGTTTTTTATACTTAAAATCTCCCGGTGGCTTAAAAGGCGCCTTTGAAGCTGTGTTAAGTATGATTTAGTGTCAGTTTCTAATTTGGTGATGATGAAATATTTGTGCATTATGAAAATGTTCATTTCTTTGGATCATTTTTTACGTTTGCACTTAGAACTATGAATGGGTGCAGTAACTCTGGCTGGAATAGCCTCCCGCACAACATCCACAGTAGATTCTAATGACGGTGATATTGATGAATTTGATGAAATGGCAGTAAGATAAGAAGCTGGAGAAGATGGTGGTGATCAAAAAAGTGATGATATTGGGGAGAGACAAAATGACGAGGTTTCTCTAGGATGTGTAACATTATCATTGTGCGATACGGTGCCCACCCCAGAATACGTAGGGCAGCCCGGACCCGAGGGTCCGGGGCGGGATTCTCCATTGCTATCCGCTCCGGTACCCGCCTGGGATATAATTCTGCTTCTTAGACGCATCACATATGGTTATTACCTTAATGGAAGAGTTAACTAAACGGGAAATACAGAAAAAGACGAAACAAAGGTGGTGAAGGAAGATAAAAAAAATATTAAACAGAATCAACGCACAAACAAGAATTGACCAATAAAAAGACGTTGAAAAGATAGTAAAAGAAAGAAAGAACCGATGATCAGCCACGTGAGTACCTCACCCCGAAGAGAGTGGGGTGGCGCACCCAAGTGTTGCCCGGGGACACCAACTAGGAGGTACCGGCTTCATCCCCTTACCGGCTTCATCCCCTTATTATTATTATTATACATATATTTGTCTCGGCTTAACAGGTAGAATGAAGCAGGTACGGGCGATTGCCAAGTATCCTGTTCAGTATAATTGTATCATATGTAGCGTGAAAGAAGTTTAATTGGTGTGAGTTGTAGGGAAGGATGAAGATGAATTAAGGAAGCGGCGGACTATAGAGCAGGTATCTATAACGATTGACTTTTGTAACTGTATATATGTGTTTTTGTGAAGGTTAAGGGATTTAAGTGCAACGGCAAGCGTTTTTGGAATAACGCCCGTTGAGGAGACGACAATCGGGATTATTTTTACTGTGTTTTGATGCCAAATTTGTTTGATCTCATCTGCAAGCGGTATGTATTTTTGGATTTTTTCTGTGTGTTTCTGTTTCAGGTTGTTGGTGTTTGGAACGGCGATGTCTATAAGGTAAGTGGTTTTTTTCAGATTTAATTGTGAGGGTTATGTCTGGTCTATTGCTTAGGATGGTACGGTCTGTGACGATATCGCGATCCCAGTAGAGTTTTACGGAGTCATTTTCTAGAACGTTAGATGGTTTGTATTTGTAGTACGGTGTATGTGTATCTATAAGGTTAAACTTGATTGCTATTAATTGATGTATATGTTTGGATACGTTATCGTGACGGTGAGTATATTCTTTATTTGCTAGTGCACTGCATCCTCCGGTAATATGGTCTATTGTCTCTGTGGTTTGGTGGCATAATCTACACTTATCAGTTTCTATGGCTTCTTTGAGGATAAATTTTGAGTAATTGCGAGTTTTAATAATTTGGTCCTGTATAGCTATTAAGAACCCTTCTGTTTCACTATAAATGTTGCCCTTAGTTAACCAACTGAATGACGCGGCTTGATCAATATGGTCCTGACTTAACTGGTACGGAAATTTACCATGTAGAGCCTTACTTTTCCATTTTTCTATTTTGTTTTCATCATTAATTATTTTATTTTTAGAGTTAAATTTGTCATTATTTAACTGTAGCGGTGTTCCAGAATGAGGTGAATTTACAATGGCTTTATGAAGTGGGCTTGTGTTAGCTTTTGTCTTGAAATAATTTCGGAGGTTATCTATTTGGCTGTAATGTAGATTTTTTATGTCTATAAAACCACGCCCTCCCTGCTTCCTCTTTATTGTAAATCTTTCAACTGCTGAATGGATGTGGTGAATATTGTGTTTGTAACAAGCGGTTCGGGTTGCGGTGTTGAGGGTTTCCAAATCAGTGTCAGACCACCTGATAATTCCAAATGAATACGTTAATATAGGGATCGCATAGGTATTTACAGCTTTAATTTTGTTTTGGCCTGACAATTGCGTTTTTAAAATTTTATTTAGTCTCTGTTTGTATTTATTTTTTAATGTATTTTTTATTTCTTTATGATCTATAGCTGTATTTTGTATATAACCTAGGTACTTATATGTGTCTTTCGCTTGCATGCTGTCTATTGTTCCTTCTTGTAGTTCTAAGTTGAGCGGTTCTGTATGTGTATGTTTGCCCTTAAGAATGCAATTAATTTTACATTTATCAGTTCCGAATGTCATGTAAATATCAGCGCTAAATTTTTCGTTAATTTTAATAGTTGTTCCAGCTGTTGCCTGTCAGGTGCGAAGAGTTTTATGTCGTCCATGTAAAGAAGGTGAGTGATTTTGATTTTATTGACTTTATCTATAATATATCCTAAGTTTGACCTATTAAGAGTTTTAGATAGAGGGTTTAAAGCTAAGCAAAACCATAAGGGGCTAAGTGAGTCGCCTTGGAAAATGCCACGTTTAATTTTGATTGGTGAGGTACTGACGGTGGTACTGACTGTTCTTAGATTGAGTTTAGTAGACCAGTTATGCATTATATATTGTAGAAAATGAATTAAGGTATTATGAATCTTATATATTTTTAGTACATGTATCAACCAAGAATGCGGGACACTATCAAAGGCTTTTTGGTAATAAAGGTTCTTATGATCTTTTTTAGTTTGATTATGTATTTGGGCGTCGATGATAAGTTGTTCTTTACAGCCCATTGATCCTTTAGCGCAGCCTTTTTGTTCTTCAGGGATTATTTTATTATCAGTAATGTGAGTATTTAGTTTTTGTGTGATTATTGACGTAAGTAGTTTGTAAAGAGTTGGAAGGCAGGTGATTGGACGGTATTTAGTCGGATTTTCAGTATCGTTTTTATCTTTAGGCTTTAGATATGTTATTCCTTGCATCATAAATAGCGGCACTAATTTGGGATCCTTAAGGGCTGAATTGAATGCTTTGGCGATGTAGTGATGTGTTGAAGTAAAATATTTTATCCAATAATTTTGAATTTTATATGGCCCTGGTGCCTTCCAGTTCAAAGTCTTCTTTATTGCGTATGTGACATCGTTATCATCTATTGTAACTTCAGGCATTGGATTAATATTGTGACATTCACTTATTTCGGTATCAAGCCATGAATCGTGTACGTTGTGATGGGCTGGTTTGGACCATAGGTTTTCCCAATAGTCCTTAATTGTATCTGTACTAGGCGGTTGTATGATTTTAATATTTTCGGAGTTTAAATTTTGATAAAAGAGCTTTTGATTGTTAGTAAAAAATAAATTATCTGTTCTTCTAGAGTTACTGATTTTAAGTCGGCGGAGTCTTTTTGATTGTGCTTGCAGTTTTTGTTTCAGAGTATCTAATAATTCTACTATTTGATTTTCAGTGAGATTGTTGGGGTTTAATTTTCGTTGTTTTGTGTGGCTAAGATTTCCTTTAAGGTACTGTGTAAGTTGTCCAATTTCTTTTCGTAGTTTCTTGACTCTATTTTCAATTCGTAGTTGCCATTTTGGCATTTTCGGGTCTCCTGTTTTATTTGATATATCTTTTTCAGGGGGGTTATTTAGTTTAGTGTGTAGAGTTGTAGTTGATATTGCAGCGCAATAAATAGCACTGTGGATTTCCGTTAAATCTGGGGTTTCTTTCGCTTCTAGATGTTCTCCTATTAACTTGTTAAGTGAATTTACCGTCTTTATTATGTTGCGTGTAATGTGGAGTTTTGGTATTACCGGTCTAAGTGTTGGACCTGTATCGGCGTATTTGATTAACATTTCTGTAAATACTTGTCTAATTTTGTGATTCTGTGTTTGATCGGCATCAGTTGTGAGTATTTCAGCGTTGTTTGTCTCTGGTGCTATTAGATTTTCTACAGTTTCAGAAGAGTTTGATAGAGTTATGGGTTGATTATTATTTGTGGGTTGAATTGTAGAATGTTGTAGATTCGGGTCGTTCGTTGCATTATGTGGGATGGTAAGAATATCGCAGGGGCTAAGCTGTGTGTCTATGCTACATATTGTATTGTTCTGGTCGTTGGAATAATCGAACGTATGCGCTACTGTATTTTTTATCTTGTCTCTTTCATGACTTGGTATTCTGTTATTGCGACGTATAACTCGGATTTGATCTGCTAATCGTTGCTCGGATATGTGGCTTAGTTCAGGGTAGGACTCTGTGAATTTTTTATGGAGTGATGGTCTGAATGCTGTGAGGTTAGATTCGCATGATGTTATAATGTAGTAGCAACGGAGAAGTTCTCTGATTTGATCAGTCCATTTCATCCGTTGTCTACTTTTTCCAGCGAGAGTGGTTGGAGGAAGCATTTCCTGCAAAACACTTCTTACTGGAGTGTTTGTGAGATGAGGCTGCGTATGAGTATTATGATCTACGATACTCGGATTAATGTATTCAGAATTTCTCGTAGACAGACTGGTGTCAGGAATGGGCACCGGATTAGTAGCTATTGCTTCCTGTGTAACATCGTCTGACAATGGTGATAATGTGGTGGATCGTGATGAGAATGAGTTATTGAGGATGAATGACTGCGGTGAAGAGTGAAGCGATGGAAACAAGCTGACATATGAGGTAGGTGATGAAGGATATGAGTATGTGTTGCTTATTGTTTGGATATTAGTATTCTCTGCAGCAGTACTAGACTGGGCAGTAGGATGCGATACGGTGTCCCCCCCAGAATACGAGGGACAGCCCGGGCCCGAAAGCCCGGGGCGGGATTCTCCATTGCTTTTCGCGCCGGTACCCGCCTGGGGTAGTATATTTCTATTACATAGTCGCATTTTTCTTTTAATATATTAGAACCAAAATAGGAAGAGTTAACGAGAAAGGAAATATAGGAAGAGAAGAAATAAAGGTGGCGAAAATTAGAACAATAACAAAAACAAAAAAAAAACAGATGCAAAAACAAGGGGTGATTAATAAAAAGGTGATGAAAAGATAGTGACGAGAAAGAAAGAAAGAAAGAGAGAGCCGACGATCAGCCACGTGAGTACCTCACCCTGAAGAGAGTGGGGTGGCGCACCCAAGTGTTGCCCGGGGACACCAACTAGGAGGGACCGGCTTCACCCCCTTATTATTATTATTATTATTATTGTTATTTAACATATATTTGTCTCGGCTTAACCGGTAGAATGAAGCAGGTACGGGCGATTGCCAAGTATCCTGTTCATGTAGCGTGAAAGAAGTTTAATTGGTGTGAGTTGTAGGGAAGGATGAAGATGAATTAAGGAAGCGGCGGACTATAGAGCAGGTATCTATAACGATTGACTTCTGTAACTGTATATATGTGTTTTTGTGAAGGTTAAGGGATTTAAGTGCAACGGCAAGCGTTTTTGGAATAACGCCCGTTGAGGAGATGACTATCGGGATTATTTTTACTGTGTTTTGATGCCACATTTGTTTGATCTCATCTGCAAGCGGTATGTATTTTTGGATTTTTTCTGTGTGTTTCTGTTTCAGGTTGTTGGTGTTTGGAACGGCGATGTCTATAAGGTAAGTTGTTTTTTCAGATTTAATTGTGAGGGTTATGTCTGGTCTATTGCTTAGGATGGTACGGTCTGTGACGATATCGCGATCCCAGTAGAGCTTTACAGAGTCATTTTCTAGAACGTTAGATGGTTTGTATTTGTAGTACGGTGTATGTGTATCTATAAGGTTAAATTATTATTATTATTATTATTATTATTATTATTATTATTATTATTATTATTATTATTATTATTATACATATATTTGTCTCGGCTTAACCGGTAGAATGAAGCAGTTACGGGCGATTGCCAAGTATCCTGTTCATGTAGCGTGAAAGAAGTTTAATTGGTGTGAGTTGTAGGGAAGGATGAAGATGAATTAAGGAAGCGGCGGACTATAGAGCAGGTATCTGTTGCATATTGACAAAAGTAAGTGTCAATGTCATTTTTGACATTGACAGATGTCATGAAGTAAAGCCTATTTAGTTTGTTTATTTCAGTTGGCCAAAAGGCTATAAATAGTGTAGACGTAGGTATATTGCTATGTTAGGCATATACCTCATATTAAATGTAATACGTAATCAGGGTTAAGCACCAATAAAGGAGAATATAATAATTGTTGCTGTATTATTATCATCACCACTCAGACACACATCAGGACTTACAATCAAGAGGTCGAAGCCCGCTACATGGTGTCAGAAAAAGGAGTAAAAAATAAGTTGTCAAGAAAACGAATATCATGAACGCAAAAGGGGGTACATCGAAAACTCCGGAAGCTTCGAGACAATCTGAGTGTGGGAACTTAACAATGGCAGGAAACGGAGTGCAGAAGCTTGAGATCTCTACAGAAATTATTAACAATAATGCTGAAAATTTCAAGAAATGGACCCAATCATTCGAAATATTCCTACTGGCGTCGGGCATGGAGAAAACGGAAGACAAAAGAAAAATTGCAATCATGCTGCATTCCATGGGAGATAAGGGCCTAAATATCTACAATTCCTTCAATTTGGACCTAAGCACTGCTACATTCCAAGAAGTCAAGGCAAAATTCGTCGAGTATTTTGAACCCAAAAAGAATTTGACCGTGGCGCGGCACAAATTCTTTACGTTGAAGCAACGTGTGAACGAATCCTTGGAAAACTTTCTAATGGAATTAGAAAACGCAAGTCATGCCTGCGAGTTTGGTTCGCTACGCGATTCCCTTGTAAAGGACATTTTCATTGCTAATATGGCCACAAACTTCTCGCAGTTTCGTCAAAAGCTCCTACAAGAGCAAGATTTATCCCTAGAAAGAGCCAAACTCCTCTGTAGAACACTCACGATGGCGCAGAAAAGTGAAGAATCAATCAATGCAACAGATGGAAAAGAAGAAGCCACAGTATATAAACTACACAAAAATCGTCGGACCAGTTTCCCCCCACACCAGAAGAGAAAAAACTCAAGATCCCCAGCACGCCAAGGTCACCCAAGGTCAGCTACACCTGGATCCAGAACATCGTCGTGTGTAAAGTGCAACACATCGCATGGTCGCCGCAACTGTCCAGCATGGAAATACAGATGCAGGTCATGTTTTAAATATGGACATTTTACTCATCTATGTTTTAAGAAAAATAATGTCAGGACTATTGGTTCTGGGGTAGGTAGCATAAATCTCGATGATGAATTGAGCCCCAAGGGTGCTGAGGCTGAGAGATTTACAATAGGGGCATTATTCAACATTAAAAACATAAAGTCACAAAATGCTAGTACAAATTTGATTAACACAAATAATTCCTGGCATTATTCTCTTAAAATAAACAACAAAAATGTAGATTGCCTAATTGACACTGGAGCAGACATAAATGTGATGTCTTATCAAGTATTTAAAGAATTGAATCTTAAATTTGACAAACATAGTAAAGAAATGTGTAAAAAATATAATATCTTTGCTTACAGTGGGCACAGAATTCCGATAATTTCAGTGTCAAACATTTGTTGTTTAGTAGAAAACAAAACAAAACCAGAAAACATTACCTTTGTTGTAACTAAATTAAATTGTCCAACTGTGATTGGTTTACCCACTTGTATAAAGCTAAATTTAATAACAAAAAACTTTCATATAAAGAATGAGAATGTCAAAAATGTTGAGCAAAATGTGTATAATGTGTATCAAAAAACTTGTGACAAAATTGTAACCAGATATAATGATGTGTTTCAGGGTCTAGGCTGCCTCCCATACGAACACAGCATCGTGCTAAAGAAGGATGCTATTCCGTGCGTTGACCCCCCTAGAAAGGTACCCTTCGCGTTGGTTGAACCGTTAAGGAAAGAGCTTCAACTCATGGAAAACATGGGAGTCATACGGAAGGCGAACAAACCTACTCTCTGGGTGAGTAGTTTAGTTATAGCCATGAAAAAGAATGGTGGATTGAGAATTTGCTTAGATCCTAGAAATTTAAATAAAAATTTATTGAGATGTCATTTTCCAATTAAATATATAGATGAAGTCAGGTCTATATTGTCCAAAGCCTCTTATTTTTCGCATTTAGATGCGTTTTCTGGGTTTTATAATATAAAATTAACTAAAGAAAGTAGTGATCTATGTACATTTCAAACTCCCTTTGGCAGATACAAATTTTTAAGATTACCGTTTGGAATAAACACGGCTACAGAAATTTTCTATAAAACCATGATAGATCTTTTCGGAGACATTGAAGGTATAATAATTTGGTGTGATGACATTTTAGTATACGGTGAAACAATTGAAATACACAATAAAAGGTTAGAAATGTTTTTGGAAAGGGCTAGGCAAGTTAATTTAAAATTAAATAAAGCCAAGTGCAAGTTTCTTCTAGAAGAAATAGCATATTTGGGTTATATTTTTAGTAAAGAAGGTGTAAAAATTGATCCAGAAAAAGTTAAAGCCATAAAAGATATGCCCATACCAAAAATATTAAAGATTTGCAGAGATTTCTAGGCATGATTAATTTTTTAGCATCGTTTATAGAAAATCTAGCAGAGTAAAACTAATACCTTAAGAAATTTGTTAAAAAAAAGATATATTATGGTTATGGGATGAAAATTGTCAAAAGTGCTTTGATTTGTTAAAAGAAGTCGTATCCAAAGCACCTGTGTTAACTAATTATAATTGCAACTTACCTGTGATTTTGTCGGTAGATTCATCAAAGAATGCACTGGGAGCGGTATTGATGCAAAACAAACGACCCATTGCATATAGTTCAAGAACACTTACCTCCTCTCAACAAAACTACGCTCAGATTGAAAAGGAATTGTTTGCCATACAATTTGGATGTAATAAATTTCACCAATATATTTATGGCAGTAAAACAACTGTTCATACTGATCACAAACCTTTAATTTACCATTTTAAAAAACCTCTTCATGAAGTACCTGCTAGACTACAAAGAATGATCTTATCGTTGCAGGGTTACGACCTAGAAGTGGTTTATGTACCTGGTAAATATATGTATATAGCAGATACTTTGTCAAGAGCCTCACTCAGTGATACATACATACCTCAGTATGAACAAGACTTACAATATCATGTAAATTCAATATTTTCTAATCTCTCAGTGAGTAAGCCATATTTAGAATTAATATTATTAGAAAGTAAAAATGATGAATCTTCAAATCTGCTCAAGTCTTATATTCAGAATGGTTGGCCAAGAAGCAAAGACAAAGTAAGCTGTCTTGTGAAACCATATTGGAACATTCAAAATGAAATACATATAATGAACGGCTTAATATTTAAAGGCAATAGGCTTATTGTTCCAAAATCCTTGCAAAGACAGATTTTAGATAAAATACACTGTGGGCATTTAGGTATTAATAAAACACTCAACATAGCTAGAGAAACAGTTTATTGGCCAAATATTAACGCGGATATTAAAAACCTAATTGATCAATGTTCAGCGTGTGCAAAATTCATGGCAAAAATACCCAAGGAACCGTTAAAATGCCATGAGATATCTTATCTTCCGTGGGAGAAGGTAGGTATAGATTTATTATATTTTGATGGAGAAAATTTCCTTGTCTGCATGGATTATTATTCCAAGTACATAGAGCTAGCTTCTTTGCATAAGAATTACACTGTCGATAACGTTGTTAAAACCTCAAATCCTTCTTTGCTCGACATGGTATCCCGAAAATATTGATATCTGACAATGGTCCACCTTTTAACTCTTGCAAATTCAAGTATTTTCTTGTTGATTGGGATTTAGAACACATTACTACCAGTCCTTATTGGTCTAGGTCTAATGGCCAGGCTGAAAGTGGAGTTAAAATTGTCAAAAACATATTGAGAAAATGCAAGGAAGATGGCCCGGATATACATTTGGCGTTACTACACTACCGCAACGCTGCTAAGGGAGATTTTCCCAGTCCGGCCGAATTATTAATGTCTAGAAACTTGCGAGTAAATTTACCAATTCTAAACAGAAAACTCATACCAGAAGTGGTCAAATTTTCGACGTTTGAAAGATGTCATAACAAAAGCAGAGACAGAATGTCTTTTTATTTTGACAGGAATGCGAAGTATACATCCTATTTGTTTCAGCCTGGAGATGACATTTATTTCAAAAAGAATCCTAAATCTTTTTGGTCTCCGGGAATAATTAAAGAGAAATTAGGTTGTGGTAGATCATATTATGTAGTGGATCCAAATGGTGTTGTGTATAGGAGGAATAGGGGACACATTAGACCTAGAAAAAAGAATTTAAAAAATACAAATCCTCCACCTTCTTTTTATGGCAACGGCAGCACTGACGATATGTCTTAAACAGTATAGATCCCATGAGTTCGGCAGAGCTCGGAGACGGTCCTGTTCAAAATTGCATTATCGATGATAACTGTGTTCCTATGGAAAGTCTAGAAAATACCGGTTACGTAACCAGGTCTGGTAGAAGTGTGAGACGTCCTAAATTGTACATACATGAGAAATTTGAGTAGATAAGTAATGTACTGTTATTAGTTATGTAAGTTACTTAATACTAATATTAGTTTGCTTTTTTCTCGAAAAGGGAGATGTTGCATATTGACAAAAGTAAGTGTCAATGTCATTTTTGACATTGACAGATGTCATGAAGTAAAGCTTATTTAGTTTGTTTATTTCAGTTGGCCAAAAGGCTATAAATAGTGTAGACGTAGGTATATTGCTATGTTAGGCATATACCTCATATTAAATGTAATACGTAATCAGGGTTAAGCACCAATAAGGGAGAATATAATAATTGTTGCTGTATTATTATCATTACCACTCAGACACACATCAGGACTTACAATCAAGAGGTCGAAGCCCGCTACAGTATCTATAACGATTGACTTTTGTAACTGTATATATCTGTTTTTGTGAAGGTTAAGGGATTTAAGTGCAACGGCAAGCGTTTTTGGAATAGCGCCCGTTGAGGAGATGACTATCGGGATTATTTTTACTGTGTTTTGATGCCACATTTGTTTGGTCTCATCTGCAAGCGGTATGTATTTTTGGATTTTTTCTGTGTGTTTCTGTTTCAGGTTGTTGGTGTTTGGAACGGCGATGTCTATAAGGTAAGTGGTTTTTTCAGATTTAATTGTGAGGGTTATGTCTGGTCTATTGCTTAGGATGGTACGGTCTGTGACGATATCGCGATCCCAGTAGAGTTTTACGGAGTCATTTTCTAGAACGTTAGATGGTTTGTATTTGTAGTACGGTGTATGTGTATCTATAAGGTTAAACTTGATTGCTATTAATTGATGTATATGTTTGGCTACGTTATCGTGACGGTGAGTATATTTTTATTTGCTAGTGCACTGCATCCTCCGGTAATATGGTCTATTGTCTCAGTGGTTTGGTGGCATAATCTACACTTATCAGTTTCTATGGCTTCTTTGAGGATAAATTTTGAGTAATTGCGAGTTTTGATAATTTGGTCCTGTATAGCTATTAAGAACCCTTCTGTTTCACTATAAATGTTGCCCTTAGTTAACCAACTGAATGACGCGCCTTGATCGATATGGTCCTGATTTAACTGGTACGGATATTTACCATGTAGAGCCTTACTTTTCCACTTTTCTATTTTGTTTTCATCATTAATAATTTTATTTTTAGGGTTAAATTTGTCATTATTTAACTGTAGCGGTGTTCCAGAATGAGGTAAATTTACAAAAATAATTAAATAAATAAATTAATTAATTAAATAAATTATAAATTTACAACTCTTGCGGAATAAAGAAAACTTGCCTACTAATATTAAAATATTTTCGGACCAAACTCCTGCTCAACAAAAAAAATACTTCTTAAATATAAAATCTGAACTTACACAAAGAATAAAAAACGGCGAGAAGGACATCACTATCAAATATATTAATAACATTCCCACTATTGTTAAGAGTGCTCCAAAAAACCCGAATCAATAACTCCAAATAATTATAATTTGCCTAGTACCGTAACTCACCAAATTGTCAACGACTATAAACTGATCAAATTAAACAAATCAATTCTTTCGTTTCTTTATTTAAATGCACAAAGCCTTCGTAAAAGGGGAAAACTGGATGAGCTCAAATGTATTTTAGAATCTATACCGGCCACCGTACACCTTATCTTAGTAACAGAAACCTGGATACATAATGAAGACCAAGCTCAACAATTGCATATCACGAACTACACTCACTATTACAATTATAGGACTGATTCAGGAGGTAGAGGAGTGTCGACCTATATGCATGACAATCTGACGCATAGTTTAACTTAAACCCTGTATGAGGATGGAAACAACTACCTTTGGATATACTTATGTAAATACGACTTAAATATTGGAGTTGTATACAACCCTGGATACACAAATATTACAAAAATTTCTGGATTCATATGACAATCAACTACAAGAACATAAAAGAACTATTGTTTTTGGAGATTTTAATATTGATTTAATGTCAAAAAGTAATACCTTAAAGAGGTACAAGCAAATTATTAATTAATCAGGCCATATTTTCCTAAACAAAATATGCAGCAAATATTGTACCAGAGAGGCACCTACTAAGAAGTCGATAATTGACCATATAAATACTAGTTTAATCAAAGATAACTTTCATATGACTCTGATTAATAGCTCGATGTCTGATCACAAGCAAATTTTCTTACAACTAAAAAGATTTAAGCCCTCTCCAAAAATATATTATAACTATGAGTGCATAGACTACAAAAGCCTAAAAGAATCAACAGGAACAGATGGTTTTCAATATATTACTGATAACTACAATGATTTTGAAGAAATGCTAAAATGTCACATACAGAAAAATAAAAAGAATAAAAGGAAGTCACTTAATAATTTACGTGATGACTGGATTGATATGGATATTATAAGCATGATAAAGGAACGAAATTATCTCTGGAAGCAGTATACATTGAAACGAAACGAAAAACAAATTGAAGCGAAATTCAAAGAAGTAAGAAACTCAGTAGCGAAGCTAATACAAGAAAAGAAGAATTCGTACTACAATAAATTATTCACAAATTGTTCTAGAAATCCAAAGAAAATGTGGTCACTTGTTAATAACTTAACAAATAATAAAATTGTAAAAAGCTATGTTCCCTCAAAGATTATAATGAATTCTAAAACAACTACCAATTTAGATGAGATTTGCGAAATTTTTAATCACTACTTCTCTACTATAGGATCACAACTTGCAGAACAAATACCAAAAAAGTATCACACTGGGCTTGGCTCTTTTAATTGTAATGAATTAACCAACCATGAACTTTGTGAATTATCTTTGTGTACTAAACAGGAAATTCTTACTATTATTAAAAACCTTGATTCTAATACGAGTTGCGGTATTGATAAAATAAATACTAAAAGTATAAAATGTTTGCAAGACCATATTTGTGATAAATTAGCTAGATGTTTCAATAAATTGTTATTAGTCGGTGAATTTCCAGACAGTTTAAAAATTGCTAAGGTAACGCGTATATACAAATCTGGACTCAAAACAGACCCCGGAAATTATCGCCCAATTTCAGAGCTGCCGGTACTATCAAAAATTCTTGAAAAAATTTTACACTCGCGACTATCCAATTATCTTGACTCACTTAAATTTATTTCGCAAAGAAAATATGGTTGTAGAGCAAAAAGTAGTACTACGGCAGGTATAATCGATTTAGTAACTAAAATAAAAGATAATATAGATAAGAAAAACATAGTGTTAGGAGTTTTTATCGATTTAAAAAAGGCCTTCGATACTGTTAGTCATAAATTACTAATACAGAAACTAAAGGCTATTGGCATAGGAGGCAATGCATTAAAAATCTTTGAATCATACTTAAAAAACAGACTACAAGCAGTAAACCCCACCCTATTAACTGTGGTATACCACAGGGTTCAATTTTAGGACCTCTTCTCTACTTTATCTACGCGGTTATTTAACTTTATTTGCGGACGATACTTGTCTTTTCTACTTTGGAGCTAATATTCATGATATAATAAAACAAGTTCAAAATTATTTAAATATTCTTTCTGAATGCTTTAAGTACAACCTTTTAACAATTAATGTCGCCAAAACATGCTACATTATATTTAGCCCAAGAAACAAAATCATTCCAGCTCATGATCCACTAGTTATAGACAATACTCCGATTAAAGAAAAACACAGCGAAAAATACTTAGGCTTGAGAATGGATAGGCATCTTACCTGGAATAATCAAATAGATCCCATAATTAATAAATTATCATCTTTGATAGGCTCACTTATTAATATAAACCAATGCATTCCAACAAAACTGCGCTTTAATATTTATAACTCCCTCGTTAAATCACACCTACTTTATCTTACTGAAGTTTGGGGTAGTGCAAATAAAACTAAAATAAATAAATTACAGAGACTCCAAAATAAAATTGTAAAAATAATATTTCGATACCCATATTTTATACCAACAACCAAAATTTACAGTGAAACTAAAATTATGAATATAAAACAACTATATACTTATAACACCTGTATACTAATTAGAAAAATAATCGATGGTAAAATTCAAAGTGAATTATCTTTTTCTGTAAAATCCCAAACGACTAGCCGAAGTCTAAGACTCCCTAATTTATTAGTTCTACCCAAAATACGTACTAACTATGCCAAAAAAAGCATCACTTTTGAGGGAGCACAGTTATATAATAGTTTACCCGACCACATTAAAAATATAAATTTATTTAATTGTTTTAAGCACCAGTTATCTAAGCATGTCATTGAACACTATTAAATCTATTCTAAGAATGTTAAAATAAGTATTTTGTGCTGCTATCTTTATATTGTTTTCTTAGTAATTTAACTTTAACAATTAATTTTCTTTTTTTTTTTTGCAGAAACTTTTGTACTTAGTTTTTAAGTTCGAACTGTACTATCTATCATAAATAAGTATTGTTAGCGTCTTGTTCTCATGTAAGTGGATATTGTATCTTTTTATGAGAATAAATTCTTTAAACCTTATAGTATAAGAAGGCTAGTGGCGCAACCACAAGTCAGTTCCTATGACACTGTTGTGAAATAAAATAGTGCGTACCACCTTAAAACGTGTTTGTGCGTGTTTAAGCTTAAGACATCTTTGTAACAGTATTTTGATTTGAATTGTTGGTTTTGTATGTGATTTAGTAGTATGGAAAAGAAGCGAAAAATTGATAGTTAATGCAGAAAATTCAAAGATCAGTGGAACATTCAGTATATCGTAATTGAGTCCAGTAACAAGGCGCTATGTTTGATTTGCAATGAAAGCATAGCCTTTCTCAAGAAAAATAACATTAAACGTCATTATGAAACAAAACATTTTCAAAATTACTCAAAATATACAGGAAGTTTGCGGACAGAAAATTTCGAAACTATGAAGCGCGGATTGAAATCGCAGCAATCTTCATTTACAAAACTCAAAACTGAACAAGAGGCTGCAACTCATGCCAGCTTTCGTGTGGCTCTTGAAATTGCAAAACGTGGAAAACCATTCACCGATGGAGAAATGATCAAAGAATGCATAATTGCAGTAGCCGAAGAAATGTGCCCTGAAAAGGTAAATTTATTAAAAACTGTCAGTATATCAGCAAACACTGTGGCTCGAAGGGTATTTTCTACGGGCAATTGGCCCACCACACTTACCCACCACTGCAACTCCTGTGTCGCCAGGATCGACAGTGGTAACCAACCGCAAAAACCCTTTGATATGATCTCAGGGGTGCCCGGGGGACATGCTAAATCTGTCTTGGAACCCGCATGGAAATTTATTAGAAGATTGTAGGAGGAGTAGGAAGTATTCCAGTTTCCCTCCCCAAGCAAAGCGGGAGACAGCAAAAATTGTGATGACAAAAAGTCAGAATTAAAGGGGAAGCACCACGGGAATGACATGTTTTTTCTTTTTTTTTTTTATGACTACAAGACAGAATGTAATTAAATATTTCAATTTATAATATGACAGTTGATTACAATGCTTTTTTAATGACAAAAAAGTGTTGCATTGTTTCCAATAGTACTTATGATAAAAACGATTGAAAGCTCGGAAGTTCTTCGCACAGCCCACGAGATATTCATAGTACACAACCCTAGAAACACAATGGACGCTGTTCAACATTTCGATTCTTTCGTCATACCAGACATCACACTCCCAGAGTATGTGATGAGCAGTTTGTTCATAAGGGCTACCTTCGGTCGAACACTCGCATAGCGGAGACGAGACTAATGTAAATCCAAATAGTTTCGCTTTAAAGTTTCCGTGTCCTGTCAAAAATTGAGCGACGTAGTGATCTATTTCTATCCATTGCTTCGAGAGTCGATCGCGTACCGAAGGGAAGAAATTATATAGGTGACGCCCTTTGATAGTGTTGTCCCACCGTTCCTGCCACTCAGAAATTAGGTTCTGTATAGAAATATCTAATGGCTCGAATAATCTAGTTATCTTATTACTCTCTTTCGCGCTTAAAAACTCAGGGTTAGTCATTTTCTTATTTTTATAATATAGTGCTGCACGACGCTGTATCTCTAAATATACTGGTAGGACTCCGGCTAAGACTGGGAGTGCTTCAGTACTTACGGTACGGTATGCTTTACATAAAAATATTAAGGCGAGACGTTGGCTTTGCAAAAGCTTACGACGGGCCACTCCTATTGTAGCCCTATCTGCCCACGCCGGTGCGCCATAGCATATGCTGCCGAGGTACCTCGCATTATAAATTATTTTTAATGTTTTAAATGAAAGGCCCCATGTCGACGTTGATATTTTTGTGAAACAATAGAAATTCCTTTTAGCTTTCTCACCGGTCTGTATTATATGTTCCAGGAATGTAAATTTATTTTCTAAAATAAGTCCTAGGTAACAGAGTGGACGTTTCACATTGATGTTGTTCAGTTTAATGCAAGGAGTTGATATTAATGAACCTTTTAAAAGTACTTGAAAGGTTTTATGTGCTGCAAATTCTAATCGATTTATGTGCCCCAACTCGATATTACGTTGAGGCACTAGTTGGCATTGTTTTTAATTTCAGATCGCGAATTGGCTTGAATAATAAGAAAACCATCGCCAGCATAACCTATCAGAGAGCACAGAGGAGGCAAGGGATAATAAATCATCAAAACTTATATTCCACAAGTGCGGCGATAGTACTGATCCTTGAGGGCAACCGCGCGTTAAGTTTTTGGAATTTGTGTAATGGCCGTGTTGGAGTTTTGTTACGCCGTTGCAAAAATACGAGTAAATTAAATAATAAATATTACGATAGCAGCCTCTGTTTCTTAACTTCAGTAGTAGCATTGGCCATCAGGCATTATCGAAGGCACCCGCGATATCCAGAGATATACCTAATACATATTTACACTCCGATAGATTTACTGTTTTTCTGACCTCGATTGCTGCATCCACTGTAGACTTCCCGGCTCGAAGGGTAGAAAACATCGCTGAAAATATATCCTCTCAATTGTTCGACAAAAATGGACATGTTGAATGGTTTGGCCTTGGATGAGTCAACGGATGTGTCAGATACTGCTCAGGTGTTTATTTATATTCGAGGAGTAGATAAAAGCTATGAAGTGCATGAAGAACTTCTTGGTATGTATAGTATTCATGGCACAACTACTGGTACAGATATTTTTAAAGGAGTTGAAATGGCCATTAATCAAAAGAACCTTCGTTGGAAAAACTTGAAATGTATTACAACTGATGGAGGCAAAAACATGAGTGGGAAAGATAAAGGAGTGGTCGCTCTTGTGTCAATTATTTTACCATTAGTTTTACATTGTATCATTCATCAACAGTCTTTGTGCGGAAAATGTTTGGATATGTCTGAAGTTCTGAAACCAGTCATATCAACTGTTAATTTTATTAGATCTTTTGGGCTGAATCACCGACAATTCCGACAATTTATTGAAGAGATTGGAGAAAATGACTTATCATACTACCGTGCGTTGGCTTAGTTGTGGGAAAGTCCTTCAGCGCTTTTTTGAACTTCGAGCAGTGATCGAAATTTTTTTTCATTATTTTTTAGAATTACAAAACAACGCATGGCTGTGGAAGTTAGCATTCTATGTTGATTTGACAAAACATGTGAACGAACTGAATTTGAGATTGCAAGGAGAAAACCAGCATCTTCCTGATTTATACACTAATATCAAATCATTCCGGAAGAAATTAATACTGTTTCAATCACAACTACGAAGTAAATGTTTTTCACATTTTAAAACATGTGAAATATTCAGCCACACCACTGAGACTGAGTTTCCTATCGATTATGTAATCGAAACTTTGAGTGCTTTGAAAATCAATTTTGATACTCGTTTCTCGGACTTTGATGCGATTGCGAATCAAATTAAGATTTTTCAGAATCCTTTTGATACTGACATTGAAACCCTAGCCCCGGAACTTCAAATGGAAATGATTTATCTACAGTGCAGTGATATAATTAAGAACAAATATCAAAACTCATCTTTGTTGGAATTTTATAAGCGTCTTCCACTGACACAATTTGAGTACTACTTATTTGTGTGAGAAGACCTTCTCCAAAATGAAGTACACTAAAAATGTTTACAGATCTAAATTAACTGATGAGCATCTTAAATCTCTTTTAATAATTGGTACAAGTAAAATTAGTCCACAACTACAAACTATTGTCAGTGGAAAATCTCAATTACATAAATCTCATAGTATTTCATATGTCATTATGCTTGTTATAAGTTACATTTTTACTTAAATTGTATAAAATGTTAGTTGGATTCATTTCAATAATTTGTTAGTTATTATATACTGAAGTTAAATTTTCTGCATATTATACATGTCTTTACTCATTACAATTCTGTGTTTCTTTATCCAACTTATCACAAAACAATAACAATAAGCCTACAACAATGTTATGAGTAGTTAGCCCATGACCATATCAATGTATATGTCATATTAATAATTATTCAACATAAAATTAGAATACTTCAGTAAACTAAATTTAATTTGCTATAAAAAATATGTTCTCTAAAAGGAGTTTTCAAGTATGCTAGCTCTCCGCGGGCCGGACGAAAATCTGTCCGCGGGCCGGATGTGGCCCTCGGGCCGTAGCTTGGAGACCCCTGTTCTAGTGAATAATATGTGACTTGTTAACATTATTGTATCACTGCACGTTTATTCGTGTCATAAATGAAGCTTAAACAAGTGTAGTGAAATGTTGCATGGTTATTCCACGAATATTTTTTTTTCCCTGAGCCTTGCTCTGGTCATCTACACACTTATTCTTAGATATTTTGTTGCTTTTACATGTTTGTAAAGATAAAGGCCCGTATATTTGTGTTAACAAGATCGACTCATTAAAATCATTGAATCATAGAATCAATGAAGGTTCAATAAAAAATATTGTTAATAAGAATAATTACTATTTATTTATCCAATTTAGAACGAAGTATGTACTTACGAGTATCAAGTATATATTACTAAAACAAAAACAAGAAAAATTTAACAGAAAACAACTAATAAGTGGTAACTAATTCTCCTCGTCACTATCGTTGGTAACTGAGGTAGAATTTAATGGCACTAGATTTCTATAAAAACACTGGTAATGGTTTGGTACAGCTCCCGAGTCACACAGAATTATTAAATCTCTATATCAAGGAAGAGGTATGGGTAGCATTCCAGTATATGCGAGTTTTAGGTTTTCAGCGTCTTTTATAGGTTCCCCTCGTCGCCTTCTTGAGTTAGTCCTCGTAATAGCTTGCATCTCTTGTAATTCGTCTTCAAAACTGTATCTAAAGTAAACTGTATCAGGTTGATTATAAGGAAGAACTACTTCTTTTATTTTGCTCCAGTAAATTTTATTGCCATCTGTATCTTAAACCAATTCTTCCCTTTCATTAATTCTTTAAAATCTATGAAATCGGCTTGCGTCATTTGTTTTACTTGATACTTATGCCCGGTAAATTTGGCATTCTCTATCAAGGAATACATTTGATCAGGTGTGTAGATAGTATGCTTTTTCTTATAACGCTCAATAGCAGCATGCATAGAATGTCCACCGATTGGCTATGACCTTTCTCCAAAAACCTATGTGTTATTTTTATGTTGTATTTCTTCGCCGCTAAAGATAACATGGCGAATACGAAATGATTACGATTTTGCCCTGCGCATGAATCAGAATAAAAGGATATATTTTTTATTCCTAATTCAACGTGTGCCTGGATAAATGACCATAGACAACTTGCTATTTCTATCGCACCCCTTTTCGCAATCTGACAATGCCAGACGTAGCAGTAACATTTCTTCTCTAAGATATTATAAATCGTGAAATTGTATACAGGATACTTCCGTTTATAATGAAATATGCCTACTTTACTTTAGGGGATATTCAACACATTCTGAACAAAATTTTTCGTTTTCTTGTTTCTTTAATTGCCTTACCATTTGTTTTTCTTTCAAGAGCTTTTCATAGTCAGCTTTTAACTGTTCTTTTCTAACATCATCAGAAGTTTGGTAAATTGAACATATTTCACATAAATCTTTTTTAGGTTTGTGAAAGGATAGGTTAAACTTCGTATTAAATATTATTTCGTATTGCCGTTTAGTTGCTTTGCATGTTTGATTGTACTAGTGGTTTGTATCTATCCATTCTAAATATAGTCGGTGCATTTTAGAGACATTTAATGTTTCACACAGATATTGCTTTTAGCTATCTTTACGAGTATAGTGTGATTCAACTCTTTCAAATAGATTTATATCAATTATACTTTTCTCAGTCTCTTCTGACATTCTTCTTGGCCTATTCTTATGAGTTCCTCTGTAATCTTTTAAATAATTGTCATCTCCCAATTTATCAATAGCTGTGTATACTACTTGCTGTGTAATAGACAAGGTATTTTAAAACATAGTTTTACAAACTTTAAGCATGGAATTAGTATGATATGTTAATGTTTGAGTACGATTATTTTTACGTACAACTGTAATTTTTTTTGACGTTATCTTTTTTTACATGGCGGTTAATAAAATCCCACTGTCCTTAGTGGTCCCCGATGGCCCAAAAATTCTGAAAAATTTACTCCTCATATTTTGCTGTCTCTTTTCGTAACATTTCAGTTTGCAGTTGCATGGTGGTCCAATAGACTTTTCTACGTTTTGCTTTTTAGTTCTAACATTTTCATAACTTTTACCAGAATTTTTAAGTTTTATTTATGCGATCTTTCCATTAATTAGGATCTATTTTTCTCTTTTTTGTAAGTGGTTCTATAGGAGTTACGGGTCTTTCCTCCGATTCTGTAGTTACAATATCCTGTGATATATTTTGTGTTTCAATACTATGTAAAAAACCCTCTAAGTCGGAAATATTTCTTAGATCGTAATCATTATTAATGTATAAAACAGTCGGCGTGGCTATAAAATCTATTTTTTGTTGGGTTGATGGAGTCATTTTAATAGAATTATCAGTAGTCTGTAAACCATCATTATTATTCACAGATTGCATTGGCGTAGGGTATTCGATTTCAGGTAGTAATGATTCAATAACATTATGAGAAATATCTAAAATGTCATTTGTTGGTACATTTGGTGGTGAGGTATTATTATCGTGTGGAGATACATTTACTACTATTAATGGAAATAAAATCATCAGTTTCTGAGTTGACTTCTTTGAGGTCTGATATGCCATCCATCAATGGGGAAAGAACTTCGCGAAAGATATGTGAAATTTTCTGAAACAAATTAAACAAATTACTACATTACTATGTTTTCAATAACTATTTACTTACATTTACACTCAGACCCTCATTCCCACGCAGCCCTTGGTAAGTTTTGAAATATATATATTTTTTATATCTAACCAACAACCAAAGAAAAAAGTTTCATCATTCTACCTTCAATTTCATTTTGTTCTTCAAGTTCAATACTACTGTCATCTTCATTGATAATATTGTCTGAAAAAAAAGTACTTAACATGGATCATAGACTGTTTACTCGATACAATATCAGCTGAGCCAGTAAAAGCAATAACCCTTCTAAAGAGAATAGTTACATAATAGGTAGGTAGGTAGACAAATTAGCTAAATAATAGGCAACCGCCGCGCGGTGCCTGTGTCAGGTGACTTTCGTTCTTATTACAATTAACTAAAAAGGTTGTCGGAGTCCACATAACATGTTACCACGTGTTATAAAGGGAAATAATAATAAGAATCCAATTTCCATTGATTAAAGTGTGTATCCTCTTACTTACAAAAGTAGTTAATCAATATGTAGGTACATACCGTGTATTCTATAGTTCACTAATTTTAATATCTTTCTGCAACGACTTGAAGTACCTCTGTGTCTATTCATAATAATTATACTTATCACTCATTAATGATTTAATATGAATATTAACAAAAATGCATGTGCTCAGTAAACAAACGAAATTACGTAATAACTCCAGCAAATTCGCATCCGGACTGACCTTCCGGGGTCTAGCGATGTCACGCGCATCTTACATACCCCGCCCCCGCTTCGCCCCTTTTCTAACGAGCGATCGCAATAGACACTATTGGGAAAGTATCCGTTTATTAAACGGTTACTACCAATAACTTCAAATTCATGAGTGAATAATATTAGGGCTTAAACCTTTACAAAAGTAGAAAAAACAAGAGAAATTAGTAAAAGATATAGAATAGCTGTTGTGTAAGCTAGGAACTTACACATACGACTTTGAGCTGAGGGAAGTAGGTATATAGGTTAATGTGAGGGCTGGAGAAATCTGGGACTGACCTTATTGTTGAGCTGGTGGTTCTGTATCTGGGCGGAGGTTTCTTCTCACTACACTACACAGCTGTTGAGCGGATTATCAATAGATTTATCGCGGTTCGCCGGCGAATTTGGTATTATATTAACGAGCACAAATAAATATGCGCACACGCGTTCGCGTTCACTAGGTTTCGGGATGAGCTGAACATGCATCCGGCGCGGAAGGTGATCTAAATGCAAGTGTTCGTCACTCTCTGACAGCGCCCCTCAGTCGGTCGGCCATACTTCACGTAGTGATGTCCTTTGTGTTTATTCTAAACGTCGCGCTAGGGTTGGCGCGAACAGCTGTAATTAGCTGTAATGTAGCTCTTGCACGTTTATTCGTTGGGGCCATCGATATACTCAAAATATCCGTAATTTATTTTACCAAACCTTATATATACAGCCGAACGTAAGCCGCCACCTCTTTTTGGAAGTCGGTTAAAAATGTAGCAAACGTTGGCGGCCAGCGGGGTGTAGTAATATTGGTACCTACAATTATTATAATTATTAATAATATGCTGTTCGTAATACTGAGTATTTAATTGTTACCTACGAACTGTTGTTAGTTGGAAAAGCTAGTGACAATATTTTCTAATGCCCAAAGATCAAAATTAGTTATAAAAGGTAATTTGTTACTTTAAAGAATATAGATATTATTACGTGAAGCAAAAACTTTCATAAAACTATTATGAGAATTGTGAGAACAGAGGAGTATGATATTTGACTCAGTTAATGTAGAGGAAGGTGTGCAGAGATGCAGTCTTTTTAAATAATGTTTGGAAATACATAAAAATAATAACAACACACACTACCTCAAATTAAAAAAAAATATTAACACACTACCGTGCATTTGATAGATACAATTTTGTTACACGTTGACGTTTGTCAATCTGTTACAACACTGTCACAACATTTAACTTTTTTAATTTTTCTATCTAAGAGGCCAAAGAACCCTTATAAAGTTCAAACTTACAAATTATAATATGAATTATCGTGGGAGATTTTCGACCACCGGGCGATCTCTAGTCCTCATAACTATGTCTGTTTTACCGCAAATTCACGTAATCATTGGTATTATTAATGAGATTTCAGTAAAATTAAATATGTAAAAGTATGTTACAATAATCGAGGCTATCCTTTAACTTTTACAAGAACAGAAATTCGGTACCTATCTTGTAAGTAGCCATTTAGGTTATATTTTTCTAAGGCAAAACCGGTAGTTAGTAGCTTACAAATAATACTAATTGTACAACTAGTTGATTTTGATGTCGGTAGATATATTGTCTGGTAGAATGTGTTAACGTTGAAACTTGTACCACAACCCTTCACAAGCTAGTTCTCCAGTCCAATGTATTGTATCTACACCTAGCTTATTATTAAAGGTAGGTAACCGAGCTTCGCGCGGAGTTCTGATAAAAAAACAATCACAAAAATATTTATTTGACCGGGATTCGAACCCACCACAATCCGAATTTTCGAACAAAGCAAAAATTATACATACGCATACCAAACTGCCAATCGGACTGACATAATAGAGTAGAAATTATTGATACATTATATTGTTGCACGACAAAAGAAATAACCTAACCAAAAGCATTTCAGGACATGTCTAAGATGGGTCCCGTAACTATACCCGCGCAATAGGTATTCTTTGAATTTCTTCAAAAGTTTTTGTCCGATTTCGCTCAAAACAATTTTCCTATTTTCCTAAAGAGTTTTTAGCATGATCTATCAACATAGAAACTTAAAAGTTTCTATCTCCTATAGTTTAGAAATGCCAGGGGGGGACAAACTTATAAACTACTTTGGAAGCCTAATACTCGAAAATGATTGACTTTGTAAAAAAACATTTATGAGGCCGTTATATTAAAATACCTATTCAACTATACCCCACACGATGGGGTAGTACAAAAGATATTTTTCATCCCAACTTCACATGTATGGAGAGCCACCCCTAAAATGTAAAATTATTATTATTTTATGATGCCGGAACCGAGATCTATACACAATCTTTAACTTAATCAAATTTCATTAATTTATATTCATCAAAGTAATGTTCAAAGATATCCGTGTCGGTGTAAAATGCTATGAGAAGTACCTATTATATCATCATAATGTGATGATGTATGTTGTGATGATGGTGGTGATGATGATGACTACTGTAATTGATATAGTGGCATATGCTTGCAGTTCTTTACAAAAAATCCCAATATGCGGGGTTATATTTCGGAATAAACTCCATCAGTCAAGTTGTTGAAAAGTAAAGTGTCGCGCCGCTCGCTATACCGCACTACGCGGCAGCGGAACTACGCGACGCGCCACGGCGCGGCGTGTCAAAGTTGGTGAGTTGGTCAACTTTCTAGCGCAGTGCCGCGTCGCGTAGTTATGCTGCCGCGTAGTGCGGCACCTTTATTTATATTATTTTTTATTTTATGAAAATACTTTACTGATAGCAATAAATGTTGTAAAGTTACGTGTGGAATGAAATTCTATGACTTTTATTCATTTTTTGTCATGGTTTTACAATATTTATAGACACACGATGGCATTTTTGGCAAGGTGCACGGGGTGCTATTCGTCAACTGGCTCGTCGCATACTAACCACAAACTGTCCCACTAGAACAGTTTCGAGTCTTCACTTTTTTCGCGCTCATACATCATTGGTTTAGTTTAGCATTGAAACTAAGAATTGGTAAACTTTTAAGTTCATAAAAGTATGTTATAAATTCACGATGTTTGACACCGCACCGTGTGACCGTCAGACTCCATGAATTCGATTTTACTCCTATAGATTTTCATACCCCGGGCTTATATATGAAAATCGTTTCTTATGGAGTAAACTTCAAAAAAATATAGTCTTTGAACTAATACAAAGATTTCAAAACTAAATATAGGCTATGTTATACATATGACAGAACAACACTTCATACAAGAAAAAGTTACACCATCTTGGTTTTCACCATACCTCAAATGTCAGCCATCTTGATTGCACCATACTTCAAATGTCAAAATGGCCCCGAAAACTATAAAAGTGGGTCCATAATGTTGGATACATCAATGGATAAAAAGGACAAACTCCGTGACATTTAAAATATAAAAATCTTAAAAACTTATTTTGTATCCTCTCCATCATAAGCTTGTACTTGCTCTCATGCGGGGCACACACTGCGGCGTTGAACTCCGAATTTGAATAAACGCATCTTATAACACTGTAATCGCCTTCACATTCCAGAACTTTGCGGCCCTTCATAGTACGAAGCCCAGCCGCCTGTAAGCCTTCTTACAAAGGTTTCTGACTTGGTCTCGGAAGAACAGCTTTTTATCCACTTGGACGCCAAGATCCCGAACAAACTTCTCCCTCGTCAACGCTAGTTTATTTAACTTGTATTCGTAGTTCAGTAGAGTCGTCACCCGGCTAAATAAAATAACTGCTGACTCCACTCAACTACCTTCGCTAAGACACCCTGGAGGCGCATACAATCGCTCACATCTCTGATCGCCAGGAGCAACTTCAGATCATCCGCAAAGCGTAGGCATATTCCATGCCTTAATATATCCGGTATATAATTTATCATGATGAGAATTTTCATTGGCCCCAAGTAACTACCCTGACTTACACCAGATTCTATAGCATATGGTGCTGATCGACACCTAGCAAATTCCACGTACTGCCTCCTATCTCTCATATAACTTACAAAAAATACAAGTAGTTTAGATGTAAAACCTATTCTAGCCACCTATTTGTAGGTAATATGTCATGGTCGACTACATTAAATGATTTTCGCTAGTTAAAATACACTGCATCTACCAGCTACAATCCTCTATGCATATGAGGTGTAATGTACCCCGTTGCATCGAGGAAGGTACTGCTAGTACTCCTCCTTGGGCGAAAACTATACTGGCAATCCGTCAACGACGATTCTATTTGTACTTGAATCCCTCTTTGAATGGCAGCTTCAAATAATTTAGCTGGCGTTGAAAGGATCGCCACCGGCCTATATGACTCAACTTTGGTTTCATATATTTTTTTAATGTATATTTGTAGGTATAACGTGGGACATTTTCCATCGATACGGGAAATACGATCTACCTAAACATAAATTAAATATACCCGTTAGTGGTTTAGACAATACCGAACGGCAGTCTCTTATTAAAAAGGCAGGAATGCCATCCGGGCCCGCCGACTGTTTCGGTCTTATTAGCTTGAGGGCTGTGCCCGCGTCATTTAGCGTGAGGGACGGCAAGTGTACGCGCGAGCTGCTGTCTCGACATTTTTTTTTATTAATTATACCAATTCGAATTAAATAGTCGTCGTTAAGACAGGACAACGTATGTCGGGTCAGCTAGTTTATTATAAATTTAAGTGCGGTGTCTGTCAATCTGTCCGCTTTTGCCCGCAGCTTCTCCCGCGTAGGAGAGTGTTCATGGCAAAAACCTTCTTTAGCAAATATAACTACTGCAATATTATTATATTATATTATATGAGTGGAGTCAGCAGTTATTTTATTTAGCTGGGTGAGGACTCTACTGAACTACGAATACAAGTTGAATAAACTAGCCTTGACAAGGGAGAAGTTTGTTCGGGATCTTGGCGTCCAAGTGCATGAAAAGCTATTCTTCCGAGACCACATCAGGAACGTTTGTAAGAAGGCTTACAGGCGGCTGGGCTTCGTACTATGAAGGGCCGCAAGGTTCTGGAATGTGAAGGCGATGACAGTGTTATAAGATGCGTTTATTCAAGTTCGGAGTTCAACGCCGCAGTGTGCAGCTAGCCAGCCAGCTACGCAGGAGTTATTTTATAGTGCCCAAGTGTGTGCCCAGTACACAAGAGCCCTCTCTCTTCCTTTCCTCTCGAAACCCAGTAGGACGGACAGACCGACACGACTGCTGAGAGATCAGGCGCAGGTCCGACTTTTTACATGCCCATCCGACGCATGGATCATCTTTCTTGTCAGACAATCAGGTGATCAGCCTGCATTGTCCTAACCAATCTTGGAAACAACATTTTTGTTGTTGTTCCGATGCGGGAATCGAACCCACGACCTCCGAGTCGAGAGCCAAGCTCTAAACCACTGGACCACGGAGGCTGTTTAGTTTTAGTAAAGGTTTTAGTAAACTTATGTTATGTAGGTATTATGAAAATTGTTGATTTCCTTTGCTTCATTAATACGTAGTCATAGATGTATATATTGTAGACGAGGCATGTTGTGGCAAAAACTGACTCCATTAAAATGGACACACATTTATAGTTTTCGGGGCTATTTTGACATTTGAAGTATGGTGCAATCAAGATGGCTGACATTTGAGGTAGGTATGGTGAAAACCAAGATGGCGTAGAGTCCCGTGCTCACCTTCGCTGTGAGCGCGCGTCTAAAGTTGAGTCTGTGTTGCGCGTATGTATTGTTTATCGCGGCGTACGTGTAACACTTGCGTTAAGTTATTAGTATGGAAGAGGAGATTAATAGTGATGGGAATGATAAAAATTACAGCGAAATGTTGGACGATTGTGAAAATGAACTTGAACAGATGACGGATTACAATATACATTTACAAAACGAGCAGTGTGATATGATGACAAGTGATAAAATTTGTGAGAAAAGAATGAAAGAAAGCAGTGAAGACAGTAATGATGATGGATTTGTTAATGTGACGCGAAGAAAAAGTAAGAGGTTGTTAAGAAGCGATTCACCGGATGCTACGTTGCTAAGTAAGGAATATCAATCTACAAAATTTTCTTTATTAAACAAAAATCGTGAAAGTGCTTATGAAATATGTTTGACATCATTGGAAGTCCTACCTAAACAAATGGCCTTCGCAAAATTATTACGTGATCAAAACATCAAAAATATTATTCGGATTAGGTACAAAAGTGCTTATAAAGTATTTATCCGCTTTGATAATTTAGAGCTGGCGGAAAATCTTATGAAATGTTCAAAAATAAAGGATATGAATATAAGATGCCAGTTTACTGATAAATTGAATATATGTTATGGAGTTGTTAAGGGGATCGATATTGAGATGTCTGAAAAAGAATTGCTTGAATCCCTTGAGGGCTCGATTCCTGAAGAAATTGTGTCTTTAAAAAGATTGAAACGTATGGATGAGCATGGTAAATGGGTTGACAGAGAGTCTGTAAGATTATGTTTTAAAAATGATAAACGTCCAGAGTTTATTACGGCTTATGGCTGCCGATTTCAGGTTGAAACATACTATTTTCCTGTTACTCAATGTTCAATTTGCTGGAGATTCGGTCACATAAGAAAATTTTGTTCGTTAGATTAAATTATTTGTCCTAAATGCGGTTTGGGACATTGAAATTGTGAAATAAAGAATTTAAATGTATAAGCTGTAAAGGTCAACATGTCATTAGATAAATGCTGTCCATTTTTTAAAAAGGAACAAGTTATCCGGAAGATCATGAGTGAGAATAGTGTTACTTATAAAAAAGCGCTTGAAAGTTATTATGCAAATAAAAAGCAAAAGCATGGCGTATTTGGTACACACAATAATTCCAATTACAGAGTTTCCACCATTGCCAACAAGAATTCACGAATCTATAATATCTACAGTAAATGAGGAACCTCAGTGTAGTGACCCCCCGGATTTAAATGCTTCAATATCTAGTCCACATTATTTAAATACGGCTTTGTGGAAAAAAAAGATAAGACATGAAAGAATAAACAAGAATCAAAGACAAGAATTCGATTGAATTAATGACTTTGATGTCGATATTGAAATGGTAAAAGACGTAGATAATGAAGAACGAATGGAAAGGAGAAGGAAGAATGGAAGCTTGAATCGAGAAAAATATTTCAGAGAATCAAGAATATTGTTTTTTCATAGAAAAACATGGAAATAGAAAATAGATGTATACTAATATTGAAAGTCATTTAAGTGAAATTAAGAATTTTGTTTATAGCATGCTTATTGATGGAAATGTTTTTAAAAAATTTTTAGGTTTATGATGGATTTTAATTCTATTAATAATTTTGAAACAAATATTTTGCAATGGAATTCACAAAGCTTCAATCCAAAATTAATTAGTTTTGAGAATTTATTAGTACAGGAAAAAGTTCATATAGCTATAGTAACTGAAACTTGGTTTGCCTCAAAATTTAATTATAAAATTACTGGTTATAATATTTACAGATAAGACAGAAATGATGGTTATGGAGGTGCGGCCATTGATACTCATGGATGAATGCGTGCATACATGTGCACAGTTAATATAGGAAATTCAGGGATAGAAGTATTACATTTAAATTCTTAATTGTAAGCAATAGAATAACATAATAGCTGTATATTGCCCTTCATCTATAAGAACTAGCTCTGTTGATAGGGATAAAAAATTTTCCATATGCTCGCAAAAGATACTTATAGGTGGTGACTTTAATCATTCACCATCATCATCATCATCATCACAACCATCACACAAACTGGTCATACAAGATAGACCAGCGTGGAAATCAGCTGTTGGATTCATCCTTGGACGATGGTTTTATTACCTTACAACGACGGGACGCACACTAGAGTTAAGTTGGTGGATGGAAAAGTTCAGAATTCTTCGCCTGATATAACATTCATTAGTACTGATATCGCAATGAATTTTAAATGGAATGTGTTTAATGAGAATTTGGGGAGTGATTATTTAATTATTAAGGTCAGATATATTTACCAAGAGGAAATTCATGTATTTGAGAAAAGGAATTTTAAGAAGGCAAATTGGGATAAGTACAGTAGTGATTTAATTAAACTTTTTTCTAACTATGAATTATCGAATAATGTTCAAGATGATTATGATTGTTTCGAAAACGCAATTAATATTTCAGTGTCCAAACAAAAACTTTAAACCTAAACATTATTGGAATTCAAATTTAGCTGGAATTCGAAAGCTGTGGCAGAACGAAGGCTAGTATTGAAACACTTTAGAAGGAACCCAACTCCCGATAACATATCTATATTGATTAAAAAATTAAGATAGGGAGTTTTGCAGCAGTATTAACGAAGCCACATCGGTGATGGAGATGTGGAAGAAAATGCGTTGGTACAAACGTAGAAAACAATCTTCATATTTTAACGTTTCAAATAATAAATTAAATGAATTGTTACGGTCTTTGGCACCTGATAGTGTCATAAATCAAATGCCGAGCATTAGGTCACGTAACTATTATTAACGTATTAGAACTACCATTTACTCTTAGTGAACTAATGAGTTGTATGAAAAAAAAAGATACATCCCCCGGATCAGACGCTATTACATATTCTATGATTTATTTTTTGCCACAAATTGCCAGACTATACTTACTCAGTTTATATAATAGTATTTACTCGAGTGGTAATATTCCGAAACAATGGCGTTCAATTCTTGTTATACCTATACCAAAACTTACATCTAATAATTTAAATTGCGAACAGAAAATAAGGCCAATTTCTCGTATATCATGCCTTTGTAAGATATTACATAATATGATAGGTTTTTACCTATTTTGGACCTATTTTAGATTGGAGTGGTTTGTGGAAAAAAATGAGATGATATCCCCCTATAGCTCAGGTTTTAGAAAAAGTCAATCGTGTTTGAATTGTTTAGCTCAACTTGTGTCAGACGTGCAGTTTAGTTTAACAAATAATAAGCCCACTGTGGCTTGTTTTTTATACATTTAGAACGCATACTATAATGTTCTTATCGATGAAGTTGTACGCATATTAGACGCATTGGGAGTCGGATACTTCTTATGCAATTATATTTGGTCGTTTTTGACAGATAGGTGTGTGATGATTAAAAGCAACAGCGGTGAAATTCTTACGAGATGGACACATAGAGGATGGCTCAAGGTGACCCAATTTCACCTTTGTTGTTTAACATCACTACATATAAAATTTGTAAAGAAATTATATCAGATGTACGCGTAGTTCATTACGCGGATGATTTCTTTTTTTATGTTTCTGATAGCGATGTGCGGCTAGGTGAGAGGAATATGCATGTATCTTTGAATAGTATGGTCGAATATTTAGATTTTTAGGTCTTGAACTTTCTTCTGATAAATCAAAATTAATTTTATTTAGTAGGGACCGTAGAAATAATATTTTGAACATAAGTATTAATAATAAAAAGGTAAAAATAGTTGAAAACATTAGGTATTTAGGTTTATGGTTAGATCGCGCATTGTTATGGAATGAACATATTAGTAAAATTATAGAAGGGACCTCAAAATTTTTAAATGTACTAAAAGTGTTTACAAGATCCCAATCCCCCATTGGGGATACATACAAAACACTTACGGATGATATATCTATCTATTATACGGAGCAGAATTGACTTTGAAAGTTTTCTGTATGGGAACTGTGCAAAAACTCATTTATGTTACCTCGATCGGTTACAAAACACGGCGTTAAGGGTTATCGGGCATTTTATAAAAAGTACTCCCATACACGTTATGGAGTGTGAACTAGGAATACCGTCGTTAAACATTCGTAGGCTATATTTGGCTTTTAAATTTTGTTTGAAAAACTTTTCGTTAGCAGACAATGTAACAATACTTAAGATCGAAAAACTTAATTCTTTAATGACTAAGCCTTATTGGTAACGTAAAAGACTTCTCCTTGTACATGCATTTAATCAATGCAAACATTTGGAAATTCATTCTACTGCCCCACTAGATATGTTTTAATGGTTCATTGGATATCTTATTATTATGAAAATGACCTTATTCATTTTAATCTTAAGTGTGTAACAGAACGTAAAAAGGATCTTGAATATAATAGTCTTAAAATTAAAATTTTTGAAGAAATTAATGTCAAGTATAATGATTGGCACAAAATATTTACGGATGGATCTATGAGTAATAGTGGTGTAAAGGAATGGCCGTATATGATGCAGTGATAGGTAATACGAAATTGTATAAAACACAAGCTATGATATCCATTATGTCGTTGGAGCTCATTGCAATTTCAGAAGCTATTAAGTATACTGGTAAAGTAAACAGATCTCGAATCGTGATCACGTGAAATCGTTTTTGTGATAGCAAAAGCGCTTTTCAATATATAGCTCGATGCGCCTCTAGTTACAGAGGTGTTTCGATAGCTTTCAAAATTATACGCGATGTAGAATCGTTAAAAGCTAAGGGCATTATTCTGAGGTTGCAATGGATTCCATCGGATGTGGGTATTCATGGTAACGAGGAGGCTCAGAAATCTGTGAAATTTGCAATGGCAAATTGGCAAGTGTAGAGGGAATTTTGTACATTATTAAGCCATATTTTTCAGAACACCTACATAATTTTAAGAGACTATGCTGTGATATGTTTAATGAATATTTTGATAAAAGAAGTCAGTAGAAAGGTATTTGGTACAAAGTTATTCAGAGTCAGTCTCCTCGGATACCGTGGTTTTTAACATACAATATGTCAAGAAGGGATACTGTTTTAGCATTTCGTTTAAGATCTAGTCATTGCCCTTGTAGTTACTATAGCTATATGATTAAAATATCTAATTCGCCTAACTGTGATGAGTGCGGTGTGGTGGAGGATATTCACCACTTGATAATGGAGTGTGTGAAAGGTGCCGATGAAAGAAAGAAGTTGTTAGAGAAATTTATATATATTTATAGTATAAGTTATGATGGGGCTGTCATGCCTTGTATGGCAAAAGCCTCTTAAATAAAATAAAGATTAAAAAAAAATACTATATGGCAACCTCCGGGTTTGAAATATTATAAATATAATACATACCATTTAACGAATACAAACGAATATAATTGAGGAATACAATAAATTAAAATCCGCATTGAAAACATTTTGAAGCAATTGAAGAAACAATTGAAGGTTTTTACTCACATTAACTTGCTGATCCTTTTTTGCTTTTTGATTGCTGATACAGCAATGGAATTTTTATTTTATTTGTAGATGTTACTAAAATAGAATACGTTCCTTTGGCAATAAATAAGTTAGTCATATTAAAAACGTTGTTGTGTCTAAACGCGTTGGAATTGCAATTGGAAATGATATTGGCGTTTTGTCGTACTGGCCTGTGCGACAAAACGCTATTTCATATGTAAGGCCCTATTTTGTTAAAGTTCAAAATATATACGCCTAATACCTACAAAAGTTTTCCTATTCAAAAGATTTTCGGAATCCTTAAAACACGACGACGAAGATATCCTTACCTATAATATTATAAAAGCGTATAGATGTTCGTTACTCTTTGACGTAACAACAACGGAACGGATTTTGATGAAATTTGATATGGTTGTAGTTTGGTCTCTAGATTAACACATAGGCTACTTTTATTCGCAGCAATATGTACCTACAGTTCTCCGAGATTTCCTTTTCTAGTACGAAGTCGCGGCTAACATCTGGACTATACTAATAGTAATAATAAAAGTATTTACACAACGGATAACTAAAACAACATTGCTGTCATTGTCTGATTGGAAATGGAAATGTCACTTGATAGAAAAATATATCAACTTTGTTTATGTTATCCGTTGTGTAAATATTTTTATTAGTAAGGGGGATTAAGTAAGACGAGATTGTATGGTGCTAATCTCTGGATCTACTTCAACCGATTTTTAAATCCTTTTACCAATAGAAAGCCACATTATTTGAAAGTGTCACAGGCTATGATTATATTAACCCGAATAATGTTAAGGGTTTTCCGTTGTAGTCAGATTTGCAAAATAAATCGAAAATAACCTAACCAAGATGCAACTAAGCATGTCAGGACATGCCTATGTAACGGAAATATCCCATGCGGTATATGAAAGAAATTATCATGTATTTACAGTTAAAAGCGCAATTACATAGACAATATAAAAGGTCAAGGTCTCAGGTTGATTTGATTACCTACTCTTTTCATCTTGAGAGCTAATATTAAAAAAAAAAATTAATGACCCAAAATCGCCCACAATAATTCATATTATAATTTGTTAGTTTGAACTTTATAAGGGTTCTTTGGCCTCTTAGATAGAAAAAATAAAAAAGTTAAATGTTGTGACAGTGTTGTAACAGATTGACAAACGTCAACGTGTAACAAAATTGTATCTATCAAATGCACGGTAGTGTGTTAATGTTTTTTTTAAATTTGAGGTAGTGTGTGTTGTTATTATTTTGATGTATTTCCAAACATTATTTAAAAAGACTATGCGTCTCTGCACACCTTCCTCTACATTAACTGAGTTAAATATCATACTCCTCTGTTCGCATAATTCTCATAAAACTATACTGAAAGTTTTTGCTTCACGTAATTATATCTATATGCTTTAAGGAACAAAATACCTCTTATAACTAATTTTGGTCTTTGGGCATTAGAAAATATTGTCACTAGCTTTTCCAACTAACTACAGTCCGTAGGTAACAATTAAATACTCAGTATTACGAACAGCATATTATGAACATATAATTAATAATTATAATAACTGTAGGTTACAGTTTAAAGTTTAAAGTTAGTTAGTTTAAAGTTTTTTTTTTTTTTTTTTTTTAAAGTTTACAGTTTTTTTTTAACAGTTACCTTTCTGGACGAGGCCAAGGACGCCTGGAGCGTAACTAGTGCTTGTAGCGAATTGCCTGACAATACTTTTTCCCAAAGGCTCTGGGACGAGCCACTCTGCAGACTGGTACGGAATAATCTTCTTAATACGTCCTCCAGTTCTGTGGAGCAGGCTCGCCTCTTAGCTGCGGAGAAGTGGGAGTCGGGCCTTTGGCTACAAGCATTACCGTCACCCAATACGGGCACATTGCTGGATCGAACAGCTTTCCGGTTAGCTACTTCCCTGCGTCTTGGAACCCCCCACGTCGTCCCCCATCGCTGTGTTTGTGGTGCAAATGTGGACAGCCTCGGACACCACGGGCTGTCCTGTCAACGAAGCGCCGGCCGCATCTCCCGACATCACTGTCTGAACGATCTCATCCGTCGGGCTCTTGTCACCGCCGGAGTGCCAGCTGTGCTGGAACCCTCTGGTTTGGCGCGCGACGATGGCAAGAGACCAGACGGTATGACCCTGGTCCCTTGGAGAGTGGGACTGGCTCTTGTATGGGACGCTACTTGCGTCGATACACTTGCTCCGTCCCATGTCCAGGGCACCTCGAGTTCTGCAGGTGCGGCCGCCAATCAGGCGGAAAACCTCAAGCGGCGCAAATATGAGAACCTTAGTGGGGATCTCATATTTGAACCGTTTGGGGTTGAAACCTTAGGTACATGGGGTCTGGGTGCGCACAAACTTTTCGGAGAAATCTCCAAAAAACTCATTGAGGCCACCCGAGACCCCAGAGCCGGCACCTACCTGGCCCAGAGAATAAGTATCGCAATCCAGCGAGGAAACTCTTTGAGCCTTCTAGGTACTCTGCCTGGTGGGGATGACCTGGGAGATTTCTTTTTTTTGTAGCATTTTAAGTTTTGGAGTAGTTATTTTTTTTTTAGTACTTACCTACTTTTATAGTACAATTGATTTTGTTATCATAACTGATTAAATGTATATCACTGTAGGTACCAATATTACTACACCCCGCTGGCCGCCAACGTTTGCTACATTTTAAACCGACTTCCAAAAAGAGAAGGGGGCTTACGTTCGACTGTATATATAAGGTTTAGTAAAATCAATTACGGATAGTTTGGGTATATGATCTGTTACTTATTATAAAGACGTTTAGGCAAAAAAATATTGTCATACTCAATGAAAAAAATCATCTCATATATGGGTGATATGATTAGCGTAAACTCGCCCATATAATGGCAGATTATTTTTTTCGAGTAACGCAATTATTTTTCTGCCTAAACGTCTCTAAATCAAGCAGTAGGTCATATGCCAAATTATCCATCCACCATTTGACTTGACACAAACCTTATATATATCCTTTATATTATATAAAAATATATATTATATACAAAGTACTTAATATATATATATATTGTATGTTCAACGATTACTCCTCCGTCTGTGGAGCGATGTTCAATATTTTTTTTTAGGTATAGGGTATATTTGGTCTAATTTAGTCAATTTGGTCATTTTTACATCAAAGTGGTGACCTGATGATGGGATATATGAGGAATCGAGGGAGCTCCTCGAAATTTATATGGACACATATTTGTGATTTAGACTTTTTCTGAAGTAGTCCAAGCATATACTACCAAAAAAGATTTTGCACCAAGGTATACCCTAGATCCAAAAGTAAGGACCAGACAACGGAAAGTATATTTAATACTTTTATATTATACACATATTTAAGATTTTTACCATATTATACCAAAGATATTATAGACGAGGTTATAGACGAGGCATGTTGAGACTAAAACTGTCTCCACATAAATGGCCCCACTTTTGGAGTTTTCGTGCCGTTTTAACATTTGAAGTATGGTGAAATCAAGATGGCTGACATTTGAGGTATGTTGAAAAAGAAGATGGCGTAACTTTTTCTTGTAAGATTTGTTCTGTCAAATGTACGTTTATCTTTAGTTGTGAAATCTTTGTATTATACACAACCATGACCCAGAAGCATGACCCAGAAGCATAACATGATAATATTATACCGGCCGGATAAATACTACGGTCTCACACAAAATGTGAAAATAACGCTTGCGTTGTGTTTCGCCGAGTGAGTGAGGTTGGGCCCAAGCGGGGTTGGGGAATTTAAGGGTCAGGAACGCCATGCCCTGTTGCGAGTGGCCAACGGTGGCGGTAATCGCTTACCATCAGGCGATCCGTATGTTTCCTGGTACATTTCATAAAATAAAATAACTTCGATGCGACAACCCTAGGTGCAACTATAACTGAGCCAAACGTTACGCAACGTGTGCGGAGATATGTGTTCCACTTACGATAGTTAAGGCAGTCCACTATCAATAGTTTGTACAAGTGGACAAACTTGTTACAAAACTATTTGTGGACTATTTTTGACTACAGCTTAGGCACTCGACGACCTCTGTGGCTCAGCGGTTGAGAGCGTCAGTGCTCAAGCCGGAGGTCGCCGGTTCGAATCCCGCCATAGGAGCAAAAAAGTTTTCTATGTTCGATGGTCATGGATGTGTTTAAATATGTGTATAATTTATTAAAAACTAAAATACGTGTATCATATATAAAGAGTATTAAATATACTTCCGTTGTCTGGTACTCCTGAACACAAGTTCTTCGAGAACTTACCACGCGACCAGATTGACGTTGAGTGGAAGCGTCCATAAATATTATATTATATTAATATTATAGTAAGATCGACAAAGATCTAAACTACAGCTTAGGTTTCAGTAAAAATTCGACAATGACATGAAACTATGTCAGTTTTAATACAACTGAAAAACTTTAAAGAAAACTAGTTAGTCAAATTTTAATATAACAATATTATAATTAATGACTAGCATTTGTCCGCGGCTTCGCCCGCGTGAAATTAGGTTTTAAACTTTTATCCATATCCTATTTAACCCACCTAGAGGCCGAATTTTATAAAACGCTGAAATACGTAACTCATTATTTTCTCCGTACTCAATTCATACGAAATATCATGCAAATATGCCCGAGGAATAAAAAGAAACATACAAACTTTTATCACCTATTTTACACCCTTGGGAGTTGTATTTTGAAAAATCCTTCCTTGACGCCTACGTCATAATAATAGAAATACGTGTGCAAAATTTCAAATTTCTAGCCTTAAGGGTTTGGCCTGTGCGTTAATACATCAGTCAATCAGCTTTGCCTTTTACATATATAGATAAAACATTACAAGAGTAAAAGCTACGGACTGTAAATAATAAAGTCCACCGTGTAATTTAATTCCATGCCTTTATAACCTTTGACCTCTTTGGTTATAATTACCTTTAACAGGCGGAATGTCTGGCGCATGAGCTGGACCATATGACTGAAAGAAAAACTTCGGGCGATGGGAATACCCATCTGCTGAATAATGCATAATTGATAAGAGGTTTTTTTTTCCTTTTTTTATTTTATGTGTTTTATTAAACATAAAACACAATGCTTTCGGAGTTTGTCTGTAGGATATAAATAAGCACGTTACATATTTATTTTAGTGTGGCCAGGACCTTTAGAGAAAGTAACAACATAAAACGATAACGACGTTCGAAAACTATAAAATGTATGAAATTGACATATTATTTGGACGCCAAATCACTTGGATACTTCCGTACATTTTATTCTTTAAGAACTTCGTTATCGTTTCGATATTGCAATTTCTCTAAGGGGCCTTAGAGGGCTTGTTACAATGCGATCTTCGAAATTTAATATATATGGTCTTGACATACCGTTTGATAAGTGACATATCGCGCGATACGACAATCCCATACATTTATAATTTCTAATTTTGTTATTGTAATTAGCGATGGCATCTTAGCTAAAGGGCCAGATCTTTAAATTTTGTATCTCCTACTAATGTCTAAGCTTTTAGTTTACCTGCTGTACCTACTAATATACCGCAAAAGTAAAGGGCCTAAGATTATAAAGGACAGGTCACTCTTATAGGTATGCAGCCAGGTCATTTTTATCTTACAATGGAGAGAAAGCTGCGGTTATCAGCTCAAATTACACAATTTATCCCTTCACTCGAGGCGTTCTCTGCTGCGACGTGCAGACTTACTACAATGCACTACTGCAAACTTTTGTTTTGTTGTTCTTATTAACTCTATGGACAATTTATTATATATTTTTATAATTAATAAATAAAGACATTTAAGAGAAGTTAAAAGTCGGCAACTGTTCCCGTCAACCAGGTTCTTAATTTTCTGGCAAAGACCATTACATTTCATTTACTTATTATAGACGAGGCATATCGAGGTCCACCCTTAAACTGCCCTACTTTTGGGGTTGTTTGACTTTAATTGTCATCTTAACGTTTTGATATATGCTTTCCGCAGTATAATCAGTCCGCACTTAAATGAAATCTTCTGAAATCAAGATGACGTAACTTTTTACTTAAAATCACGTTTGTTGTATGTTAATAAATATTTATTTAATTCTGTTTTTGTTAGAGCGGCAACAGAAATTTATCATCTGTGAAATTTTCAACTGTCTATAGCTATCATGGTTCACGAGATACAGCCTGGTGACAGACAGGCGCACAGCGAAATAATAAGGTCCCGTTTTTACCCTTTGGTTACGGAACCCTAGAAACTAATCATTTTTGTTCACTAGATTAGATAATTAATATTACAATAAGTAGTGATAGGTGAATGTCAGTATCTACTACATTTCCTTACGAAAAAATTAATTTTAAGCACTATACATAGTACCATGGACCAATAAAACTACATGATAGTACACATCCATTACTTACGAGAGAAGTTAAAAGTCGGCAACTGTTCCCGTCAACCAGGTTCTTAATTTTCTGGCAAAGACCATTACATTTCATTTACTTATTATAGACGAGGCATATCGAGGTCCACCCTTAAACTGCCCTACTTTTGGGGTTGTTTGACTTTAATTGTCATCTTAACGTTTTGATATATGCTTTCCGCAGTATAATCAGTCCGCACTTAAATGAAATCTTCTGAAATCAAGATGACGTAACTTTTTACTTAAAATCACGTTTGTTGTATGTTAATAAATATTTATTTAATTCTGTTTTTGTTAGAGCGGCAACAGAAATTTATCATCTGTGAAATTTTCAACTGTCTATAGCTATCATGGTTCACGAGATACAGCCTGGTGACAGACAGGCGCACAGCGAAATAATAAGGTCCCGTTTTTACCCTTTGGTTACGGAACCCTAGAAACTAATCATTTTTGTTCACTAGATTAGATAATTAATATTACAATAAGTAGTGATAGGTGAATGTCAGTATCTACTACATTTCCTTACGAAAAAATTAATTTTAAGCACTATACATAGTACCATGGACCAATAAAACTACATGATAGTACACATCCATTACTTACGAGTTGAGACTGATTTATTTCTAAGCCGTCTGAAACCACTTAGTTTAGCTAGTCGTAAATTCAAATTATCGTATCTGGCCGGTAGCATCCTGTTGAATCATCATCACGTAGTCACGCTTCACGAACCTTGAAGTTTTCCGGGTTTTTTGCCTTTACATATAACACATTATACTTAACTTTAGCACTGAATAATGACCGACAATAATACAAGAGTAAAATAAAAATTTAAATTACAATTCATGTTGTTAACTACAGTGTATGAATCAAAAATAACAACGGAATACATTTTTAAATTGCAGCCTACGAAAAATATTTTCTGTTGTCTGTATTTAGTTACTTTGATCCGGCCCTGAATTCCTATAGATGAAACAGAAAACCGTTTTATGTTGCTTCATGCTATATACGTCATGTACACACTTAAAACAAACGTGTAAGAAGTGGGATCCACCCCTTCATTAATAAAAATATTTTCACCCTAAATACGCTAATCCATGTTGCTGTAAAGTGGATTTTTTAACGTAACGACTCAGACAAAGACAGTTGGATTAGCGTATCTGTGGTGTAGATATTATAATTAATAGGGGGGATAGTGGGGAGGTGAAGAAGATCATAGTAAATAATATAACATTAAATTATCAACTAGATGTTGCCCACGACTTAGTAGGCCCAAAAGAAAATCTCGCAAGAATCGCACATTTAGCCACGGTAAAAAGTAGACGATAAAAAGCCTTTTCGTGGTCTACTCTATATTTGTGCCAAATTTCGTCAAATCTGTCTAGTAGTTTCGGAGCCTATTCAATGCAAACAAACAATCAAACCTCACTCGCTGTTGGCTATTTCTAAAGATTATAACTTAATTACAAGAGACCTACAAATTATAAAACAATTAGTAATTAACCTTCCAGTAGCTGACTTTATGGGCTTATTAAATGTTAACTGACCTTTATATGGTCAAGAAGACCCATCTAAATGACGGCTTGACCCACTTTTGTGTTTCATCAGAGCGCTTTCTCTGTTGATGTAACATGTCCTTTACGCATTAGAGTTGCCTATTTTATTGCGGTTTTCACAAAATCCTGGAGTTTGTGGTTATGCATGAACCTTATGTTACAAAGTTTAAAGGAAATACAACATTCGTAGACATAAGTCAAAGTAATCTCACTATAGTACCGTGGTCGTCAAACTGCGACCCGTGGATATTACAGAGAATCCGCCACTGTTTTATAGGACGCTCAAACTTTATAAATAATTTTATTTCTTTAAAAAAACTAGGTTATAAAGTGTGCGGCCTGCAGTAATACACATTGTCCTATGTGGCCCTTTACCAGAAAAGCGTGACAATCACTGCTATTATATAATATAACTGAAAAAGTAAAATTATAAAACCTTTTTACACCAACTATCCCTAGAGAGTTTTTTTATATTTTATAATAATATAAAAAAAAACGCTTTCACTCCACGTCAATCTGGTCCCGTGGTAATTTCTCAAAGAACTTGTGTTACGAGTACCAGACAACGGAAATATATTATGTAATACTTTTTATACTATACTTATGTTTAAGATTTTTATTATAAAATTCACATATTTAATATACAGCCATGTTTTTTGTTTACTGGCGGGATTCGAACCCGTGACCTCCGGCTTGAGCGCCAACACGCTAACCACTGAGCCACAGAGGTCGTCAAGTTTTGCCGGGGAATTCAATGGGTGACGTTGTGGTTTTTGTATTTATTTCTTAATTTTGTGTTTTTTCGGTTCTTAATGCGTAATATTGGTAGAATATTAACCATTTGTGTTCCCTCCAAACTCCTTAGGAACTTTCAGTAAAGCTTCTACCACTTTATTGAATCGACTGACTTAGCTCATTGTCTGCACTTACTATTTATTTGGACTCTGACTTTACTAATTTAATATTTTTGTAAACAAAAACATTAAATTCGATCAAATTAATGTGTTTCTTCATTTTGCAGTAAATAGGTGATATTTAAATTGGTTACATTATAGTGTACTATCGTTTTTTTTGTATACAAAAAAATACACTGAACAGATAATATTTTGTGGCAGATTTTATAGGTGTCATTTACTCTCGTACATAAGAAACTACTTAGCTGCTTAGCACCTGAATAATATCAAATACAAAGTTTTCATTGTATCATAACGTGGAATCGCCGAGACATATATTATACTACAGGAATACATTACAATATAAGTATTAAAATAAGTATTAATTAGTTCCTCTTGGTCCTGGGGCCCGATTCTCATGCAATCGAGAAAAGTTTACAGTCGAAAAAAACGAAATACGTACTTTAAGGATGGGACTACATTGTCCGGAATCTATAAGGCCGGAGAAAATTCAGAGCACTGAAAATAGAAGTCTGTTCTAAGACAATGGAGCTGAAAATCGAACACACGATAGTCAATTCAAATGTCATTGTCAAATATGGCAACTCGACACTCATGTGTACGATTTTTCACTCTATTGTATTAGTCCAGAGCTCTATTTTCAGTGCTTTGAATTTTCCCCGCTTTTACAGATTCCGGACAAAATAGTCCCAGCCTAACACAGTTCGTTCATTCTCAGATCTTCACAATCGAAATCGAGTGACGTCCGCTCGAACTCTTTCAATCAAATAAGTAACGATACTTCAACATGTAACGAAACAATAAAAAATAACCATCAATCACAACATTAACGTAACAACGAGTTCATCTTCTATAGAAAATTAACTTTCTTTTGTGACAGTATCATATTTCATTTTGATTTTGTTTTTGTGTTTATAAACCAGCCTTTATTTTCCAATACCAATAAATGTAAAAAGTTTGCATATTTCGTAATAAAATTTGATTGAATGTGTTCTTGCACTATGATGCAGTTTATGTGTCCGCCAGTGTATTTTGCTGCAATTGTAGTCACGCTATCGACGAAACCGAATTAATGTGTCATACATTTTTCCAGTAATATGTTATAGAAATCATATCTCTTTTTTTTATAGTAATAGTCTTTAGATTTTATTAACCATAGTGGCTGGAAGGCTTTAAATACTTCAATGAACTCTAATAAATATTCTTTAGACCACGTATCTCTTCTTTATTCTCTTCCTATATTGACAGAATGTCCCAAGCCGTAGTTGTTAAAAATTATATTTCTAGTTGGGTAGACATCCCTAGTGGAGTTCTCCAGGGATCGTTGCTTGGCCCTCTCCTTTTCAACATAATGGTTAACGATATTCAAAATTGTTTACATTCATCTCAATTACTTTGCTTCGCAGATGACATGAAAATATTTTTAACTATATCGTCTCAAACTGATGCATCTATACTCCAGGCTGACATCTCGCGTCTTGAGCAGTATTGCTTTCTAAATGGTTTGGATCTCAATCCCTCAAAGTGTTGTGTTGTTACCTTTTCAAGAAAACTGACCGTAATACCTACGAGTTATATGCTCAAGCAACAACCATTACAGCGCCTCAAAACAGTTCGTGATTTAGGCATTTATCATGACTTTAAATTACTATTTGACACACACATACATAAAATAGTATCAAAAGCCTACAAAGTGCTTGGTTTTGTTCTAAGATGTGCGGCATCATTCAAGGACATCAAAACAATAAAAACATTATACTGTACCTATGTGAGCCCTCACTTGGAGTATTCCTCTTAAGTTTGGAATCCTAAGTACAAAGAATACTTAGATCGCATCGAAAATATTCAAAAGAAATTTGTTCGATATCTTTGCTATAGATTAAAAAAAAATGGATT